>JAUCMS010000031.1:11954332-11976285 GCA_032357445.1 Enteromius radiatus | reverse complement strand
AAAGATATAATAAAATATTTACAAAAATGTGAGGGGTGTACTCACTTTTGTGAGATACTGTATATATATATGTGTGTGTGTGTGTGTGTGTGTGTGTGTTATTATAATTCTCGTTCTAATTCTGATTCTTTTTATTGTATTTATTTATTTATTTATTTTTATAACTTTTTCTTATCTTTGGATATCTTGGATAAAAGTTCTCAGACCTAATGGGTACTGAAATATTCAACATGAATCTTGAGAAATTTACATTGTTTAGTCCTACAGTATATATTTTAGTGCTTTGACACAATCTGTATTGTTAAAAGGGCTAAATAAAGCTGATTGGACTGATATATTCTTCACAAAAACCTTTACATCCTCAATATCAGCCTGAAATTGGATTGAAATTTTCAAGTGTGTATGATGATACGTCAGTCAAGGAATCCATCCTAATTAAGTTAAATTATGAGCAACCTCCTTCAGAGCCTTTTTTCAAACTCTTGTAAAAGCCCTACTTGATGACTTCATGGACTCTACAAGTAGAAAAAAGAGTATTTTGTTTCAGGTAAAACTGGTACATTATCAGATTCTCTATTTGAGTTTGTTATAACTAATTAAAGAGGTCACACTTGTACTTTCTAGTAAGATTTTTAATGGCAAGGGTAATTATCACAATTGTCTAAATTATAGCTCAAATTTCATTTTCAAATTTTTTCCTCTCAAAGGTGAACACTGAAATATACTGACACACATAGCTGTGCTAGGGTTTCAGTTCACTCTATGAAATCTACTTACTCATACAAAATGTCAGTCTTACATAAAAGACAAATTTTTTTTAAACAATGGCTATTAGTTTGAAACATGTTTTTCTAGCGAGAGACGAGTCTCTTGACGGTAAAGCGAGTCACATGGAGAAATGAGTACAGTGGAGCACGAGTAATCAAATAAAGCACATTTCACGGACTGCAACTGCAACAAGACCTTTTCATGAGAGGAACAAGGAGCGGTACGCGCTCGGTTAGCGCTGCGGGCCCTCTGAGAGTACGCTATGGCACGCTGTGTTTTTGAAGTTGTAAAAAAACCATGCATAACAATCTATTGAACAGTTAATAAGCTTAGTTAAAAAAAGAACGGCATTCAGGGGTGTGAGTGTGTGTGTCCTCCAGTGGGCCGGATAATTATTGTCTTTACCAAGTGTTCAGGTGCCCCTGGAGTGCGTCGGATGGCTAAATGCCGGCAGTAAACAAATTAACTGGCTGGCGTAGCTGCAGACTTAGCGCTCCTCACTAGCCCTGCGCCTCTGCACGTCTGAGGGCCACCGTTCCTCGGGGACAGAGCAGCGGCAGTGTGCAGATCTTAGGATGTACGTCCATTCAACCATGCTGAACCATTATCTGCTACAGTATATTCAAGATGCTGGATAGATTTTAATCACAACTTCAAATATTACGTTTGAGCTTTAGATTTTGCATGATGGTTAGGGACATTTAAGAGAGTCCAAGGGAAAAAAAAAAGAAAGTTTCAATTGAATTACACTAGAAATGTCATGTGGTATAACCATTTAAATAACATTTTCTTATACTTTAAATACACAAGTAAATTATTATCTTTCAAAGACTGTAAATATAAATTCTTAGGTAAAAAGGTACAATAATTTTTTGGGTAAAAATATATTATGTCTTTTTGCACCACGTGACATACCAGGGCTTACCTCATTTACACTGACACACAGTCATAAGGAAAAAAAGATCAAATTGCATTTGGATTATTTTAATCAATAAAAATATGATGACATAATAAAAACATGATTTTTGCAATATAAATATTTATACACACACACACATTGGTTTTTGTGGTTTATGGGGACTCTCCATAGGCGTTATTATACTGTACAGACTGTATGTGGTATCAAAAGTGACAGTAAAGACAATGATACAAAACATTTCTATTTCAAATAAATGTGTTTATAAACCTTCCTGTTTCTCAGATAATCCTGAAATAAGACACTATTGTGATTTCCTGATTTAATATATAAAATGTGTGTGTGTGATAGAATGTGTGTGTGTTAAGAGGAGCTGAGGTTGGTCTGTTGAGCTCCCTCTGCTGTCTCCGGCAGCACACATCATCACACATTCTGCTGCTGTCAGATCTCCAGCATAAACCACATGCTGGGAGAGGATGGAACGTTTGGATCTGATAATTAAAAACAAAGACGAACTGACCGCACTGAAGTTGATGAGTTCATTATTTCACCATGTCGGACCTCTTGAGCCTTTTATCATATTCTAAGCGACTCGCAGAAAAGTGCAATCACAAATGAGGTATTTAATATCTTCAATGATTTCACCTAGAAACAAATTAAATGAAATGGAGAACAAATTGAGTCTCCTGCTTTTCAAATGATTGTCCTGAGAAACAAAAAGTCATGCTCAGATGTACACAGCATTAACACATTCATTTTACACTATATAGACGTTTCTTATTTCATCTCATCCTATAACAATTAAATTGTTATGACATTAAGGACTCACATTTTGAGAATTTTCCAAAATTCAATTATTCAAGTTAATGTTAAATCCTTTGTTGAATATCGCTTTTTTTTTCATACAAGCTGATATTTTGGGAGAAAAACAACAGTCGTTGAGGCTGTGCTTAATGACGCAAACGGCATGAACCCCTCAGACCTGTCTGCTGCTGCTAAAAGCGTCTACGTCCACCCCTGCCAGATGAAGACATACAGCCTTAACACCCTGATTCCAAAATCTGGCACTCAGCGTAATCTCTAATCTGGAGATTTATCCCCCATATCTGTAAATGGAGCGATCTGGGAGAATTAGGTAATGATAATAAAAATAAATTCATCTAAAATGTGTCATCAAGGTGCCTCGGCAAGACATAACTGCGAATGATGATCTCATTTTTGTCTTGTTTTCAGCACACCTCACGCACCTCTTGGAAGCTCCAGGATGCATTAGGCTTCAGCGTTCCTGCCAGAGATGCTAAAAAAGGAGCCAAATGCATATCCACACAAGCAGGAAGTGAGGAGGTTACCTGCGTGTTTGTCAACAAGAGCAAAACAAATATGATTTTTCAAATCTCGCCCTGAAACGCACTAGTCGGAGGCAATCCAATTTGTATTCAATTAATGGGAAATGTTAAAAAAAAAGGAGGACGCACAACAAAAGCAAGCACAACAAAAAGTACTTCCATGTAGAATCAATAAACGTTTTTCTCCCCCCCGCCCCTTCCCTACATAAATTTTGAACAAGACAGATCTGAATCTTGCATGATGAAGACATTATGTGTCATAATAATTAGGAGCACAGACAAAAGAACAACTAATCAGCATGCAAATGTATGCGGGCTCCAGTGTTTCAGATGAGGCAGATTTTCTACCTTTTTTTTTTCTTTTTCTTTTTCTTTTTTTCCCTCTCAATTCATCTTCATTGCTAATCATTTGAGGGCTGCCAAATGTTCACTGACACTAATGTATTACAGGTCAAGAGAGGCAGGTCTTCACCTATTACCCCCAAAACAATGTGCTTCCATCCTGCTCCCACTTCAGCTTTTGCAGCAATTACTGCCAG
The DNA here is from genome assembly GCA_032357445.1 of Enteromius radiatus. Lineage (NCBI taxonomy): Eukaryota > Metazoa > Chordata > Actinopteri > Cypriniformes > Cyprinidae > Enteromius > Enteromius radiatus. Next base: position 11,972,716 of record JAUCMS010000031.1, on the reverse strand, counting down.
ATGCAATCACGAGCCTTGAATAGGAGCAACTGGGGCTTGTTTGTGGCTTGGATTCATTAAAAAGGAGGGCGAAGAAAGGAATAAATTACTTAATTGTAACAGGGAAAAAAATGCCAGCCAAGAGATGGGCAGTATATGGCCCAGTGCGTGAATAGGAGGCTAGTGCACTCCTGGAATGGAATTGTGGGATAGCTAAGTATGGCCCATACACAAGATTTTGGGTGTCCTCCAAAACAGATGGCTCCACATACCATCCGCTCTTGTCTTTGTCAGACGGCTGGCCGCTTTTGTTCGTCAGGGCTTTGATGCGAAGTTCACAAAGGAGACTTTTGGAGAAACACAGACAAACAGAAGACTTTGCTATATTCCTGGTGTGGGTTTTGAATTTTAAAATCAATCTGGATTTGTGCTCTTCTACGCGGCTGGGAGACGGTTGAAGAGGGACGTGTAGTTTGTGTACCGCCTGAGAAAGTAATGACACCGAGACGCCTAGATTTTGAGCTGTAATTGGAAAGTTCATGGCCCTGCCCACTTAGGAGGGAGGGGTCAGGGCGGTGACATGGGGTCCGTCTCACCCATTCATGAGCCATGAGATCACGTGTGGCCCCGCAGCTTGCAGGTCCACCCACTTAAAAAAAGATACATGGTGGATTTGCGTTCATTGTTAAGGTCCGTAATGAATACATTTGGTGATTGTGCGTTATGAACCCGGTGTGCTGGGAACGCTGCAATATAATCGAAAGGCCTCCACAGCAGCCTAATGAAATTTTATATTACATTTCTAGTTTAAAGTGAAAACTATGCTGTATAAAATCATGAAAGCTTTCATTAATGGAAGATTGTGGTGGAGAGAAAGTTGGTGAATACTGACTTCAATTTTGATATGTTTCTTTCTCAAGGGTTATCACATCTTCTCACAAGATTGCTATGCACTTTATGAGTCTTATAGACTAATTTCAGGCTGTTTGTGAGGTGTAGTGTTTGGAATCCCTTGGAAATTGGTTACCAGTTCCTGTGAATTTAGTGCAGTCTCATTGGTTTGTTTTCTTATGACCTGTTCATACCCCATTGACCGTTAGGTTTAAGGCTGGGGATACCGCAGTTTTCTTCATACGTTTTCCCATGAATCATGAATTTACATGAAATTGCACCTGAGAGTTGTTTTGATGCCACATTTAATGTCAACAACTTGTTTACTTGTGCTTTTTAACCAATTGTGACATACCTAATTTGAATATGTATTCATGTAACATGTACACTTAAATATTGGTCTTTTCCTCGAACAGCCTTACTATATTGCTTCAAAAGTCTAAAAACATAATTTGAACCCATATAATTATTTTGTGTGTTATTATTTTACTTGTGCGGTATGGAAAAGAGCAGCATGACCATTGTGCCCAACATCTGATATTAGTTGCACAGATGAAGTGCTAAGATTTTAGAATGACATGAGGGTGAATTTTCGTTCTGGGTGTCTTCCCCTTTGAAGAGACACCCAAACTTAGATCGCATAACGCGACTAAAAATTCATGCAAATGAAAGAGAAACTGAAAAGGATAAGTAGACGATAAGTTTCTATCACATAACCCTTCACAGCTCTGAGCGAATAATGTCTTGGATTCGTAGATGGAGTATGAACACTGTGTGAGGGATAATCAATTCAATCTATTAAGATCTCCATCTGAAAATGAAAGCGCATAAACAGCACTCGAATCCCATAATGATGGGCGAGGATGTGAGAAAGCTCTTGGAAAGGGAATAATGGGTATAACAACAGAGTGCTCCACACAAGAAAGGAAATGAGGGGGTATTATAAAATCAACAGAGAGCAGCTCACTAAGATGGGCGGCCCTGTGTACACAAAGTACCTGCATATGTGAAGTATGCGTGCATCCACAGTACTTGTCTGCTCATTGTTGCCAGTTTTTTCTTGTCAGACTCATTTTCTCCACAACGTCTCCTTGAACAACCCCACCCACCACCACCACCTACCCCCTCCGGTACCCAGAACCACTTGTCCGCCACTCCTGGTAAACAGAGGACGGCACTTAGATAAGCAAATGATGGGGATACTGGAGAATGGGACTGTCTTACGGGGAAGCTTTCAGAGCTTTCTGTCTGGGGAGGGAAGAGAGCTTCACACAATGAGAGAGGATGGGGAACGGGGGGGAGGCCAGGGGACGCTGGAAGACGCAAGGAGAACCAGCACAGAAAAACAGAGGGAGGGATGGGATGCGCTTGGGAAGATGCTCTTGGCCCGGCTCCTTAATGGTTCCTCCTATAGTGGCAGTCATTCAAGGGCTTCCATCACTCATTTACATTTGTGAGCCGTGTCACTCACACCTTCAGGCCTTTGTGCTGCTCTGACCGACACCAGAGCCGTTAGAGCTTTCACGATAGCTCTGAGTGAACAATGACGCTGAAGATGAAGTTGTCAGAGCTGCTCAATGGTGCTTCAGAAGGGACATTGTTGTAAATATAGAAACAGATTTCTTTTAAGGTGCGAATAATTCCACTTATAATAGCGCTCAAACAGGACAGTGCCATTTTCAATGCTCAGTTTTTGTTCTTCACAGCGTGGAACGTCTTTCCCAAAGGGACCATTAAAAAATGGAACCGGGAAAAAATACTGGAACGTATCAATAAGATGAAGAACAAAGAGACTAAAAATCTTGGAGCCTCCTTATCTTGGCAACCACTCAGCTTCAGATCAGACAAAGGAACCAAGACCATCCAGACCCACATGTGCTTTGAATACAACGAAGCCGTCCGCATATTCTTTGTGCTTTCTGTCTGTTTATATGCAGACGCACAATGCGTGGCTTTCTTGGCACGGTGGCACACGGGCTGGGGTCAGTGCAGACGTGACAGTGGCGAATCACACCTGATAGTCAGCCGCAGATATGCCCTTTGAGACCAATTATTTTCTAGCTGTAAGTAATTTTCAAGCGAAGGGGCTTCCATTTATGCGGAGAGTCGAAGGATGATGCCTCTTCCATAAGTTTGCGAGCAAAGTCTGGGGGGACTCGGCAAGCAGTGTACCTCGTTGCATGGCGTACTCTTGAATCATGCAGCAGTCGTTGGTAGACTGGTATAGGGAGGGAGATACTGACCTTCTGGAGTCATGTGACGCCTCAGGCAGGGTCTTAGGGACATGGTGCCACTGTGCCAAGATGTTCAGTGCTGTTCGGTCTGCTCTATTATCAATGAGCAATGTGCATTGATACCTGTCATAGGACTGAGACAGTGATCATTAATGCATTTGCATTTGGAATGGAAGGAAAGGTTATTGTTAGACCACCATAGGCCTTGTGGCCTTTTTTTGTTGATGCTTTTTATTTTTGTCCAGTGGTATAAAGTGCATTAATACGAGAAGAAGAAGGTCAGAAGGGGGATCTGCAAAATGGATCTACTTTTAAATATATAAAGAACTGGTTATTTATTTATTTATTTAGCCAGATTTTTTGGATTATTTGTGTTCACTGTGAAGAATTGTTTTCGTAATATTCAACTAGGCTGGTTTGACATCAGCAGTCAGTACTGTTGCAGCTGCTTCATTTGTCACGTCTATTTCCTTTAAAAATCACCCTGGTTATATTCTAGAATTTCAATAGAAGACGTTTCTGAAGAAGGATGAAGAAAAAAAAAACTTTAGCTCTCTGCGGCACAAATCACAAGGGCACTGCTTTTTAATTTAATGTTTTTCCTTTTCAATATTTTCCTTTTTTTCTGCCCTCAGTTTTCACCAATTATGTACAATTATATCGTCCTACCCCATGAGTTGCTGAACATCGCTTTCCAATTTACAGTTGAATGGAAGGAGAAACAACAGGCGCAGCAGAATGCTCGGTTACCCGAGCTGCACTTATGATGGAAGGAGCTTTTGTGATGGCCATCTTTTGAATTCGCAGTTGAGGTCATTAATTAATTTAGAACCTCACATCTATCACAAGAAGCAGAAAGAGTGCAAATAATACAGCTTCCTAATGTGGACAGACAAAAGATACCAAGTAACTTCTTTAATTAAGCAAGTTCTATAAATATGCCCTTAATTTTGTTTCTTTTCTGCAATTATCGTCTCTTGCAGATGCCATTACAGGTGTATGTAAAGGATAAAATGCCTTGGTCATTAAGAGAACATAATGGCAGTCTATAATAAAAAATAAATTAACCTGTAAATTGACCTCAGTTGTCTTTGACTGAAGAGATAAGGGTTTTAAGCAAGCCATACTGCTATTCTTGTTCATGAAGTCATGGTAGTTATAAATGTAATCAAATATTTAATTTTCGTATCTATCAAAAGTGGGCCTACCATTTGTTTTGTGTCTGGTTTGATAGCAATATTACAAAAATCTGCATTGTTCCTGTCTGTTTAATGAAACTAAATCAGTAAGTAAACTAAATTAAAATTTACTTATTATTTATTTATGTTATTTGTTCTGTTTGTCAATATATATTACATGTATCACGTGCTTCATAATTAGGGCATAATTCTACTGTTTTAGCAAAGCCTTACTGAAATTTTTACTGTACATTGTAAATCGTACGTATTTTATAAGTTGCCAATTCGTATGAATTTTTGTATGAATGACCTACACCTTACCCCGCCCCTAAACCTACCCGTCACTGGGGTTTAGACAAATCATGCAAAATCGTAGCAGTGTGGTCATACGAATTTGCACAAATTTTCCACCTCATACGAATACGTACGAATTGGTCATGAGACTGACAATAATATTATACATATAATAAATTTTTCAATGTCACATGACCCTTTTGATGTCATTCTAATATATGCTGATTTGGTATTCAAGCATTTTTTATTACTATCAATGTTAAAAACAGTTGTGCTGCTTAATATTTTTGTTTAGGACTACAGACTAAAAAGTTTTTTTAATTTTTGCATCTTTTTGTGTATGTTTTTACTGTCACTTTTGATCAATTAAATGCATCCTTGCTGAATAAAAATGAGAATTTCTTTCAAATAAATACAATGTTTTGAAATGTATTCCAACTTGTTGAATGGTAGTGTACAGTATGTAAATGTTAGTGACAGTACATGGCTTCTAACATGCCAAATAAGTTTGAGGAGAAATTTCAAAGCTTTGGTCCAAGTATTTTCTAAATAAATTAACAAACTAACAAACTAATTAACTGTGAAAACCAGTGAAAACATTGACAGCAAATGGAAACTGTCATAACAAATGTCAGTTTGATATGGGCTTTCATTGATTAGCTATGAATATTAGAAGGACAGTTATATTTTTTATCATTATGTTGTGTAACCCAGACTGAATGGGGGATTATACAGTTGTTAACTTTAGGTGAGACCCCAGCCACTCGTTAAGACCTGCTAGTCGATCATGTTGTCATAATCCAGGGCTTCATACCTTCATTAGTGACATTAGCAGTCAATGCAGGATAGCCTGCAGCGAGCTCTACAAGGTGAGACAGAGACGAGGGCCGCCAGAAGCCCCCCCACAGCTAATTACAGCGCCTGCCCTCTCACTGCAGGAGGGGCTAAAGATGGGGGGGGGGGGGGTGCAAGATGTGAGCATACCATCCATTGGTTGTCTTTAGAAGACCCTGTGAAATCAGTTATAAGGCTTTTAAGCTTTTAGTATCTGTCAGCTTTGAGGTCATCTGTAAGATACCTTTTTTTTGGTATATGCATTTATGGTTTACATTCTTTTTCCTAAGAGAAAATGAACAGAAAATATTTGTGACATCATTTTGCACTCATAGGTGTGTCTAAATTTCCATCCAATCAAATTATGCTAACTAGCAATCGCATTTAGCCATGTCATGAGTTTTACTAACTTAACCAATTACGTTCATGTGGAAGAACTTTATTAAGGTCTTATTGTCAAAATTTTATGTTGTACTTTTTTTTTATTTTATGTGTATTGAGCTGTAAAACATGTTCAGGATGTCTGAGTCCATGTCAAGTTTGATTACAAATCTACTCAGGTGCATTCGAGTTAACTCATAATTGACCCTTTGCAACCCCCCCACCCTTTAGTTACTGTTGCTACGTCCAACAAGGCATGCCACCATCACGCCACACATCATGTTCTCATGCAACGATAAATACAAGGAAAGAGAAAACAGACAGTGTGCCAACAGACAAGAAAGTGCCGGTTACTTCTGGTATGAAACACAGTCTTAGCTTAAAAATGTTGACACTTTTTAACAAATACAAATAACAAATACAGTTTTGTGGGTATTTAATGTGACAGATCAATGTAGCGCTTCTGTTGACATGTTGTGGCATGTTAACCAATAATTTCTTCTTCCTTACTAGTTATAGCATAAAATAAACATGAATGAACATCAGAAGGTACTGTATCTTGTTTCAAGACATAAATACACACATTTTTCGAGTTCCAGTCTACCAATGTTAATCTACTGTATTCTCAGCTCTGGTTTGTTTGTTGGACAACAATGGTAGATTTGGCATTATGATTGGTCGGATCGATCCTTTGTCAATCCTGACAAAGTATCAGTTGAAGCCCAATTTCAAGTACCCCATTACTTTAATACAGGTATATACTTACACAAGCTAGTACAAGCACTCTCAATTTGTTCATTTGACACTTGTTTTGTTTTCAGAATCCTTATTGTGCCCTCATTGTTGTATAAGAAAGGAGTAACAGGTCTCTCTATTGTGGAGTCACACAAGAGAAGTTAAGTTATTGTGAGAGAATAAACAGAAAAATCAATAGCAACAAACCAGGCACTTACAAGCTGTCTGGACAAGATGTTTTTTTTTTTTCTTTTTTTTTTTTTCTGATTCACGGACATGAAGTGTCCCTATGCTCTACAACCACATTTCGCCGAAGGGGGCAATAGTGTTTATTGATTTTCTGCCTGTGCTGAAGTACGATCCGAACATGAGTAGACTGACCTCAGGTTGTTTTGTGAATGAAAAGGCGATAAACAGCAGGAACATGGGGGAAATACTACTGTGTCATGTCGTGAGTAAGCACCCCTCGTCTTTGATTTTAAATGGGTTCTTCACCATACAATCGCTGTACTGTCACTTTTTTATGTCTTTAAATATGTATTAATTAAAGAAAAAATGTTAGGCCTACTTGCTCTAATCTTTTCTGAGAGAAACATTATGAATATTTTATTTAATTATACAGCATATTCAAGGATATAGGCTTCTGTGAATACATCAATATTAGCACGAGTGATTATTTTACCCAAACAAAAGACGCCTGTTCTTACTGACAGCATGCTTCTCACTCTGATGGGAAAATATTGACTGTGATCTTTATCAAAGCGACACACATATTAATGAAAAAATAAAACATGACCATGGAACACAAAACCAAGTTCTTCTTTTTTTTATAAGCCTCTATTATATCTGTAACAGAGCCTTTGTATTATATAATGAGAGCTCCTTTTACCCGCCAGGGAGGAATACGTCCCATTTTGCCGTCCCGCCAGACGAGATTACACGAATAATTGTTCTTTAGGTAGCACTCAACGTCGGGAATAAAACACACATATGTTTCCAAGTGTGAATGTTGACATTTGCATGGCGAGGAGCCACTCAGGGTCATTGTTTGGTAACAATATTTGAGTATGCCCTCAGGGGTTTTTCTCTTTTGTGCCGAACCATTTTCCACGAAGGCCATTTGGCCACATAATGACACCTCCAATGCACTTTCTCCCTCTAATAACTTTTTTTTACACTTGAAGTCTCAACTACACCCCTTTTGCGTCTGAGAGCCTGTTAATTTTTTATGATAAAAAGCAAGTAAGGTTCACTAATGCTAGCACGAGTGGCATTTACTGTATTACATACCCCTTGTTGAACACAAGCCTAGTTGAGATATTAACACTGCGAGGTGTCAATCACTCCAAAAACTAACTAATTCACAAAATTTAGCATCATGTGGTTTCATCTGAAAGGATGCTCTGAGGAAATGTGTTTCTGTATAAGCCAGACCGGGGCTGGCTGTTATACTTTTTGGCTCTGATAAATTTTTTTAGAGTAGTTTATTTAGTTGTAAAGGTCAATAGAGGGACATTTTGTCTCACAATATGTGTGCGTTTGTCACATTTGGGACCTGCCAATAAAAAGCCTTTTTTTTTTTTTTCTTTCAGCAAAATCAGATTAAATTCACAGTAAATACATTTATAATGTTACAACATATCTCTATGATGTTCCTCTTCTGAACAAAAAATATTAAGCAGCTCAACTGTTTTAAACATTGATTATATAAATGTTTCTTGAGCATCTAAAATGCATCTGTTCAGCATATTAAAATGATTTCTGGATAATCATGTGATACTGAAGACTAGAAATTTCAGATTTTGCCATTTCAGGAATAAAAATAGAAATCAGTTATTTTAAGTTGTAATATTTCTCAATATTATGCTTTTTGATCAAACAAATGCAGTGGTTATGTACAAAAATCCTACTAGAGAGAAAGCAAACATTAATGTAGTTCCCAACTGGCATAAAACTATACATTTATGTTGCTATATAATTTTTTGTTATATTCTGGTGAATTGGGTGCAATAGCTTTGCTAATACTTATAAATATCTTGTCATCTGTTCTGTATCTTGTCATGTATAGTGTCTGTATATGCTAGAATAACCTCAGCCCTCACTATCCAGGGTGACAGGTGGTACAGAGTTCTAACTGCTCTCTGCAATGACCATACAATCAACTCTTTCTCTAATAGCTGGTAAGAGCATTGTCTGCTGTCCAGATCCAGATGCCACAGTCTCTGTAACATCACAGACACATCCAGATTCCAAAACTACTCGTTACGCCACATACATTCAAAAACATATAACTTTCTGCTTATTTTTCTCCCCTCATTTGAGAAATGACTCACTCAGTGAATCCGTTTTTACTAAACTCTAGGTGAATTTCATTGATGTACTATTTAAAGCAGAGAAAGTAAAATAACCAACGCAGATTGATTTCACCGAATCATCTCACACAACTGAAACCGACAAACTACAAAACAATTTCCGCAACTGCAGAAAACAACCAAAAATGCAGCTTTTTAGCTCTTTGCATTCATATGCTGTTTTTTGAAAGCTGTCACCGAGCATCAACAGGAGGGGAATTGAAGAGAATAGAGCAAATAGTCAGACAAATTGAACAATGGCAGCAATGAGGGCTCTTCAGAAATATGGCGAGAAAGAGTTGGCCGCAGTGGCGTGCGTGAGTGGACAGATGTGCTCTAATGTGTTTTGGCTGAAGATCAAGCGCATGGCTACACCCAGAGACGAGCTAAAACAAAGATAAAGATGTGGTAATTCTTCTGCAAGCATCATTCAGAGACACTAATAACTCCTGCTACAACAGGGTTATGAGAATATTTTGGACATGAAAGCACCACATGTGTTAGCGACATATTGTATGAGTGACTGGAGATTTTGAGGTTTTTACATACTTGTCCCATTCTGTTGTTGAAGTGTGAGTTTGAGCTCGTCTGACACTTTGCGAAATGATAGAGAATCCGATGTTTGGGTTTTTTTACTCACCTAACTTTTTTTTTCTTGATCGAAAATAAAGAGTGAACTCTTCAACTGTCCAAAACAACAAGCACCGCAATGTGTTTGACAAAAGAACACAATTATTACAATTACAGTGTCTCTCTCATTAGCTCCAGTGTATTCCAGTGTAATTGATGTTGTAGCTGACACATCAGACATGAATATCCTCTGCCTCCTTTTGTTTGGGAGTGGGGGGCCTGATTTGCATTCTGTGTGCTTTTCGGGTGATGAAGACTTCACTCTATTAGTCCATTAGAGAGAAAGGGAGGGAGAGGGAAAGAGAAAGTAAGACCGAGAGAGAGAGATAGAGAGAGAGAGAGAGAGAGGAGCACCGCAATCTGCAACTCGCCGCTTGTTTGAGACTCTGACCCCCTTAGAAATGCCACTTTGCTTCACACATTAGCTGCTTACAAAGAAAGAAAGCTAATGTATCATCTAATTGGGTGAGCTACTGCATCTGATTCCTCTCAATCAGAGTATTAGTTCGGTAATTACCCATCTGCCTCGGGTGGAAAATGGCAAGGCGAACACCAAGCTAATAACATGCTCAAGGGCTCTCCAGAGCTGACAAGATGAGGCTGATGTTGTGCGATGCAGTCTCAAACTATTTCAGCACCAGGGTGAAAACATTACCTAGACCCAGTTTGCCAACTTTCCCAAATTGAGTTTATTCAATTATTTACTTAAACACAGATTGTTCCATTTTTCTATTCTTTTTTTCCTTTCCGTCATTTTTTCCCTCACTGCTGTAAACCATGGCCACGCTCATAAGTGTGCTCTGTTGAAAAAAAGAAACGATTTTCAAGTGCTTTTAGGATGGAAGAGAGGAAACAGCGAAATTATCTAATATTCCGACATTTGGCACCTTGTTTTTGCATCTCCCTTTCTTTTTTCGTGATGCCAAAAAGTGATTGAGGTGGTTAGTATCTTCTTTTTTCAAACAGAACAGAGGATAAAGAATAAGTCTGCAACAGCAAACCATAACCAAAGGATTCATCAGTTATTGAACTAGTAGAGGTACTTCAGCATTCTTCTCTGGTGTTCACGTTTTTGTGTTTGCAGTTTGGAAAGTTCAAAGTTCCCCAAAAAAATTAATTTTAATCATTTACTCACTCTCCTGTTGTTCTAAACATTTATCTTCAGTGAATCACTTATGATGTCTGTCAGGATATTCACACTGGTCTATTCCACATAATTAAAATAAATGCTGACAAAAATGACAATAAAATACTACAGTAATCCCAGTTATATTGGAAGTCATATGACAACTTTACATGAGGAAAATACTTTTTTTTATTATTATTATTAACATTTAAATTAAAATATTAACCAACAATCTTCCTCAGAGCTCTCAAATCTAAATAAGGACTTGAAAGCGCATATTCTTATCTAAATATAGATTTAATGGACGCTATGTTAATCAATAGATTATTTCAAATAAATATTTAAATATAAAATCTTACTGTGCATACTTAAATCTATCACAATCTCACACATGATGACCATGAATGAGACTTAAGCACTTTTTTGAAGCTCCAACTTGTCCTCCAACTAATATGCCCGTATAGGTTGTTTGTACAGTAGCGTATACTCCAATTGGGCCCCTATCGGCAACAGAACATTTGCATATTAATGTTTTGAACTATTTTGTAGGGTTGGTGTAGCTCAGTCTGTAGAGGGATGTGTTATAAGATGAGATGTGATCATGCAATCACGGGTTCGACCATGCATGAGCTCATAAAACCCTATAAATCGTGATTTTGCACAATTTTTGTAACGCCTAGGTTTAGGGGTAGTCATTTGTACAAATTAAACATAGTAAAATATGTTTTAATTACCATGAGATCGGTATAAAAACTCATTTTGCATTTAAACAAAACGCATTTAGATTGGTAATCACAGTCATAGGTCATTTAATGATGACAGACACAAAACGACCTTTAAAACATAAACATAGGTTGTAATAAGGTACTTGCACAAACCTATAGAGTCATATTTTGTTGGAGGACAGACTCGAATAATGGTGGCATTCCAAATTACTTCAGATGACTTAGAATAAAGCACACAAATTATGTTTATTGTCGTTTTTGAAGTGGATCTACCTGATCACCATTCACATTCATTGCATGGAAAAGAGCAGCCTAAACATTCTTCAAAAGTTCTCCTTTTGTGTTCCACTGAAGAAAAAAAAACATACAGGTTTGGAACAACATAAGGTACTGTAGGTAAATGTTGGCTGAATTAAAGCATTATGAATTACCACTATCTGTTTTGGGGCAAATGCTAATCTAGCCTAATTTGTTATATCACAGTAAAGAACAGCTTTAATTTATGGTTAATGTAACCTGTGAAAACATGTTTACACAAATACTGCAAACACACCCCTATAACCCTACTGGTCATCATAAAGGTGACAATGGTGTAAACCAAAACCATTCTCAGTATTAATTATTTTCAATTAACCGCTTGTCAGATGTGCAATTAATGTAATAATAGATGACAAAAAATTCTCATCATAAACAGGCTTTCTCTTTTTCATGGTGGTCTATGTTTGATTGCACTGGAATAGGAGGATTATGACTGTATAACATAAAGCTATAATTCACAAAGGTTTGTTCTACTCTATGAATGCATAGACCATAATTGTGTCTTTTAGATGACTTGATGAGGGAACCATCGCATCCTCTCATAGATAAATTGCAGTCCAAGTTGGCCAGCAGACGTCCTCGTAGATCAATATCCGCAAATTACTCAAACAAAGGCCAATAACTAGACCTTTTTGTTACTTCATACTATGCCTATGTCTTTCTGTTCTACTTGCCCATAATTAACAACAGTGAATTTCAAACGATTAGATCACTCAGATGTAATCTCTTATCGAGGGACACACAATGTCATTTAGTTGTCAATGAAGATCTTATCTACTTCCCTCCCTCTCCAAAACAAGTATAGATTTTCTTAAGAATGTCCATGGGAGAGTGAAGTGAAGGAGAAGAGAGGCTGCACTGAGACCTGAATTAGGTCTCAGCAATGACTCTCATCACAGATTAATATAGAAAGTGATGAAGACACTTGGTGACAATATGAACATAATACTCTCAGTATTTTAATTGTAATGTAATAGTAATGTAATCCTTTTCATAGTCATGTATGGCAAGTATACAGCAAACTACTGATTGATCTTATCAATTCAAATTGGTATCTTTTCATTTTGTGCAAACATCTGGTGATGTAACGGCCTAAACTGGTTTTTGTTTTAGCTGGAAATAGCTGGTTTTAGCTGATCTCCCAGCCGGACCTGGCTGGTCAGGCTGGTTTTAGCTGGTCGTTCCAGATGGTCTCCCAGCTTAAACCAGCTAAGACCAGCTGGCTCACATTACAGGATTTTTTCAAACATGTTCGATATTTAGGATTTAAATCGGGATGACGACAGCTATTTGATCACGTCAGTGCTTTAACAATAACCAATGCGTGACTGCAAAACAGCTGCTGTTATGGCCTCGATTGATAGTGGAGATGGAGTTTTGTAGTAGCACGACTGTCTGAATAATGTGTGGAAAACGTATCACAACTATAAGGAGAAAGAGAAGTGCTGCAGTGAAATCACCACAGTTTTGAACTTACCAGGTGAGTACAGCTGCTAGCTGGCTAGCTAATGTAAACATTACCAAAATACCATGACGATCTGCGTGAGGCGCTCCCTCTGGCACAATAATCTTAATAATATCTTTTAGTGTGTGATGCGCCATTATGTTCAAATTATGTAGTGTGTGCATGTTTAAGATTTGAGGGAAGATAATCTGCAAAGATTCTCCTTATGTGTGTGCTGCAACCAGATTTCATAATCGGTTAGGATTTTAAAACACCTGTAGTGTGAGTCTGGCTTAAGACCAGCCTGGCAAGCTGAAAATGTGGCCAAAACTCCTCTAAAACCAGTTTGCTGACTAGCTTAAACTAGTTAAGACCAGGCTGGTCTCCCAGCTAAAACCAGCCAACCAGTATTGCCTGTACATATCAACTACATGTCAACTAATTCTTATTAATTTGCAACTACATGTCTACTAACTCTTAGAGTAGACTGTTAGGGTAGATTAAGAGTTAGTAGAATATGTTGATATATATATATGCAAAGTGTTACCCCTTTTTTAAGGTTACCCCTTTTTCAACAAGGGGTACCTCAAAGTACTCAAATGTCCAAATACTTTTTTGAGGCAGCTGTAGACTATCCTAAAATATTGCACCATCTGAGGTACCATAGCAATTAAGAGGGTGGCGATATATAAATCTCTCCTGACAGGCATTGGGACATCTTGCGTCATTTAAGGTCAAAACGAATGCAAACGTTAGCAATAGAACGACCTCCTTGAACAGTGCCCTCTTTTTGAAAAAAGCTTCTTTTTTCTGCCGGTGTCCTGTGGGGGAGGACAGTCTGTGGTTACATTATCTGTTAAAATACACGCTAAACGCTAATATGTACAATAAGAGGGTGCTAAGGCCCTAGATAGACAGATAATCTGTTATTGGAGGGCATCTTCGGCTATTTAGCACGTTTCAACTATGGGAGGTCTCAATGCATTATATTGTGTCAATCCGACTGATCTGCTGAGGGTAAAGAAGGTAGATACGGATTAGACAAATCTCAAATAAGCTGCTGAAAGCTCAAAAGCTTGAGATGTCTAGAGTTTTATCATTATTATTATTATTATTATTTTTTGGTCATTTGTTAATTTTTAGGAGGTTGGCAGCAAAAATAGTAGCTATAGACACTTGATGGACATCTGAGGTTGACAGAATGACGGTAGCACAGAAGAGTTAAGTTTTACTGCTCTGTAAATAAACCACATGATTTGACCTCTACGGGTCATGTTGATGACAGCTGTTTGGACCCAGTCTTCGCCCCTTGTTTACTCTGTCATGACTGTGTCCACAGAACAGCTTCTTGGTTCAGGCACATAATCATTTGGGTGAAAGGTGAAAAATCGTGTCACAGTACCGAAATTTTTACAGAAAATAAATCAGTCATAAAAACAAGTGTTGCAGAAATGCTTGTGTGCGAGTTAGATATCAGTGTCAAGGTAAGCATGAGATGTCAGATGTGCTCTTGCAGGCTAAGAAGCCTGTACGTGGCCTTCAAAATATATGACCAGAAATCTGTAGCTAAAGCAACAGCATTCCATTGAAAGTCATTCTGAATGCTTCTCGGTTCTTTGACATTCGGAGTCTTCCTTAATTCAAAAGAATCTTTTGCATACTTTAAATGTTATGATTTGGCAGGAAACATTAGCCAACAAGTTTGTTTACACACTGAAGGACTGTGGGTACAGTACACGCTGACAATAAGAGAGAGCAGTGGACAATTCATTTGAGAAATTAAAGACACAACATGGTAATTGCAATCAGGTACAGTAGGTTATCATTATATAAATTAAGAATTGAGGGTTTCAGTCCAATCTAAATGCTGGGATATTGTATGCAAATGCCAGAAGGAAACACATGCAAATAAAAAGTCCAAAAATCAGACAACCGAAAACATATGTGAATACTTCAGGTGGATAATATAATATTTATTTATACTTTTGGTAAAGCACACAAAGCATTTCTGTTTTGCACCAATTCCCAAGCAAGAGGTAGTATTGTTATTTTGAGCACAGAATGGGAATTCTTATTTTATTTCATGGCAAAACAGGCTTCCATAGTATTAGAATGTGCACTGGAGGAAAAAAAATGTCAAAAACATTTTAAACCTTATAAATCCAAGTTAAGTTTTGTTTTGAAGTCTCTTTAAGACAGTCAAAACAATTTGCTCAGAAGGACGCAAGAACAATCAAAACTTGTAATTCCTACAAAGGAAAAGAGGGAATACCAGCGTAGAATGTGAGAATACTTATGAGATTACAGTTTGGATTAGTAAACGACACTTGATTCACATAAGGATCTTATTCAAAGCCCTGGAGCTAAGCTGTCTGTTGCTTAAGATTTTCCAGCTAAGAGCCCCTTCGAGATAGCATATAATGAGACTTTTAATGTCATTAGGGGATTGCTAAGGACAGACAATTACTTGCAGAAAGCATTTGAATGGAAGAGAGCATCTTGCTGGAGGCTGGGAGAGGATTCTCCTTAGCATGTCTTAGAGATGCTTACTGAAGAAGCCATTGTAATTAGTTCAAATGGTCACCAGGGAGAATTGGGGCTGAAGAGCTGCAACCCAAGGTCTTGGGAGAGAGGGGGAGAAGGGTAATAATTATGACAAAAGGCCCTTGCATGAATGTAAACAGTGCACTCTTTCATAATAAGCTTGATCAAATGGTTATTATTTTCATATTTGCATCCTTCATCCTTTTTAGTCCAAAACCCCCAACCTGCACAAAGGGGCAGATCAGTGACCCAGACACAATTGAATTTGCTTTGTCACTCTGTGTTATTGGTTTTAAGTTCATTGATGCAAAACGCTCTAATTAAGACATTTAAGGTAAAAGAAGCATAACTTAATTTGGTAGACATGCAAATATTTCAAGACAGTGAATATAATAATTGATCCTTTCTGTTGCAATTTTAAGTACACACACTTATTATTAAATACAACCTAAGACTTGTTACATTACTGATCAATGGTGTTACAAAATATGCAAACAGAATTATTTTATTTCATTATTTCATTACTTATATTTATACAACAGTTCTCTTTGGCTGAGATTCTTTTCCAGGTATGCTGTTTGACTACTTGAATCAGTAGTCATAGTGGATGCCAAAATCCATTATAATTTTTAAATAATATTGTTTATGTGTGTCATGGAATGCAGTTTTAAGAGTTTTTTTTTAGGTAAGAATGTAGTTGTTTAGGCTTCAAATATGCGGTTTGTTAATAAAGACAACATCTATTTAAAAATGTGCTCATTAACCCGCCAGGAGCTGCCTGTGGCCTTGTGCAAACTTTCATTTTATCATTTAATATATAGCAGCACAACCAAGAATTCTGTTGATGGATTTATTGCATGCAAATTGGCTCTGCGAGACTTTACAGGCCTCAAATGTGTTCAGGACACTGGAACAACTTGCTAGAGTGACAGTGAGAGGGATCCCAATCTAAGCTCAGAGTGCAGGAAACCTCCCTGTGGTGAAAGAAGGAACTCTCATTTTATTTCATGTTCTTTATGGATTGAAATCCAAGGATATGTTGGGAATGGAATACTATCTTATTTCATGAACTTGCAAAATATAGATTTTCTGTATCTGCAAGACTAAGGTTAAAACTATGTGTAAGTAAAAAGAGTAATCAGACAAAATAATTGTAAAAGTCACCAATTTTTGGAGGGCGTTAAAAAAAATGTTAAGAATTGGACTTGTGTTACCTGTGTTCATTTGGATCGATCAGCCAATCATCATTACAGTGTCCCTGGCAACTACATCAAGCTCAGGTGTATTTCTAATGGAGTATCAGTTGATGCAAGTTCTGCTCCCATTTTCTGGACTCCTCTCTCTCTAGACAAGTTTGGCATATGCTTACTACCAAGTGGACCTTTTGTTTTTGAGCATCACAGCAATTTACTTGACCAGCTTTATAGTTCCCTTTAATAGCTTTACCGTATCTTTCTTCAGTTTAGTTCCAACTTTGCTCCAACACACCTGCTTGTCATTCTCAAGTGAACCCAAAGATTTTGATTCGCTCATTCAGTTGTGTTTGATTAAAGGAACAAATTTTTGCAGTTTTGCAGACACACCTTTCACATGATTTGTTCCATCAAATGCCTTGTCTTGGCTTGCCAACAGCATTACACTGCTTTACTGCCTCTATAAAAATGAGTTACGAGGAAATTGAGATAATTAGAACCGAATTGAGGTGACAGAAGCTCTTACGGGGCATCTGGTTATTATGCTGGGAAAGAAATGAGTTTGTTAATTTGTAAAGGACAAGAGTAATTAAGGCGCTAGGACTGATGCAGTTACTTAACTGAAGTTAATGGGGGAGGGACCAAGTAAATGCAAAACCTCACGCCTCGCTCCTTTGCCGTGTTGATCAGAGATGATAGGGCACGACTGAGCATACGCTAAGTTGTTTTTAAACACTAAGGCATGGCTAAGAACGTGACCATTGCCCCTAGTCATTTTCAGATGGATCTTAGTATGACTAAAGGCTGTTATTACAGGGTCTCTAAATTACTCGCTTCTGATTGGGCAATCGTGGTCCTATAGTTTGTGTAATGGCCATTAAACTGGATGCCAAAGAATATACCTAAACATTCAATTCACTGAAGTCTACAGCTAAAATGAACAAAGTGGCATTAACTTTTATTCCTTTTCACAAAGATTAGGATTTTGTGGCTGATTATTTTTTAATAAACACATGGTTTCTTACACAATACTATATTATGGTATTAAAACATTTTGCCAAATATAATTTTTAAAATTAATCATTTTGATATTTGCATTACATAACCAGCTCCACATTTATGGCTTTTGTAACATAAACATGTTTGCCCGCCTGTTACAGCATTCAAGCAGCTCATGATAACAGTAGCTAAACATAATTTAACAAAGCTACAAGAACAACTTTATCCACCAATCTTCTCCTCAGCATCACCCTAGTGTCATTTCATCACTGCATCACCAACAACACTTAAGTTTCTAAACTGCTGCAATACCTACAACCACTAACCTGATTTTACCAAGTGCAACATATCCCTGTGTCAACATTGTGATTAACCAATCAGATGACTCCCCCCGGAAGCCATCTTTAAACTAGCAATGCTAGTATAACACATTAGCTTTAACACATGGTTACTAAGTCTGTTAAGAGCTAAGAAACTGCATATTCAAACTATATAACTATAAAGATCAATACTTGAACAGATTAGACA
>JAUCMS010000031.1:11939660-11949911 GCA_032357445.1 Enteromius radiatus | reverse complement strand
AAATGGTATGATCATAACACCCCGCGAATATTCGACTGAGAGATCGGGGGTCGAATCAAGCTCCTCGAATCGAAGCATCGAATCGTCGACCATTCGAGGACACCCCTAGTGGCCAGGTATGGTGAATTTGTGCTCTGCGTTTAACCCATCCAAGAGCACACACACAGCAATGAGAAGTGAACAACCACACACACACACACACACACACACACTGTGAACACACACCCGGAGCAGTGGGCAGCCATTGCTGTGGTGCCCAGGGAGCAGTTGGGGGAACAGTGCCTTGCTCAAGGGTCTCACCTCAGTCGTTGGTATTGAAGGTGGAGAGAGGTTATTCACTCCCACCACCCACAATCCCTGCCGGACCTGGGAATCCAACCCACGACCTTTTGGTTACAAGTTCAACTCCCTATCCTATTAGGCCACAACTCCCCCTCCTTACCTTATACCTTACACAGCCAAGTTGAAGCTGTAAAGTGGACTATAATACTTTTAAATTCATCATTTGGACAAGTGTCATCTTTTAAAAGAATCTCAGTTTTCATATGTGACGTATATGTGCAACTATACTCTTTGGACATAATAGAGGAGTCAACATCGCCAATTTTTGCTTAGTCAACATTTTTCACTGTTTAAACAAATCTAAAGAAAAAAAAATGTCTCTGGCTAAAGGAGGGATGGCCCCTAAACACTGCGTCATGAGTTCAGTATAGCTTTACTTAAATTTAGTTGGCTAAGAGTTAACTAAATCCAAATAGTTGAATAATTGTGCCTACAACTATCTGAAGGTCAGTCTACTTCCCAACAAAAATAGCCTGTCAAAGACTTTGTCAAACCACAACTCCATCTGACCAGGCAGTTAACCTTTTCCTTCAAGAGTCATTCAACTCTGTAAAACTCTCACCTCATACATCTGTGCTTACCTTTGAACAATGCTCCTTAGACCACATACAACCTTAGAATGTAAATAGACAAATAAGCGGCGTCCAATATCACAGGGTTTGTCAGCGCCCTAGTATAAATATGATGTACGATCCAAGCAATAGATGTGACCTTGTCAAAGGCGGCACCTAAAATGTTGATGAATGAAAGGAGAGGGGGATAAGGTAAAGCAGGCAGGTGATGGGAGGGTGACAGTGATGGAGAACACTCTCAGAAAACGCTGCTGTTTGGGGTGACAGGTGTTCCAGAGATCCCTCAGACAGAGGTTCCAGTGTGGAGAGGAGCGATCGGAGGCATTTAGCGAGGAAGGAGCCAGATTCCTCCAGCGGTCATTAAACTGGAGGGAGGCAGTATCGGAGTGCAAGGTATCTATGAGGTATGTAAAGGCTGATAGGATGTTTCCAAGTCTGAAGATAGCTCTGATAGTTGGAAGCCAGCCAACCTAAAGTTAATAACTAGTCATAGGATACTTTTATTTTACATACACTATGTCTACCACATAACTGCGACATGGTGCCATCTTTTCATGGTGTTGTCACATACATCAGGTGAAATCTGAGCTGGCTTCTAACAAGTTCCCTCAAGAGACGTATTGGGGGGTTTCTATTACTATATTACCCTCATAAGGCTTGCTATACCATGCCAAGATGCAACCTCAAGCAAGGACTCTGGAAATATCCGTCACATGGAATGAGCAGTCTGGCATGCGCTGGAAATAAATCATTTAGCTTGTATAAACTATCAGCGGGTTGGGAAGTTTATGAACTTCGAGGTGCATTGGGTCATTAATCATAACTGAGGCTGAGGACTTAAGAGGAGATTCCCCCACCCATTCTCACCCTCTCTCTATAGCTCTTTCTTCTTCTTCTACTCCTCATCCTCCCCTGTATTGTACATCCCACACTCCTTTGACAGCAGATTTTAAAAAATGATGTCAAAAGGTGATAATTCAGGGAGAGAATGGGGTTGGAATAGATGGATTAGCCTGGTATGTAGAGGTTGGATGTCAACCCCTGGCGTTCCGCTTTTCTTTACCCTCTCTAAACCTGTAATGGAGTGGTCAGAAGTAAATGGGGGTAAGTTTGAAAAGCACTTACTTCATGGCAGAAAACCTTCACTTCCTTTCCACTAGCTAAACAACTGAGCTAATAGAAACCATGTCGTCAGTCATGGTGCAGTAAACAAAAGGGGTTCGTTTGAAACAGGTTTAGCAGGTTTACTGTTGCCATCAGGTACTGTGCAACCAAACACCAGTACGGACAGGTGAAAGTTGCCATATTGTCAATTTCAGTCAAATCTGGCTGCTCTGTTTTGTTTTTGTTTTGGTTACTCTTTATTTTGATGGTCCACTTTAGACATTCTATAAGTAACTTTAAGTAATAAGTAATAACTATAAGTAATTTGCAACTACTAACTCTCAGAGTAGACTGTTAGGGTAGGTTTAGGGTTGG
Source organism: Enteromius radiatus (assembly GCA_032357445.1). Lineage (NCBI taxonomy): Eukaryota > Metazoa > Chordata > Actinopteri > Cypriniformes > Cyprinidae > Enteromius > Enteromius radiatus. The sequence goes on along the minus strand of JAUCMS010000031.1, from coordinate 11,947,518 downwards.
TAGAATAAGTTGACATATACAGTACTTGTTTCTCATAGGCAGTATGTTGTGGGCCCATCAAAACAAATTGTTAGAAGATATTAAACAGACAGTCTACTAATACTAGTTGACATGTACTTACTGTTAGACATCTAAATGATACAACGTCTAGCCCTACTGCCATTCATATTATAATTTCACACTGTATTAAGATGAATTAAGTGGATGAATAAAACATGATAAGCATGTGAGAAAAAATAACCTAAGATAGTTGCTATTTTTAGAAAGGTTTGGGGCTACTTTTATGTGGTTAGATTGGGTAAGCAACTGGCTGCTGAACTAAACTGGCAAAAAAACAAAACAAAAAAACAACTTGGCTAAGACTTATTTTTAAGTATTGTTTTTTTTATATATATTTAATATTGTTCTCCAATAAACAGTCAGTGTTCAAAATCCTTAACATATTTCTCTCATTTGTTTTACAATATAAATGTTTGGCACCATGTTATAGCACCTTAAAAAGCGATACTAACCTGCTCTCAATATGTCTGGTTATTCCTTTACCCAGGGTTAAATTGGCCCATAACCTAGGGTTTAAAAGATGCTAACCCAGGGTTAAAAGACTTGTGGATGCCTGTTTTATATGCATGTTAGTTATTTATTAAAAATATTTGAATATTCCTAACATCACATTCAGAGAAGTCAACACATCTGATCTCATACCGAAACTTGAGAAAGACAATGGGGTCAGCGTTCACACACAAAAAAATCTTCATGCCGTTGGGAAAATTAGAGCTTTAATTAAATATGCTCCGTAGTCTGGGTTCAAAGATCCCTGGCTCCTTGGTGAAGGCAGTCCATCTGTCCAGCAATCCCTCCAATTCCCACCCACCACCTTTAATTAGCGGTGGATACCCGTTCCTCTCACTAGCTGATCCCATCGCACGCGCAGAGAAAAGTGAAAGAGTGAAGGAATCCATCTGTCTTCTGCCTATGGTGAAGAATCGCAGATTAACACACTTCTGTCCATTGAATGCTGGGAATTCCTCTCCTCGGGTGTGAGCCAGAGGATCCGCAGCTGTTTCGGCTATTAATAAATGTGGTGTGTGCATGCGCGTGTCTCTGTGTGTTTGTTTGGATAGTCTGACTGCCAACGCGTGGCCTTGAGTGTAAGTCCAATCGTTAGAAAGCAGCGCCTTGAGAAATTGAGTTGAGAGCAGAGGAGTGTAAACTGCTCTTTGAGCCGTAATCCTTCTTCTACAGTGGGCCTGTGATCTCTAGTAATCACTCCTTCTGTTCGTCCTCATCTCACTTGATCACGATCTTCTAAACTTCCAAAAGACACGCGGAAGAATGAACACGCACACCTACACGACTCTACACACAGGCTATTGAGCTTTTGCTCATGAAGAGAAATTCAGATAACGGTGCCTGATGAGGATGTTTTGAATCGGAGTACTTCAGCCTGATTACATTCAATATGTTTGGCACTGATTGGTTTAAGCAATTAGCAATGATGTATTAGAGACCAAAGCCTGCAGGTTTCTGTGCACGTTTCCAGCTCAACACTCACCAGAAAACCCCAAAGAATATTTAACTGTAAATATAGCAATACATAGGCTTTTTATCTACATTTCTGCAAATAACCTTTTTCTTTCAAAATGGCTTAACTAATAACATGAGATTAGGGTGTGGCCATCTGTTTTTCTGACCAATAAAAGACAGATTTTTGGATATTTTTACCATATACCTGTATATCTTTAATAATATCATCTAGGGTAATGTCTAAACTAATTTGATTTTGCATTTGAGGACTGAGTTTGCAACTGAAAAGGTGCTGAAGTGGTTTTTGCACAGATTTTCACAAGGACAGTACTAACAGTATTGTGTTTTTGAGACCCATTTAGTATATCTTTCTGTGAAGGCACCAAATCCCAGACATGTTGTTAATAAGCAGGCTCTTTAGCAGCTTGTAAATGTGGAATGTCACATTCGAAATAGTTTTGTACATGAGTTTTGAAACATTTCTCTTTTCTCTCATTTCTTTCTCAATACCATTTCTTTCAGCTAACTCAAACCTTCTTTCAGCTTTACTCAATACATTAAAGGGTCTGTAGTTCAATTGAATGTATGCACTTTTCAGATAATTTGAAATTTCTTCAAGGAAAATGGCTAATTAAAAGTTAATCTACATAGAATTTTCTTTGGTATGCTTAAAAGGAGGGAAGAAGTCAGGTGCCTATAAAAAAATCACTCATACAAGAAGTCTGAATCAAGAAAATGTCTCCTTTCTTTATGTGACATTGTATGTTTCACCATTATCTGGGGAGGTTTAAGAGAGGATTGTCAAGCGTGGACAACCTCAAGGCTGTAAGTCCATCTCCAGAGACCTTGATGTGCCTATTTCCATCATATATGAGCCACAAAGTGATCAACCCCTGCCATCTACTACTAATTTTTTTTTTTTTTTGTGGAGACATAAGATGACTAAATGCTTCAGTGAGAAAATATAAAAGCACTAAGAAACCTGGAGAACTAGATGGATGGATGGTGAAAACACAGACCTGTTTCCGAGAATGTTATAAAAGTAAATTCCTGTTCATGTACTTCCAATTATAATTCAACTTCCTGTGAGGTATAACTATTTAATTTATTTCAGAATTTTGCCAAATTCAGATTTACACAGAATACAGTTTGTCTAAATGTATATGCACAGAATCACAACTGCTGTACATGATGTATCACACTCTCTGCTGTTGATTATTGATTCACATGCAACGGTCATGATATGAAGATAACCATATCACTGTATCCATCATATACATCTTACCTCTATTTTGAACAAATTCTGTGGTTGGTACAATATATTAAGTTCAGGGCTACTTCTTTTATTGCTAAATGTAAAATTATGCTTTGCATTGAAAAACATATTATATGAAAGTAAAAAAAAAAAGTTATGGAAACCAAACTATTGAAATAATTTGTTTTTGAGGGAAAAAACATAGTAATATTCAAATCAAATTGTGTTATTTCTATATTAATAATGCTAACTATACAGTATCTTCACTGAAGGTCATTAACATAGAGAATGCGGGGTGCGATCCTCAGATGCTGTTAAAATAGAATGCTGTAATGCTCTTAAAATAGAACAGAATTAGAAAACATTACGAGGTGGCTTTTGCAGCAGGAAAAAAAGCATTCATGCCAGCTGAATGCAAAGCATGGGACAGACTATTCTTTTAGGCCCATCGTATATCACAGCGACTATCAAAGAAAGGTCACCCGTGTCTCGCACCTACAAAACACTCTTGCTTCTACAACTGAAGGGTAAAGAAGAGGCCTACTTGCTCAGGAAATTTCAAACCATTGTACCTAAAGAAGAAAGAAGCCTTTGAATGAATGCAGATCCCTTTCAAAGCAAAGAAGGTGTCTTCAGATTTTTGTTCACACCATCTTGTGGCCAACACAATTCTCTTTTCTTCGGATACTCAAGTGTTCTATTGTAGGGAGCTCTCATTCGCTTATCATCAGAGCGCATACGGAAACTAACACCCAAGAGCGGACACACGCGTACGTGCACGCACATTCACACCTTGCAGAGCATCATTCAGATGCACTTCCCCAAAAAGTGAATGTCCAACACACACACACACACACACAGGGAGAGACACACAAACTCATGTGCAAACATTTTTATGGCTGTCAGCAGGGACAAACATGTCGAGGGCTATAAAATTTACATATATGCTAAACACTTGAGTGGCAAATGCAATGTGCTAATACTGAGCTGATGAGATAAAGCAAAGGTGGAACTGACACAAGCCCCCTCTCAGCGCAAGTCAAAGTCAAACCCTCTCTCTCGGCTCCTCCACACGTTTGTCTGGCCGGATTAGCGCTAGTGTATTTACACGGGCATCTCTCTCTCACTCTGCCCGTTTCCCTTTCTTTCTCTCGCCCTCTGTCTTTCTCCCTCGCTTCCGTTCCCTCCGAAACAGATGCGGCCATTGATTAATGGGCTGATGGTGGTTAAAAAGTCGAAAATGTCAGTGAGTATCTTCTCCAGCAGTGTCACTCTCCTCTGCAACAGAACAATGCTTCTAACTGAGGAGCGGGGCCACGTGCCAAGTATTCCTCACAATGGGAGGTCATGTGCCCGCTCCCCTACAGCAAGTAGGCAGATATGTATACATCTACATAAGGACAAACTTGGAGGTTGGGGGGTGGTTGATGGGAGGGAGCGGTGGTTGAGGGGTTGGGAGTGTGCTGTGGCTCGATACGGGCTAATAATAGGGCGTCACATGGGTACGTCAAGTCAGTTCGGACAAGTCCTTGCTGGCAGAGGTTAATCAAAGTGCTTAGAATTAAGGACCTTTTTTTCACACTGTTGCCCGCTAACGCTTCCAGTTCAGAACAAGGCTTAGGGGCAATGCACATGTGATGGGAATGACATCGACAATCTGAAGCCCGGCGCCCCAGAAATAACCTTCAGATTTCAATACCATCGATCAGGGGGAGGAATGAGTGCCTTCTGCCCGCTTTCTCCACCAGGACTAATTAAAGAATAGCCGGCTAATCGGGTGAACGGTGCGTACAGGCTAACGCCTCAACCCTAACTTCCCTCTCCTGCCGCCCCAGAGCGATCGGAAGGAAGTTTGAGGTCGAAGTTAGTGCTGTTGTTCTTCTTTAACCACGCAGTGCACTCTGAGTGCGGGACAGTGCGATGAACCAAAGCTACCGCCGGCAGAAAGATTCAAACGATCTTTTTTAATTGCACATCGCATTAGTCTGCATGGCTTGAGAAAAGGGAGGCCATCGGATTGGGCAGGGTCGGGCAGTTTGAAAGATATTCGATTTAAAGTTGGAGACATCAAGTTGAGAAATGCCTTAACGCTCTAGATAACGTTACTTTAGAATAGCTTTTTTTGTGTCGTTAGCATAAATGCTGCTCATGTACATACGGGTTAGTGCAAGTGTGTATGTGTGTGTGTGAGAACAGAAGTTTGAGCATTAGCGAGCTAAATGTGTGTGTCGTTTGACCTTGGTCACTGCTAGAGAGGCCTAGTTTCTTGCCAAACTAATCAATAAGCCAAACAGGCAGAAGATGAGTATTTAGAGCATGGGAAGCTAAAGTCAAACACAGATAGGTTATCTACCCAGCCCAGAGCGCACTCCTGTGCAAATATTTTGCTAACAAATTTTTCATGGTAACTTGCTTATAAAACGATGTCACCCTCTTCCTCTTTATCCCCAACCTCTTCTCTCTCTCTTTGCCTTCCCCGTCTCTCATCATCCAGTGAGTATGGAAAGACTGCTGGAGCCACGTGGCTTAGTGGCCGTGTATCACAATGTTACCACAGGTCAACAACTTGTCTCTAGGGATCAGTCAAACAGACAGAGGGAATTAGAGTCATGGAGCAGACATAAGCCTTTCATATTCATATGGAAAAACTGGGGGATCCGATGCAGGGACAGGGTTAATATATTACTCTTCAAACCCTTTGATTTATCAGACAAGGTTTGCGCCATTGTTTACCTGAAGTGCAGCAACCAAATTAAAATCTTTTACATGTTTAATCACACATGCATTAACATAATGTCACACCTTTAACATAAATAAGTGAGCCTGTATTTAGTTGTTTATCCAGGTTTACTTTTAAATTCCATATTGCTTTTAGATTGATTTTGCCAAAAAAAATTAAAAATAATTAAAGACCAAATCTTTATTAAATAACTCATCTCTTGCTTCTTATGTTTACTATTAACTAATAAACTAACAAATGAACTAAAACCAGTGTGAGAAGTGGAATCAAAGTGGATTTTCTTTACCTTTTTTTGTGACAAGTAGCACTAACATACTAAAAAGAAAATGTGAAACAAACAAACAAACAAAAAAATCTTTATTTATTTATTCGTTCAGTAGCGAGTATAGGCTGGAATACACTACATGACAGGATAGAAAATCTGAACAGATTTTACAACACTAGGCATCATACAACTTTGTAAATGGTTACAGAGAAAAACTGGGCATCATAAACTAAACGACTGAGGATCACACACTACCAGCCTTTCAAGCTGTTCCGAACACAACAGACTCACGCAAAAACATGTGTATCATTGTTAAGATGAAAAATCACAATGATATGTTTTCTAAAATCAGCTCCAAATATCAAACGCGTCTGGTATACTCTAACTGAATGGATTCAGAAGAATTAAAAGACTGATCATAATTTCTGTGAAATCTCCTAGTGGCCAAAACCTGAAAACTGACTATGGCTTTCAGAAACTATCATCCACTTCTCCCAGACTTGTCCAGAAATCTGGGCGAAAGTCATGTTTGTGTATTCTGCCCTTAAGAAATATTTATGGGCAGTAAATATTTTAATCCACCTGCTATTGGAAGGTGTGGCCAAAAGCTAATTTTGGGTCCTGACTTCATTCATTTATCCTCTTTGAGGTTAAAATAGTGTTCTAAGAAAGTTTCCTCCCACTGGGTTTGATTTTATGCCAGTGTTGTTTGAAGCATGATGCACATGTAAGTGTGAGATGAACTGCTCAGAATATCACTGGCAACAAAGAAACCAGAGCAAACTACATCTCCAGTTGAGGTGAATTGAGTTTTGTTTGCTCAGCTGATGCTGCACTAAAAGCCAGTATGCTGATATAAATAGAATGTGTCCCACTATTTACATTTATTTTCATAAAGTCTGTCATTATGTCTTTAATTGTAAGTCAAAGCTAAGATCATTGCTGATGGTAGACAAGAGCAAACAATGGTGTTTTGAAGACTACAGCAATTTCTCCTCTAAAATCTTGCCTCAGGCAAAAATGTTGTCTCTGCAGCATTTTTTAAGACGTCAAGAACACTGTTGTTGGAAAACAACTCCTTTTTGCGCTGTATAAACAAATTGTGACCTATTAATGTCTTGTTAGATTAAATAACCGTCCTTCAGTCCTGGATAAAATCCTGTAGCCTATTAGCAAAATGACTTTCACATCGCTTGGATGCTTCCTGTTAGTTTGTTTGTTTATTTTCATTTGTTTTCCCTTATTGTTATTCTGTTGATTAATAGTGAACATGCATTCTCAGAATATACAGTACAGAATGAGTGTATCATAAATTTGTTTTTCTCTCTCTCTCTCTCTTTTCGCAGTAAGATTTGTGGCAGTAAAGTGTGTGATCCTCGGCAGGAATCATCTCCTCTAACATATGGGTGTCTCCTGGTCCAAAAGGCTTCTCTGTGGGCCAGGTGGGCATCTGCTCCTTAACATTCACACAGAGGAGACTGCTTTTGCCTTCAGCAAGATGGACACACAAATGGCCATCTTTACTGATTTTAAATAAAGACGACTTTAAAAGAGCTTCAATCTTCACTTGGCTTCATACTGTAAATATCTTTTTTTTTTAAATGATACAGAAAAGCTAAAAACAGACATTTCTTAATTTATTAGTTCAGCAATGTCTGTCAGAGCAATTCAAGCATGTAGGGTATTTGTTGTGTTATTTTTGTTCATGCTATAGACTCCTATTGTATGTGCATAACTGTAAAGTGATTTACAATGCATTTGATTTATAGTATTTTATCAGTTCACATATTTCTCAGGAATTAAACTCATGATTCAAACACCACCATCTGCTATTGTTTGAGCTGCCACTGTTTTGATCAAATGTATTTATTTTGTGCAAGGTCCCATTAAACTGATCAAAGATAACAGAAATTACTTTTGTAACACTTTATTTTAAGGTATCCTTGTTATAAATTACATGTACGGTAACACTTTATAATAACTACACGCTATGTATCATTAGTTAAGCATTAGTAAGCATTTATTTAATCCTTTGTTCCAACATTATTATGCATTAGTAAACAGTTTACAAGTG
>JAUCMS010000031.1:11841665-11939560 GCA_032357445.1 Enteromius radiatus | reverse complement strand
TATGACTATTAATGTTGGAACAATGCTTTATAAAGGATGAACTGACTATGTACTAATGCTTAACTAATGATACATAGCGTGTAGTTATTATAAAGTGTTACCACATGTACTTATTATTACAGTATAATAACAATTAATTATGCATAATTACATGCAAGTAACCCTAAACCAAACCCCTAAGCATATAGTAAGAACATGTAGTTAATTAATACTACTCAGTACTTAAATGTATAATTACACTGTAACAAGGATACCTTAAAATATCCATTTTTTTATTATATAAGTGCTGTCAAACGATTAATCATGATTAATTGAATCCAAAATTAAGGTTTTTGTTTACATAGCATTTGAGTGTACTGTTTATATTAAATTATATATTATATATATTACATTATATATATATATATATATATATATATATACACACACACCCACATGCATGTATATATTTAAGAAAAAGCGTTTATATTTACATAATAAACAGTACATATATTTTGTGAACAAAAACTTTTATTTAGGATGTGATTAATCGTTTGACAGCCTTTATTTATTTTCGACTTCTTTTTTTTTTTTTTTATGAAATAATCCTAAAAATAAACCTGCCGTTTCTACACTTCATTAAGCAGTACAATAATTTTCAAATGTGATAATAAGAATGGTTTCTTGAGCACCAAATCAGCATATTAGAACGATTTCTCAAGTATCATGTAACGCTGAAGACTGGATTAATGGCTGCTGAAATTGGTGGACTCCACATTACTCAGCAAATACGTTCCCTTCAACGATCCATTATTAAATTATTCCATGCTAAACAGCAGTGACACATTTTCACAGGAGAAGGGTGACCGATCCTGATGCATGTCTCTCACTTCATTAAGTTATCTTGTGAGGGTTTCACTGTAATCCTACGGCAAGTGCTGCCAGAGTTTAATCAAGATGATGGCTGCCATATGTCTCAGCTTGTGTTTTGAGACTTCTTCCCTCGAGCTCCACATTCTCAAGAGCATTTTGCGCAGATTAGTGCGGCTACTCTCTCTCGCTCGCTCGCTCTCTCATTCTCGTTTTCTTCACACTATTAATCTCTTCTGTTTCTGTGTCGGTCTATCTCTTGAGAGAGGGAACACCCAGACAGTTCACACATTGCATTTCGCTCAATTAATGTTCTCTATTTTACTGGAACCAGATCGAGGTGTGTGTTTTCTGTTTTTCTGGTTTCTTAAAATAGTTTAAAGACTTAGAATTAATCTGTCAATCAGTTAAAAAATAATGACATTACATGCATGACATTGCATTAATAAACTCAATTAATCCCAATTTCTCACACATACGCTCTCAAAAATAAAGGCGCTTAAAAGGTTCTTTACAGCGATGCCATGGAAGAACCATTTTGGTTCCACAAAGAACCATTCAGTCAAAGAGAGTTTGATGTTAAAGAAAGATGTTCTTTACCAAACCATTTAGGTTAAAAGGTTCTTCTATATCAGGAGCAGGCAACGTCGGTCCTGGAGTGCCAATGTCCTGCAGAGTTTAGCTCTTCTGAAGTCATACAAAGTCTTTATGCGAAGAAGACAGTAAAACACAAGGTTTTAATCAGTAAAAATGATCCCGCTGATCATCTCATTCAGAAAACTCCCTTCCCATAGCATGACGCAATCAGTCACGAAACACACAAGAACCAATGGCATTTCTCAAAAAAGTGACTAAAAAGGGGTACCTTGAGCTTTAAAAATGGTGCGAAAGGGTTTTGATCAAGGGTCAAAATGTGAAGAGTTGGAGTGAGACTGTGTTTTTTAAGAGTGTTCCACCATCATTTCATAATTATTAAGTAGTGTTTATGTATCATTTGGGTTAGTATTTTAAGAAAACCAGTGCAAAGTATCACTTGTATTTTTGCTTACAAACCATTTAACTTCTGCAATGTGATATTTCAGAGTTCACTGGGGAAAATGTAGGATAGGAATTGATTCGACTAAAAAAAACGTGGCACATCCTTGTTCATGTGGAAACATGCTGTTTATAAAGTCACAAACTGAAAGCACTTTTTAAGATTAAATAATTATTTGTAAGTTGGTCAGGACCATTACTGTAAACTAATTAATCAAAATATTACACCCAGTATGGAAATAAAACAAAATGCATTTACTTTCAACAAAATAATGTTTGACATGTCATGTATTTAATATGATATTTGATTCATTTTTTTCTTTCTTTCTTTCTTTCTTTCTTTTTTTTCATTAAACATGCTGTTTAAAAGATTTTTGATGCGTTTATGCTCATGGTGAGTCTTTTATGCTCACCTTAAAAATACAGTAAAAATAGCAATATTTGTGAAATATTATTAATTAAAAAATATCTCTTTTAAATTGTAATATTTCTTTTAAATTCCATTTTTTTTCTGTAATGGCTAAGTTGAATTTTCAGCAGTCATTAATCCAGCTTCTAAATACTGATTTGATGCTCAGGAAACACTTCTTCCTTTCACTAATGTTAAAAAGAGTTTTTTTTGTTATTGTTGTTTTTTTTTTCTTGATATAGTATACAAAGTATACAGTTCAAAAGATCTGTATTTATTTAAAATACAACTTTTGAGTTTGTATAAAATGTATGGTTTTACGTACTACTGTTAAATGCAAAGACCTTCTCATATTTGAGGGTGCACTGTGTGTGTGAGTGTGTGTGTGTCTTATCTTGCAGAGTCTGCTGAGCTATGAAGGAGGTGTTCCGGACTCTCTGCTCTCCTACAGGATGACAGCTGGTGAGGAGCCGGCCTCTCCAATGAGGAAACCAGCGACATGCAAGAGGTGAAAAAGTCTCTGTTTCCTCCTCTCTCCTCTTCCTCCATGGCCAGCTCATCTTTTGAGAAGCATTTCTTTTCACCGTGTCTTGTACAGAAGGTCATTGGCAGAGGATGTTCTGGGACAAAAATGTCAAAGACATATTATTTTTTCTCCGTCCATCATCCTTACTGTTTTTTCTCTGCGAATTATCACGAGGATAATACGTATTTGGCCATTCTTTTGATAAGTAAGAGAGTGCTGCTAAAGTTTGTGAATACAAAGAGTACAAGGAAAAACATGACAAATAGACGCATGTGCATTATGCTAACGTCCTCCGGGTTTATCTTAACCCGCTTATTATAATCACCATGGAATTACATCCACTTAGAAATGTTGCCGCATTCAGGCAAACCCACCCTTGACTTTAGTCGTACGGTTCTTCATTGTGCTTCCGTTCGTAATGTTTTCTTTTTGTAATTTCCCTCTTCATAGGATCAACGTTTCACACATTTCAGTCTGTGACCAAATGAATTAACACAAATTAAGGCGAAGCGTGCGAGCCTTCCTCTGTGTGCAAGTGCTGGAGGCAGATAGACACTTATCATAAGCTCTTTACATTGCTGTATTAATTCCAGCCATTGAGGGGAAAAACAATTTGGAGGCGTTCTTGTCTACAGCAGACAAACTTGATGCAGAGGACCGCATTGATCAAAAGCCAGTTGGGTCGAGCCAGCTGTAGTCATGTGGTTTTCCTGGCCAAATGTTTCAATTTTTTTTTTCATTGTGAACCACGAAAGTGCTTTCTTGTCTGAGCTAAAAAGCAAAAGTGAGAAAGAAAAGGGCCGAGTTTGCTGCGTCTCTCAGCGGGACAGGGGGAGAGAGAGAGCGGGAGCACGGATGGGGTCTCTAAGGGCTCCGCTGGCTTCAGTTGAAGGTGGCGGGGATGTCACACGCGGGCATTGTGTCATGTAAACGTCTCTTCACTAATTAATTTCTCTCTGGGTTGCCGTGTGAAACGGCCCTGGTGTGATTCGACCCTGTGAGCTCGTGTTCATTGTCTGTACAGTGACAGGGAAAAGTGATGTTTTAGAGAGAATAGCGTGATGTCCCTCTACATGTAAGGGTCAATGACAAATAAAGACGTCCGAGATGATGAAAGGAGGAATCATTTCAAAATCTAGTTCACAATGCAAGTGCCAAATTATTATGAATGTAATTTTAGCACATAAACTACGCTGGTTTCATGCAGTTTTATATTATTTAAAAAAAAATTATTTAATATATATTTTTTAAATGTCAAGTGGTGTAACCATTATGGTATAAGTGATAAAATTTTGCACTTTAAATAAATATTATCATTATTAAAATAAAAAAAAATAAATTAATTAATTTATATTAATTTAATCAAGATTACTCCAATTGACTTGAAGTAAACCTTTCATTAAAAAAGTTTTTTTTTTTCATTTATTTATGTTTTGCATTTTTTATTTATTAATTTAAATTCATTTTTTGTTTATTTACTTAAATTCATTTTTTGTTTATTTATTCTTGAAACACAGTCATGAAAGTCTACAGAGGACTCAACTTTTTTTTTGTCACATGAAAAAATGATTCTTCACGGACATCCAAACAAAAAAGACCTGCATGTTACTGACCCGTATAACTGTCCCTCTCTTTCTCTCCGTTCCCCTCCCCCCGCCTGTTCTCATAAAATTCTCAGGTTGTTGACATACTTAAGACAGAAGCTCACTTTTCTTATGTTGGCAAACATGACCACCTGCCAAGTCGTATTCAATAGACAGACCTTAACCACAAATGATAATGCGTGCAATATAGAGACAATAGATAAAGAAAAATTAATACAAAGGAGCTTTCTGTTCAAGCCCTGTTTTCTTTACAACTACCTCACTGGAAGACAGGGGATAGTCCATTAGGGACACGTTGATAAGACAATATTTACTCAGGAGGAACAAGTTCAAAGGGACCATGCTTTTTAAACCCGGTCTTGAAGCTGAGGACATTGAGACTGGCAGGTGTTTTTGCTGAGTTGTTCTGTGGCGATTCAAAAGATCCTTTTTTTCCTCAGTGGCATTAGGAGCTTGACGTCTGTGTGAACCACTACAGTTTGCATATTTGTCTTTATTTATTCAGCCTAGAGCATGACTTATTGTGATGTTGATGGGATCTATCATATAAATCCTATTTCCAGGGCACAGTTTAGCTTTGTCTTAAACAAATAAAGAGACAACAGTGAGGGTGTGACTTAGTGCAGGGCATGACGTAGAGGAAGAGTTCGCTTAAAACTGAAAATTTGTTCATTATTTAGCCACTGTCTTGTCTTGTAGTCATGTGGTCTAGCCATATGTTGTTTTTTTCTTCCCCAGCGAAACAGTAAAATACATTTTTATAATCTTTATGCAGATTTTTCCATACAGCAATAGCTTATAATAACCATTTGTGTCAAATTCTAAAAAGAACAAAGAAAACACCCCAAAAAGTGTAATAAAAGTGGTCCATAAGATATAATGCAGTACATTTTAAAGCCATGAGGTAGTCTTTGTAGTGAAAATATAAGGATTCAGTAGTAATTTGCCCTTATGTCAATACTTAAGTCAGTTCAAAAATGGTGTGTCATGTTTTGTTAATATTTTTGTGTGACTTAAGTTAAAACTTTATTTTTAAGTGCTGTATTTTTAACAGTTCACCCAAAAATCAGTACTCTCATCAGTAATGTTGTTCCAAATGCATAAGTGTTTCATTCATCTTTGAAACACAAAGATATTTTTGAAACTGAAGAGATATTTGTTGATTGTTTTTTTGTTGTTGTTGGTTTTTTTTTTGTACATCAAGCAAGTACAGTTGAGCTTCTTTACCATATTTGATTTGCTCAGTGTTCATAAGTGAATAAAAGTCATGAGCACTTTAAATGAAGGGATGAAAATCTCTGAGATTTCATTAACATATCTAGATATAAAGTCGTGTAGATTTGGAATGAGTGACAAAGCTACTGTATAATGTGTCTTCAGTAGACATATATAGGGTACCTATCATGTGCACCACATTTATGTTTTTTTGGGGGCCTTTCTAGTTTTGTAGAAATGTACAGGTTTGGAACAACATGACGGTGAGTGAATAATATACAAATGTTATGTTTTACTGAACATACAATGATTCCAGTGTTTTTTTTTTTTTAATGCTTGACAGAAAATCCAAACCAGATATGCCATCATAAATGAAGCATATCACAAATGTACAGTCCATAACCATAATGATCATCTGTCATCCTCCAGCACGGTGATTCTCAAGCGAGAGTTGTACATGCGCAGTGTCTTTATGGTGTGGTAATACACTAAAAGCTCCAAGGGCACGGCATCCCTGTGCAGATGTGCTCTTTCTTCCTCATTACCCATCAGTGCTCCAGCGGAGCCCTGATTCGGCCGGCCACAGCAGGCATGATATCACCCATCCTCCGCACGTGTGTGTGTGTATGTGTGTGTCTTATCCATGTTTGTCCCTGGAACCCTTCCAAAAGTGGCTTTGCCACCCCGCTAGCCAAATAAGCAGAAGAAAGTGCAGTGTTTTTCTGCCTGGACGAACCCGACCTTTGCTTTTTCTTGTGCAAGCGAGCAAGCAGGTGACCGCTGCCCAAGTCGATCACCTCCTCCGGGTTCGCCCGTGTTTACCTTCCCCGGCGCTGTTGTTCTCTTGCCTCTGGACTTTAGCGTCCTGTCTCCCTGCCAAAGCCCGGGCGCTTCCAGGGTCCCTTCTCCCGGAATCAAAAAGCAGCTAAAGAGGTTAATGCACTCAAGTAAGGATGAACAACCAGCTGTTAACATTCTCATATTTAATACCTAACTCATCCAGAAGACATCAGCCACAGAGATGGAAGGGAGAGAGTCTGGAGCTTATGGCGCTCACATCTGCTTTGTACATTTGGGTTGGGAAGAGTATCTTAAACACTTGAGAATGACAATACCCTGAGATGAGCTGGACTTAAGCAGAGATAAAAGCAGATAATGGAGGGTCAATGTAGGATGATGGGTCAAGAGAGCATAGCTGTCCTTTTTTTAATTTGGTTTGGGGTTGATGCTGCTTCTTTCGTATCATATTAATAGCGATAACAAAAAACAGCTCAGCAAAAACAAAACCGGCCCTTAAAATGTCATCAAGCCTATAATCAAACTAAAGTTACCATGGCATATCTCACGTCCTGTGTTTGTCCGAAAGATCTCCGCCGCTACGTAAGCGATGCATCAGTCCGGGTCAGATCTCCGAGCTGAGACGGAGATGGAATAGGGCTGTTTTTCTAGTAAAGCAGAGGTGGAAAACAACTCTTGGATGCAGCTGTGTGCCACTGCGCACCTGCCCTTGACCCCCCCCCCCCACAACCTGAATGGAAAAAAGGAGATTCTTTTTTCCAACTTTCATGTGATTCCAAACAGGAAATTTTAGGAAGGAGGTAAGAGAGGTGGAAAAATAGTTGGCATGTAATTAGGTTTTATTAATTTCTTTTTTTCCAGGTGGAGATTTATGACTTGATGGTGTTAGAGGCAGATAAAAATACCTGCCTTCTTGGCTGTGACTCTTTGTGCACAATCATGCAAAACAAGAACTATTGTTATTGTGGTATAAAACAATAATGTATAAATTTAATTACATATATTTTTTTAAATGCTAACTGAAGACCTTGTACGGCTGCATATGAGGGGAAAAACAAGTGCTTATTATTGAAAGAATAGCTGTAAAGATCCTCTCACATGCTTGTCATGATTTGGGGGGTGAATAGACATGACAGCTGAGACTGGAAGGAGGAAAAAAAAAAGCTCACACACGCAGATGCAGCCAGCACCATGCCTTTAGCCCATGACCGTCAGCTGTTTAGCAAATCTGTGATCCTGAGGGGAGTCCTGTCTATTATACACGCCGCACTAAAAGGGACACTTGGCCATTTTTTTCCATCAAGACGTCCAGGTTATTGTATGTTATGTTTTAAAACTAGTAAGACCACTTTGAGCTCTCTAAATGTGTAACTACAGCTTACTAGTGGGTAGAAGCTGAGACAGAATAATAGAGCAGATAATAAGATCAAAAGTGTGAAAAAAAAAAAAAAACGCTGCCAGAATAAATAAATGCCTGTGATTAAATGAACTATTTATGAAAATATCTAAAAGTAAAATATACAGGATTATAATAGTATCTGATGAATGACTGAAGATGTCCATCGCTGCTCCGGGAGATTCAGTGTTTTAGAAGTGAATATAAAAGACGTAAGAGCAATCTAATATGTTTGTATATCGTTATGCATCAGTGAGATGAAACTACATACTTGCGTAACCGCAGAAACATTTAGATTTTTTTCTTGTGTAATGTTTTAAACGCATGTTAACAACGCTATTTTAGCGTTAGCATAATGCTAACATCGTATGTGTTGTGTATATATATTTCTAGCGAAGGATTGAGAGAAAAGCAGAGCACGTTTGAGAGTGTATCTTCAACCATCGGGATTATCCTGCTTCATTTGCATGAGTTTCCTTGGTTAGTTGATGTGATTTTCAGTTTTTTTCATTACTATATGGATTAAAGTCTTGTGTTTCATAAATTAACCATTTATTTTGTTTGGTATAAATGATGAAAAGAGACATACGAGTGAAATGGAGACAAAAAATAATGGTAATTCAACATGAACATGCTTTGTGTGTTAAACAAGATAATTGTACAAATGATTGCATAGGATTTAAGTGTTAAAAAAAACAGGTAATGCCGAATAAGAGAAATAGCACAAAGAAATGGCATGTAAATGGATATTAATGGTTGTTTATTTAAAAATCATCAAACTTAATTAATGCATACTCTGTAAAGTGCTAATTGCTCCTTTGGCCTTTTGTTTTCAAGGCCAGGTTCCTTTTTCTCTCTTTGGTTTTGTTCTGCGTGATGTTTTGCTGATGTTCAGCCGCTGATTGTGGTCCGCTTTGGATGCGAACTGAGTGAAGTGTGAACCCTTCCTGAATAGTGGACTGTCTTAACTCTACTCTGTGTGCAGAGTTGGACTGGTGAGCCGCCCTTTAACCGGACCCTTTGAGCATTCCTGTTTTGAAAGAACACAGAAATTTAACGTATTTATCTTTGAATGGTAGGAGTGGAATTTCACATCACTTTTCCTATTTCGGGATAGACTTTAGAGATTGTGGATTTCACCAATTCCTGGATTCCTGGACTGGCATTATGAACTGATTGATTTTCCAAAGAATCATGCTTTAATCTCGAGCATTGGACTCTGTGTAATTTTTGAAGTGTTCAGACTGAATGTACTTGTTATTGTGTGTTATTCTTTCAAATACTTTGTTGAGGTTTATGGGTAAATGTTCAAAGTGTTGAGTTTTTCCTTCTTCTTACCTCCAACCTCGTGTCCGAGTGTTCCCTGCTGTTGCAAAATTTCTCTCCTTGGACAAATCTATGCTTCTGAGCTTACTGGTCCATTGATAGACAACTTAAGAAATTCGGGTCTCACAGGTTACATAAGCTATGCCAAAGGTTATTTAGTCATTCTCTGGCAACATCCCTTGTATCATTCATGGTGAATGTAATCCCAGAATGCACTGCAATACATTCAATGCTTACAAACTTTACAAAACATGATTAAAAATACAATTTTCTAATACTCGTTGTACTATTTGGTATTAATATGTACAATGTAGGCACTAGTTTGTACATTTAATGTACGAATGCACCCTTTTGGTGCAGAATTGAACCTTTTGTAAGGGTACTGCCCCCAAAACAGCTTTTTTTCCTCAGAGTGTGAAGTACTTTTGTGTTTAGAGTGTTACAGTGTTAGCTTAGCAACATGCTAACAGCAAACTCTATTGAAAAATGAGTCGAGTTTGTTGCATGGGTTATGAGTAAGCATGTCGGCTTAAAAAGAAGCTCCCTAGTTTAGTAGTGCACTACCTAAGGTGCAAGTTACGTTTTGGTCTAACTGTCAACTCCAATCTAGAGTGAAAAACGTTTGCTCTCTAATAAGAACAACACAACACAAACCAGTTCAAATTGACAGGTAGGCCTACTTATTTTTTTTTTACTTTCTACTTCACCCTTCTTAACAGCTGAAACGAAGATTATTAAAATGATGTTATAGTACTGTATGTAGCAGTTTTGTTAGCACTGGTTTTAATAAGTGGCCAAACAACTGTTTTGCAAGAATATCTTCCAGAGTTAAGTTTAATAAAGCCCTTGCTAATGTCCCAATATGTGTTCACAATCTACTGATACACTGTGTAGTGAACTAGGGAGTGGACTGAGACATTTTTTGGGACAGAGCTCATTTTACTCTACGTGCGGTTCTTAAGAAAAGGCCTGCTTGATCCATTGCGGTGGCCTTTGAATGTATACTCAGATGGTACTTCAGAAGACTCTTTGTTTAAACTAGGCTTGCAACCTAATAACTCTTATTGTGTAAAGGCAGATGCAGACGCTCACACACCCACACACACAAGGAGCGTTTGCCATTATGTACAATACACGGTCAGTTGAGAAGACGAAAAGAGCTGTATGCCTCTGATTCATACAGCACTGTTTAGTGATATTTATAGTCCATTTAGGGGTGTTTCCTAAGTTCAAACACTTTAAAAATACACTTATTATTTGTAAGGGTACAAATGGGAATATGGTTTACAGTCATGCCAAAAGTCGCTTGTACAAAACAATTGTTAGTACTTTAAAGCAAGGAGTTTCCAAAATAGCAGTACTTCTTTTTTCCCCAGTCAAGTCAAGTATACCCCTATGACCTTAAATATTTTTACTAATGGATTTAAAATAATCTTTGCATTTTCACTTATTTATAATAAATGTTAGTTAACCTCTGTTGGTTACACTCTATTTTAAGTTGTTTTTGTTCAGTGTTTTTACACATTTAGTAATATAACATTTATACTATACACTCACACTTATAAGCTGTGCATTTTAGTACTTTAAAGGCACATATTTGTACATAACTATATTCAACCACTTATGTTTTTATGTTTTCTGGATATCTTAGTCTTGTAAGTTGTCTTACAAGAACCCTAAATAGAATGTTGTCTACTTATTAGACTAGTTTACCAATTAATCATTTGCAAAAAATAAAAATAAAAATGTAAATCTTCCAAATAACAGAAAAAACATTTGATCTACGTTCAAGATAATAAAGTGTGTTAGCTGATCAAAAAGGAGACATGTGAGTGTACTCAGTGATTTGGGTTGAGTGAACAACTTGGTCCAAAGTTGAGTAAACTCAAAAAAGCCTTGAAATTTTAAGTTAAGTCAAATTTTCGTTTTTTTACAGTGTGGTATATATTAGTACATTTTTAAAGATACAATCCCTGTGACAGCTTTTGTACCTTTTTTCTGACAGTGTAGTGTTAGGGTTATGAATAGGGTTTGGTTAGGGTTAGTTGCATGTAAGTAGGCTTATTTTACTGTTATTACTATAGACTGTAGATGTAATTTGTGGCAGTGACACTGTAAAATAAAGTGTTATTCCTATATATCCTTTTAAATATTTGTGTTTAGTTATATTTATCTACTTAATACATCATTAACACTTCTTCCACAATCTCAAATTCTTGTCGATGAACCCTGTTTGGAACCTCTTGAAACGTTGAAGTAATTTTGTGAAACAGAACTCATTGACCTTAAAAACGTACTCTTTTCATGTATAGTTTTAAATGGTCTAAATTTAACTTTTTTCCAAATGTTATTAATAATTGTCAGCTTTTACAGTTAATGTACTTTAATTATCTTTATTTTATTTGTAAAATAAATAATAATAATTATTATTAGCAATTTTACCGCAGCTTTAACCTTCTGTAGATGAACTTATTTTCACTTTTTAAAATCTAAATTTCTCTTTCAACAGTTCAGTTATTACAGTGTAATTACTACATATTTATTTTTAATTTTACATATAATTTTGTATTTAGTTAATTTAATGCATTATTAGCACTTCCACCAAACTCTCGTAGACGAATTCCCAGTTGGGAAACCCTATAGTTACAGTGTTGTTGTTTTACACTTTCCCATTTTTTTTTTTTTACTTTTCCAGTGGTCTGCCGTCTTTTATGCAAATCACTCTGGTGTGGTTTAGGAATTGGAGGACCATAGAGGTCATTTCATTGGCTGACCTTTTCTACAGGGAATAAAACAACACTGAAAACAAGCCGTGTGCCAGGGGAGCGAGGTGAGGAGGTGGGCTTAGTGATCTCAGAGGTGTGATAGAAACTTTGGCAGCAAACTGAGCCAGGTGGACACTGCAAGGCCCCCAAGTCACCTAACAATTTTGTCACTCTTACACAGCTCAACACGCCAAGCTGTATTGGTATTAACCCAGTGCCGTATGCGCCGGTGTCAGACAATAACAGCCTTCTGACCACAAAATTATGTGAGGGGATTGAAAAAAAAAGGATTGTACAACTAGTTCTAGTTCTCCACCCCTGTAATTGAAATCTACCTCTCTGCAAACAAAGAGAGGGCATTAGCAGTGTCCTCCCAGTGTTTAGAGGAGCCACTCAATATGTGCTGTTGGCAGAAGAATAGAATCGTTATATCACAACCTTCAGTTTTCTTGGCCGTCAAACAAAAAGAGCCATGTGATTTTCTGAAGACATCCTCATGTGACTGAAAAAAGAGGACACTGTGCCGGACAATGACGGACACCGGCATCTCTTCCTCGTTCTGCCTCTCGCTTCTGCCTCGTTCTGTCGTCGTTTTTCCTCCTCTAAACGACGAACAAAGGCGAGAGGCTTGGCTGAGACGATCTGTGCACAAAGCAGGAAACTTTGTGGTTCAGAAGCATGTCATATCACAAAAGGCAGGGATCAGGAGGATGTGTTGCTAGGCGCCGTGATTGTGTCAGCACTGCTGGCCAGAACATTTCCTTACAGGTGAACTTTTAAATGGAGACTGACAGATATATGCTTCCTGCTATTTTACAGAACGGCGGAGCCCGAAGCAGCCCCCAAGATCCTTTGCATCACTCCTCGAGCCAATCATCTCTGTTTGAGGTACGTGACATAGCAACTGCCCTCCTGTAAAATCCGGGCCCATGGGACTGCTCTGTTTCTCTGTGTTTGGGCAGCTTGGCACGGTTCAAACAGGGTTCAGGAAAGTGCGCGCTTGTGAGGGTACGCGAGATCTACAGGAACCCCTTCATGTGCTCGGTCTGTGTTGGAGAGACGACCTCGCAAATGAAGAATTGTAGCGTTTTTCATCGCAGCCGTCCAGTGTCATTACAAACACGCTTCCACTGTGACCCGCAAAGTTGAAAGGGCATCGCCAAATATGGTTAATGACGTATATTTCTGTGTCTGTCAGCGCGTGTCGCTCTGCCAAAGTTTAATTTGACCCCGTTTGAAAACAACTAATTTCCTGTGGAATTCACATTTACTCTCCCGAATTAGGCCTGATGAGCTTCGTAAAAAAAGGTTTTCGAAAGGTGGACAAGGTGTGGAGGATATATTTATGTCTTTGACGTATATCGCTGGAATCTGTTACTCTTTAATTGCCACCTTGGAACTTGAGATAAAAATATTATATTGAAGTTATTTTTTCCATGTTTAAATGTGTGTGTGTATTTGTGTGTGTGTGCAAGAACGCATCAGTATTGTTAGTATAAACATTAACAGATTTCAACTTGCTCTTAAGGTTAAGGTAAAGGCAATATGAAAGTAATACTTTTATACAGCAAAAACATAATAAATTGATCAAAAGTGACAGTAAAGACACTGTAATGTTCTAGTTCTAGTTCTAATTCTAGTAATAACATAGAAAATTGTCATCTTGAAATACTTCACAATATTACTTTTACTGTATTTTTTATAAAATAAATGCTTTGAATTGCATGTGTTTGTGTACACATGTAAACTAATACATATAAAGTCATTATTTAGTAAATATTTACTAATAAACATTAATCTACATCTCGGATTGTCTGAGGGTGAGCACATTTTCAGCAAATTTTCCTTTTTGGGTGAACTATTTATTTAACCATTAGTTCTCAAGTTTAGCTTTTATAATAAAACTTGTTTTTGAATCTGTTTTCTGACTTTCTATATATTAATAACAAATTTTCACAAAAATCTTATATTTAATGCTTACTAAAGCACATTTTTTTCTTAATATTTGATTTGTTTACCTATTATTTAAAGACTTTTAGGCAGTTATCTGGAGCATTTGATGTCAGCGTTTCCATTAAAAACAATTACATTCAGCTCAAAGAAACGAACCGCAGTGCGTGTGAAGAAATATCATTAGTAACTGATTATCAATAAGAAAAGAAACACTTAGATGCGGGTATGTTACTGATCATACTAATGCAAATGAGTTATTTATTGTCTATGTGTTTCTTTTCTGTGTTTTTTGTTTACTTTTTAATGACTTTTTAAAATGTGATTTGTTAAACCCCAGTGTTTTAGTAAATTAGCAGTTAGTGTTGATTATTTACAGTGATCTAAACTGACTATTAAAGAGGTACACAGGAAATAAAATTATAAGCAATATTTTCTAGTAGAGCTTGAGTTAAACAGTAAACCCTTTAAACAGTCTTTTAGCTGTTTAAAGGGTAGTTAATCCAAGAATTTAAATTACTCCTTGACTATTAGAAGAAATGTTAGCTTTGTTGCAATGAGCATAGTATATTCCCTAAAATATACGCTCTATAAATACTTCTTGTTTACATAAATGGTTCCCGCATGCTTTTTATTTCAGTGCTCAGACCAACTTTCAGCAGCTGAAGGGTTAAAAATACAGCAAGGCTTTGCAAACTTGTTTGTCTGCAGTAGACTAAATGGAGTCTTGAAGTAATTCTTCCCAAAGTCAGGCTGTTGAAAGATAATGCAACGGGGGAAATCCATAACGGCTCCCCACGATTATGTATCCAGGATGTCCCATTCTGACTAACAGTGTCCTCACTGGCGGGACCCCTGAGGGGGGAGAGGGAGGTACAAGGAGGTGAAAGGACGTGCCAAGGTCAAATGTGTCTTTGCTCTTATTTTCTTCCTCTTTTGTGGGAGGAAAACACGTTCCAGCCAGATGGCCGCACCGATCGCAAACGAGAAAGAGAAAAAAGTCTGATTGTTACTTGTATCTTAAAGGTCTTAGGGGTCAAAGTTGCTGGATAAATCAGTGGGAACATGAATGGCGTTGACAGGTGTTTACTGATTATGTTTAAAAAAAAAAACAAGCCAGTTAACTGATGTGTAAAAGGTTTTTATACTGTCAGATTTTGTCTCGCCACCTTTTTTCTCTTTCTGTTCTAGCAGCTCCACAAGCGCAGCCTGAAAAAAAGCATCTATTCTGAGGCATTTGCCTCGACGTTAGTCAGACTATTGACGCTTTCCTGTTTGATGTCTCTCCTAGCAGTAACATCAAACAATCAACAAGCAAAACCTCTCTCAGCGATGACCGAGCGTAAGAAGTATTCGTTTCATTTTTCCGAGGCACTGAAGTGCTAAACATGTTTAAAGAAACCTCCACAATGCGGCCTCCCAGGAGGTATTTGGAGGCTAAACGAGGTTAAAAGGAAGTTTTGTTGTCTCAGACAATGTTGCTATCTGTCTCAATACACGATTTCCCTTTCAGTTTGCATGTTCTTTTGCCTCCAAACAATTTTCCTTCCCCTTTCATTTTTGCCCGTCGCTCAGATCAGGCATACACGACTGTTATGTGGCAGTCAAACCAAGGAGTGCCGAGTGCAAAAGCGCCGTTCAGTAAAATAACCTTGCCAAAGGGTCTTTCCCCCCACCCCTCGCGCACAAAGCTGGCTCCATCTTTGTGTATTGAGTGAGTTAAATCAATGGCAAAATGTTGGCACTTTTCACAGGACAGTGACCAGGAAGCCCTCCCCCGCGTGATTGACACTTGAAACGTGTGCGCGGACGGAGCCAGGGGCGCTGCTCCACGCTTGAAGTCTCTGCTGGGGATAACAACTGGTGACATCTGCAGAAGGGGCCGACAGAAAGGCAGTTGAAAGCCATGTTTGTTGCCTTGGCCCGCTCAGATCTTCCTGCTTTTATGAAGCCTCCACCCCCCCTCCTCTGCTTTAATATTATGATTCAGCACCTGGCTCTTTTGAACCTTGCTTTAAAACTTCAAAAGAGGAGGGTGGCATTAAACAACATGAAATAGGTATGGAAGGGGGACGACGGTAGGGTGTTGGCAGTAAGGGCCGAGAGGGCACGGGGACGCCGGGCAGATGATTGAGGTAAAAGGAAGAAGGACGCTCCGGCAGCTTGATTTCGCTCTCTCATCATCTTAGCGGGGATATTTCGTTTTATTTTTTTTCTGTGCGACCGCTTCTCTGCCATCTTTAGAGTTGTGTGCCATTACCGTTTTTGTAACATCAGATAGCGGTCGGGCATAATGAGGGTTTTGAATATGGGGCCGGTGGGCTAATGCATACACAGTTGTAGGGATAATAGAGACAGAAACCGATAGGGGTGTGTCTGCCAAAAACAAGTACGGGATGGCGCGTTTGTAAATGACTGAGGAAAATAGTGGAGGGAAAAAAATAATGGAAGGACACGCTTTCGTTTCGCTGCCTCAGACATGTAATGTTAAGAACTGGTGGTGGTGTGTTCAACACAGTCTCACGAGTATTTTATACATATTTTACAAGGTGGCTTGTGATTTTGTACGATTTGTCTAAACTCCAGTGACAGGTAGGTTTAGGGGCGTGGTTAGGTGTAGGTAATTTGTACAAATTCATACAAACTTTCGTAAAACTTAACGTACGGTTTACGTTAAAATTGAGATTAAATTGAGCTACCTCATAAAATATGCACATATTGCCGTGAGATCAGACTGGTATTTTTGTATCTGCTGTGCTTCTTAAACTGAGGACACTTCTGCAATCTGCAAAATAATTCTGTCATCATTTACTCATACTCAACTTTTTTTGTGCATTTTTTTAGTGGACCACAAAAGGACAAAAATTCAATGCAATGTTCAGGCTGCTCTTTTCCGTACAATGAAATTGAATGGAGATCGCAAATGTCAAATAGGCTTTTCAGTGAATTATTGCTCAAATTTGCATTCTTTACACATAGACAATACAATATACGGGTATTGACGATAACCATTTCATTTGAAAAATAAAAACAGGGATATCATCTGGTTTTGCATCTGTCACAAAACAGAAAAAAGAGCAAAGTGAAGGAAATTAAAGAGAGGCTCACACCTGTAAACTTCATAACTTCATGCAGTTATGGTTAGTTTGAATGAAACAAATAAAGTAGAATTTTAACCTAATATATGTTATTTTATTTGTAATTGAAATCGTGTGTACAAGTCAAATTGACCATAGTCATTATGCTTTTAAGTTTGCACTCCACAGAAAAATGACTCTTCAGTGCTGTGTAAATTACATTTGGCAAATTAGGTCTTCCTAGCAATAAATGTTATTTTAAAAACTTGTTTTAAACTGTCAGAAAAGTTTCTTTTTTCATCAGGTGTTCATCTGATCATCATATATGCACAGACAGAATAATATATGCGAGTCACCCTAACTTAATAAAATCCAACACAGAGAAGACAAACTGTTTTTTTTTTGTTGTTTTTTTTGTAATTTTGTTTCAAAGAAGGATGAATCCACATATTCCGCCAAAGTAAATGTCCTGCTAGCACTGGGAAGTGACTGTAAAATTAAAGGCACACATTATACCAGCCTCTTTTCAGCCGAACTGCACATTCTTTTGACGCCACTTACCCTTGATACTCACTTTAATAGCGATCTTTATTGTGGCAAGATCTGAAAAGTCAGAAGTAATTACTTCAGCTCAGCACCATTAAAGGAAACTCTTCCTTTCCGCCCGATCAGTGCACCTTGCTCTCAGACCTGCTGTAGCCATGACGCCCTGAGCTGACCATAAAGGCCCTGGGTAACATTGAGTCAAGGACGCTTAATGGATGCTAAAGCACAAACAACGGAGCTCCAAGCATGCCAGAGCAGACCTAACCTGGGGCACAGACATCAAAATGCAGGTTGGAGATTTGACATTCCTGCAGGCACTAAATGCCTCGCCAGTGATTTAAAAAAAAAAACAAAAAAAAAAAAAAAGAAAGGAAAAGTCAATATCCCCCTCCTGTTTCTAAACGCTCACTATCTGATGAGCACGGGTAATGCAGATCTGATTCTGCTGTGACAAAAGGGCCGCGCTAAGGACAGCCCGAAATGTCTCTCTCGCTTTTTTCCATTTCCTCTTACTCGCACACTCTGTGTGTGTGTGTGTGTGTGTGTGTGTGCGCGCTCACAAAAACGCTTGCCACTCTTTAAGCCCTTTGATAATAATAACGACAGTGGGAAAGATTATCACAGTTGGCCGCTCCTGAACTTCCAAGGTTAAAGGAGCACTGCAATTGTGGCTTTGTGTTTACCAAAGAAAGGCTAATGATGAATTAATTAGCTATGGACTACGTCTGCTGTCTCCGCATCTATCTGAGGACCTTTCACATGCTCTAAGTGGAAGAATGCTTCCAGTCATAAAGAAACGTGAGGCACTTGTACTGTATGGAATGCGTTTAATATGAACCCCCTTATGAATATACATTAAATGAATTAGCATGTCTTCTAATCAGATGCGCTATTTGCATTCTTACCTACTTTGAGGGTTAAAGACATTGAAATGTCATGTTATTTACTAGCTTTATTTTTCTCTTTGTAATAACTAATGGATTTTCATGTATTGTCAAGACTTTCTAGATAATAAAAGCAAACCCTGCAAGTTGCAAGCTGAATATTTAAAGGATGGCGGATCAAAGACTATTTACATATTTGTATTTAATACCCTGTTAATTAAAGATGTAATGAATTTAATTCATGTTTTAGAATAGTGTACAAGCTACAGCTCTTTTTCTCTCCTATAGATTCACTTTTATTTACTGCCTTTTTTCCAAGTTGTATTTTCGGTATGATATCCATCACATTATAAATGGCCTTTTTATTTGTCATTAGTTATGTTTTCGACATGAAATTTTACTTAATTACTGACTTAGTATTTGTACTTAGTCCAATTTAAAAAAAAATAAATCAATAAAATAAGGTTATGGCACTTACAATAGAAGCAAATGTGTAAATGTTAAAATACATATTTCAGTGTTGTTGTCACAAGACATGAACAATAGGCAAGCCAACATGATTTTGGTCTGGAAAAAAGTGCTTATTAACCTTTTCTGTGCAAAGTTATATTATTATTGTCTTAGTTGCCATGACGACATAATACCTAAAACATCCATAAAAGAGCTACTTCATAGCTCGAATAATAATAATAGTAGAATTAATGTAATAAAAGTGCTTTTATAAAATTATAAGCTTCACATTTCAGCTAAATCCTCCAAAATTGGACCTCATTTACTTCCACAGCAAGTGACTTGCTTTCATGACTTTCTATGACTTTGCTTGCTTAATTTATTTATTTTTTTATTTTTGTGTGGAGGTGGTCAGGACTAAAAAAAGAGAAGATCTAAAACAAGAAAAAGAGGCGGCAGGTGTTTCCTAGAACAGTTTCGGCTCTCCTTCAGTGGACTCACAACTGGAAATCAGGAGTACAGGGACATGGGGTGGACAGTTTGATGGATAAATTACACAAGAAGTGGAACTTAAAACCTGCTGTAGCAGACTCATACTGCGCTCCTGCATGCTGGGATGAGGGCTAGAACAATCGCAAAGGCACAGTGAACAGGTCTCTCTCTCTTTCTCTGTCTGCTCAGCCATCGGCCACAGCTAACCTTCATTTACCTTTGCCTTGGGGGAATCTGGAACAATACTGCAAATTAGAGTTGAAAAAAGTTTGGGTAAAAAAAAAAATAAAAAATTGAAATGATGAGGAATCAACAAACCATTGGACCTTCTATTACTATACATCATATTTTTGTATATCTTTGTTTAAAGGAAGTTGATTTTGAGAATTAAAGGTCAGCAAGGTAAAATTTGTTGGATAGGTCAAAATCACACAAATATTACATGCAGTACATGTTCGCTATTAATGTGAAGCACTTTCTACATATTTTTAATAAGCAATCTTATCTTAAAACAAAAACAGGAGAAAATGCGAGAAGGTAAACAAGAATAAAGAAGTTAATTAAAAGTTATGCTATTTAATTGAAATGTGTCGTTTCATCCTGCTCCTTTGAGACTGTCCTTGAAATCTTTTATTCTTAAAATAAGATGACACTCAAGCACGATACATATCAAAACAAAGCAGAGATGCTTTTGAAAATGCCTTAAGCATATCCTTGTAAGTATTTGTATGGATGCATTTCTCAAGTGCCAGAAACACACAATGATGCTTTGTCTTGAAACCTTGAAGGGATTTTTCTAAGAAATCTTTTATGGTTTTGCTTTATGTGGATTTTGAGCAATGTTGTGTCAGGATTTCTTAAGCCAACTGGAAAAAAGGAGTGAAATATGTACAAGAGAACATGAAGTCTATGTTAATATCTACATAATACAGAAGAAAAAAAAAAAACACAAAACGGAATTTGAAAAAAATCTGCAATTCTGATAAAAGATACATACATAGATAGATTCAGGAAAGATTTTTTTTTCTCATTTAAGATATTTTAAAAGGTAAACTTAAATAATATATATGTGCTTTCTGGTGAAATGTGTCATTATATCTGAGCTGAGGGAGGTAAATCGTGTTGGTTACAGTTGCCCCAACCTGTACTGTAATGAAAAGGGGTCACAGGGTCAAACTGATAGTGCCGCCCCTCTTGTATAAATATTTTACTCTATGTGAATCCCATCTTTCAGAGCTCAGGACATGCTGACTGAAGGTTTCTTCAGGGCGAGGCCACAGGTTGACGGACATGCACAAAAAACCGGGCCGACCAAACAAAGGCCATTCAAGTTGAGTGGGAGACAAGGCCGTCTACTTTGGTTTCTTCATGCACCGCCAGAAGTATTAAAACGGTTGAAAGCCTTCAGTGACAGAGTCTCTGAGCTGCTAATAATGTGAGACATTGTTCTCTTAATCATTCTAGAAAAGATGAGATAGTGAGAAAGGCACCAGCGTGTCAGGGTTGAGAGCAAGCCTCGCGGAGGAGCCGTACGAGGACCGTACAGTAACACGAAACAAGATTTCAAATAAAGATAATCAACAGTTTCAGCATGGTCCCTATTGTGCCGGGACACATCCTGTCTCGATCGTCAATAGAGGTGTCAAAATGCAAGACAATGTGCAAGAAGTGAAGGAGGGAAACAGTAGCTTCTTGTTATTGTGATGGCATGTAACATGAGCTCCTTAGAAGACTTCTTCTTTCATCTGAGCTACAGATCTTTTCTCATGCTGGCCTCCCTCCCACGAGGGGTCGAGAGATTCGGAGTTCACTAACAGAAGGAAGACCCTTCAGGTGTGATGTTACAAAACCCACACATTCGCTCTGGTGATCGTCTGTGACCAAAAGAGGTTTGGGTGTATGTTTAATTTACGAAGTGATTATTTAGAGGGTGTCTTTTACATTTATATTATATTTACAGATTACTGTAGGGTAATCATTTTTTTTATTTGATGTATTGTGCTAGAATCTAAGTTTGGTGAGTACCATCACACCACACAATCTAGAGTTGAACAGATGGCTCCTTTTTCAATTTTTAAGTGAAATTTAAATTGAACTGAGCACACCTAACATGAAGTTGAAATAGAATGACAGAAAGAATTCATTGAACTGCAATTCATTTATTAAACAAACTTTGCTTAGTGTAGAAATTACAATGATATACATTTTAATTACATTTCAAATAATTGTACATCCCTTCATTCAAATTCAGAGGTTTACATCACCTTCAAACTTTTGGGATTTATTTGTTTGTTTATTTATTTATTTTCATGAAACATCATATCCAAGTATCCAAGTTGTCCATATAACAAACAGTTATTTTTTGCTAAAAATAAAAGGGTACATAACACTCTTGTTTTAATTAAGTGTTCTCTTGGTTTGTTGTGTAAAATTATAGCTCTGTCATTTATTTCTTTAGTTAATGTCTTGCAAAAGCAAGATTGCTCCTGATTTTTAACATCTATGTAAATCTAAACACAAATTATAGCTGAATATTCTAGATGTTTGTCCATCGCCATAGTAATACACGTCTTTAGAGACAGCATCCACTAGCGTGAATGAAAGGAGGGCAGTATTTGTGAGTGGAATATATTTTAGAGAAGTTATTATCTCAAAGCCTCACTGGCTGAGGTGAGGAAAGCTTTCAGTGTAATTTGCTCTTTCCGCTAGCCAGTTAATGTACCTGCTCTGTGGACGGAGAACTGCAGTGTATAATTACCACTGCATGCACTCTGCTTACTAGCATGCCAATTATTCTCACCAGTTAGTCTAGTTCATCTAATCATGTTTTTTGTTGTTGTTGTTTTTATGTATTTTTTTTTTAGGTTTTTTTATTTTTTGCATACAATCTGTGTGTGTGTGTGTGTGTGGGGGGGGGGTCCATTTTTACTCCACCAGCATTTTCATCCTACATTTGTGTCATTTGCGAAGTGCGCCAGTGTAAAGTATTCTATACGTATCGCTGCTGTCTAAACGTTAGCGCTGATGCTAAGCGCATTTTTCATTGCTCAAGGCCACCTGTTTGATGGAAAAAAGAGTGGCTTGTTTCTTCCTAGTTGCCCAGTTAATTGTTAATTTTACATCTGTGGCACCAACAGCTAGATATTAAAATCTTAGCTACATTTGAGAAGCCAAAAAAGAGAATACGGTCTACGATCAGATGTTGTAACAGACGGAGAATGTGCGCGCGCTAATTTGTCGGGGTCTCTTTTGCCCGGAGCGCTCTATCACTTAGCACCAAGCTGTTGTTCTCTTGTTGGAAAAGAAAGGGTTAAAAATAAATAAGCATGTCGCAGTATGTTACAACAAACAGATGAAGGGGAGAAAAAAAAAAACGTGAACGCAAGACGCGAATTTGGCTCAAGAGCCTTTCGGGGGTCTCCCTCTTGGTCTGAGTGTTCTTGCGCTAATTTGTGTGAGGGGAGTGTAATCATGACAAACATTTCTATCATTACCAGGTAATACGAGTTAATCGTTTGGTTTACACTCTCCGGCTGACATACCATTAGAGACTGTGCAGACACTGTAACTAGAGCATTAATAAATTCAAAATGTGCCTATTAGGATGACAGCTTTGGAGGTGCAAAGGAATAACAGTTATCACTTGGCAGAGGCTGATCTCGCCCCATCTGCTGAGACTTTGCATATATTTTCAGCTTCCTGAGCAATGATTAGGGCTGTCAGAACCTCTTTAACCTTCTAACTGCTGGTCCCAACTGGCCCTAATTAGAGATTAATGATTTCTAAAGACACAGGCTGTGATGGAAACTGCCTCTGCTGTTTATGTACAAATTAAACACCAATTACTTTGAGCATCAGTGCCACTATTGACGTGCGGCTGAAATATCAGATGCGGAAAAGGCCAATTGCGAGACTATGAGTGAAACTGCTTTCATTGGTTTCGCCGGATGAGTTGGTGCCGGCGACGTACCTTCGGAGACCGATCTGGCCAGAAGAGACGCCCACAGCATTGGTCTTGGTCAGGAGACCGGATTGTCCCGAAAAGCGACCAAACCGAGTCTGCGTTTCCCTTCCCAAACGACACGCCCACATTCCTCACGATTTCCTCTTGGTCAAGAGCCCAAATTCTCCTGAAACTGACCGAATCTGGCCAGCGTTTCACAGGGGCCTTTTCCAGCGGTCACAAAAGTCATGAAATCAAACTACGTGCAACTATTTGATCTCGTTCTCAGATTGCCGTCTAAAGGTGCTCTCGAACAATCAACCAAGGTGCTTCTTTCATCTCCCAGCTCTCACTGAGTGCTCTCCACTCGTCAGGAACGAGTAAACAGTGCTAGTATTGAAAATCACGGCAAAAGATGTGATTAATCTTTCATCAAAATCTCTCTTTTATTCCACGTTATGATATGCAGTGTCTGTCATTCCTTCATTGAGGGAATGTGGAATATCTATAAAATATTTAGAGTGCATTTGCTTCCTTTTTGTGTGTGTTGGGGCTGAAATGTTGGCTGAGCCGTTAGCTCGACTCTTTGAGGCCATCTGGAGAGCCGGCTCACGTGGGAGAAATCCAGCGAGGCTCTCTCTTGCGAGCCGCCCAGCCTGCCCAGATGATGGTAACCCCAGAGATTCGGTGTCGCGCTGCATTGTGGGATCAGACAGCTCGCGGGGACGCCGAGAGAAACAAAGAGCCCCCAGCTCTTGCCAGATCAATCCGACAACATCAAAGAGGCTGACAACTACACAGCGCCTATCAAAAGTGCACCACTCCGCCTGGCTCGCAGGTTCGCTTTTTTCGGGCGGCCCTAGTTTAGCGTTTCAACTCCAGCCTCACCCCTGCGAGGATGCGGCGTGTAATTTTGCGCGCATCTGTATTGTGTGGGGTGTGTGCGCGCAGATGTGGGTGTGAAAGCGTTTTAACGTGTAATAACTTCATTACGTGGATTCCTGGGGTCGCTGGGAGAATTGACATGACTGGCTTGGGTGAAAGAGATCTTGTGCACGCTGTATGACAGCTGGGCCGGTGGATCAGGCCACTACTTCCTGTTGTGTGATCATTACGGACAATTTTGCACAGTGTGACTGCGGCTGCATCACTCTCTGTGGACTCTTTTTAAGGTCATGATGAATTGACCCTCATGTTCTGTTAGCACCCTTTTAACTGGACATGCTGAACACTTACGAGAACTCGTTACATTGCAAGTGACTTTCTTACTTTTTGTCTTGTTTTCAAGTAAAGGTATCTTTAAGTCAAGATGCATTTATTTAAGAAGCTAAAAGTCTTGTATGTTTCAAAATGTTTCAAAATTAAGCAAGTTTCAGCTTTAAATGACAACAACAATGTCTGCCAATGAGGTAAGAAAAGTGAAGCTAATTCAAAAATTTGGGACTCCAAAATGATAATAATAATAATAAACTTATTAATGATAAATAATAAATATATTTAATAATAATAAAAATGCTGAACATGACATTTTGAAAATAAACAATGTATCTTGGTCGGAACTTAAGTAATTTTGTTACTTACAGCATGTCTTTTTTTATATAATAATAAACTAAATATATAAATATATATAAATATCAAAGGATTTTTTTTATTGGAAAATAACACAAAAATACTAAATAAGCTTTTTTTCTTTTCTTTTTCTTTATTTATTTATTTGCCAGTGTAGTAACCAGAAAATACACTAACAATTTTATAAAGGATGAAAACAATAAAAGTATATACAGAAATAAAATAAAACAGTATTAAAAATATAATAATTAAAAATAAAAATGTAATTAGATTATTTAAATATGATTTTGTGATTTTTATTTTTATTTGTGATCTATTTGTTTAATTTTTTTTATTTCTTTAATGATTTTCCTCCCCAGGGTAACACTGATTTCAAACTGAAAGTTGGAAAAGGTACCAGTCATAAATTGTGGTTAGTGATTAGGTCAAAGAAACTTATTAAAAAGCCTTGAAAGGATATCAATATTGATAATAATATTATTATTCGAAACATACTTCATTGAGCTTTTGGAACTCCAAAATAAACGTGGGTATGGGTAAAATAAAAAAGCTGAAGATAAACATATCTCATTAGTGATTTAGTGCCTACAATAAAAATAAAAAAGAGCCTGAATATTAGCAGTTACTGTAATGGTCCTGACTGAACAGGCCACATGGCTGCTTTGGAAGGCAGCAAGATCAGAATAAGACCAATCTACTCTCTTCTCTCCATGCTGATCTGCTCTTGTCAGGAGGTGTTGGCCCAAACCTCCTTAACTTGGCATGGCCTGGAAAGTCTCACGAACACACACTCCCACACACACAAGACAAAGAGGTCTGATGGCCTGCCAGCACTCGGGCACTTTTGTCATGTGTGCTCATGTGTGACGGGGTGAGATCACCCAAACCACATGCACCTGAGTCCCTTTTTCTCCACTATTTATTCACACTAATCTCTTCACTTTGGAGGAGAGAGAGGACATTGGTCCTCACTGTAAAAATTAGGTGTTCGAAGAATGACTGCGACAGTTTGAATGACTTTATTGAGTTGAAAATATTCAATTATTAAAATAATAATTTTTGTTTTTTCTTAATAATAAGAAATTATTTATCATCAAAACAGAAAATGTCATGATTTCCAGCTGGGGTGCCCACAAGCCCCTCCAGAGGGCACTCCATCCAGAACGTCATCTCAGAAACTCCACTTCCCATAACACCCCATGCCTAAGACTCTTTACACACACCTTGTTAGGAACTGATTGTACACTCACCTGGTTCCTATCAGGAGGACTATTTAAGTCACACACACATTCACCTCATTGCGAAGTCTTGTGCTGCATCCAAAATCACATACTGCTTAAGTAGGTACTACATTTAAAATTGAACGTACTACCCAACCATTAAAAAGTACGTTCTATATAGTATGAATGTGGGTAATATGAATGGAATTCGGACGTACTACATCCGCCATGTTGCGCAACAATTTAAACTTTCAATAAGTCATCTGTTTCTTTAGATTGTGTTAAACAAGTGTAATTTAATCACAATAAACAACATTTTTTCTCCTGAGGTACTTACACTTGAAATGAGCCGCGTCTCAACTTTCCGCCATTTTTCGGATATGACGCCTCCTCTCCCGGAGCCTCATGGGATAGGAAAGCGTCCATGGTATGCCTACTATAGAATTCGGCCGGAAGCAGTAGGTCATCCGGGTACTTCTCGCCTACTGAATTTCGAATACTATGAATTCGGACATACTACTCGCCTCGCATACTGTTTTTCTGGTACTATATAGTAGGGAAGTAAGCGATTTCGGACGCAGCATTGTATTCCCCCTGGTTACATTTCTGAGCGTTTCCTTTCCTGTGTGCTGATCTTGGTTTGTTCCCTGTTTTCTGATTGTTTGCTGCCTGGCCCGACTTTGCCTGGTATATCGTTTATGATTCTGGATTGTCTGTATTATTCCTGGCGCTGTTATTGACCCTGCCTGCCTGACTCTGAATGAATGCTGCACTTGGATCCGCACGCCTCTGACTCCATTGTTACAGATAAACATGAACTGAACTATATTTTTCAATACTAGTCAAATGAAATTATGCAATAATCCAATTCATATGTTATGCTTTTGACGTTTTCGTTTATTTGGAATAGCTGAAAACTTTAACAGTACTTAGTACATCTTAAAACAATGATTGTGTTACTATTCAGTTATATTTTTCTGAAATACCTTTTGTCCATACAATGAAAGTACAGGTTTTCATACAAAATATTTTCTTTTGTGACAAGGTGAGTAAAGGATGACAGTATCATCACTTTTTGAGTGAACTATCCTTTAAATTACAATTTCAAACAAAAATATACATTCAAACATTCACTAGAGTGCTTTTTCTGTAGATAAGGTAGACGTGGATCCATACGGTAACAAACGTGCATTAGTACTATTTCCGGTGTTTAATGGAGAGTTTGACTGTAACCGTGACATTCATCATTATTTGAAATCAATGCATTTTCAAAAACCCACATCAGTTAGTTTTAAACTACAGTCTTTTATCACAGAATACTGGATAAGCACTTTAATAGAGGTTAATTTTTTTTTTCTTTCCCGAAGACCCTCAAGTGCAGAATATTTTGAGATTCAGCCCATGAAGAATAAAACACTAACTTAATTGCAGTCAACAAGTCCTGAGTGGCCTTGGCAAGACCACAGCGTGCTCACTCCTTTTTGAATTATTATTCCTTACGTCTTTGTTGCAAGGTAAATGTGAAATGTTTTTTGCTCATAGTGGGGAAAAGTGACCTTCATAATCTAAGGCCATTTATGGTAATTAGATTATGTTTTCAGGCAGGATTCATATGTATGCATAAAGCAATGGAGGCTTGAACAATGATGGTAAAGTACCGCACATAAGGAGCAGACCCTTAACAGACTTCTCTAAATTAAGACTAAAAGCACAAGTGCCCCCTCTCCACGTCTTTGTAATAAGACTTTTTAAAAGCAGCTCAAACTGTGTGTTTTTTTCTTTTTGTCTCTAATGGATTTTTTTATTTCTCTCAAACATGCATAATAATTAAGTTCTTCCTTATTAATTATAGATGCGGTTTTCTTTCATGTGATTTTTCCATCTGAGCTCAAAGCCTGTCCATAACGGCAATGCTTTGTGTCAATGACATGCAAGGTTTTCCTGTTATTTGCACAAAGCTGCTTTGCCTGGGTCTTCCGAAAGCTTTACTTAAAGAACACTTTCTGATAAAGTTGGGGTATTAAACCGGTGACCTACCGACATTTAACATCATAGTTTGTGTACATTTCGGTCTATTACGCTGGTTTCTTTCACTGACATTATTGGTCCAACTTCCCAGAAATGTTCTGTGCAAGGTTTTTTCTTCTTCCTGCCGGTGACTCACAACACACACACACACACACACACACACATTTCCTCAGGTCTGGGTTCATCTGTAGACCATTGCTAATGGCTGCTGACAGGTCAAGGTCGGGTCAGAGGGTAATGTTTGTTGAATTTACTTTTGCCTCACACTCTTTGTGCTTTGCTTTAAGGTGTTAAAAGGTGAAATAAATAACAGGTGTAAAATGCAAGCAAGTTATTCTAAAAACTTTCTAAATATACATATATGTAGACATTGCCAGTCAAAATTTCAGCCCAGTCTCACGGCAATTCGTATTTTACAAATTTGTCGCCTCGTACAAATACGGACAAATTGGTCATAAGACTGTGTTGAAAATTTTTTAATTATTATTTTGTTTTTTAAAGAGCAACAAAAACAGTAAAACTGTGTAATATTGCAATAATTTAATTCTCTTAACTCTTTTCTATTCAAATATTTTTTTAAATATATTTCCTTTCAAATACATTATTTCTTTAAAACTGCTTCTTGTGATGGAATTTTCTGCATCATTACTCCAGAAATTATTATAATATGCTGTTTTGCTGCTAAATTATTATTAGTTATTATTGGTGCTCAGTTATTAATAATGGTTCTTATTATTAATGTTGAATGCCATTTATGCCACACAGAAACAAAACATTTTTAAGGATTCTTTGATGAACAGAAAGTTCACAACATTTGGTGTGTGTGTGTGTGTGTGTGTGCACTTGTACAGCTATCTTTGTGAGGGCCATTTTGAGTTTTAGATCATCAGAGTGAGGACAATTTTGTAAAGTGAGGACTTTTTGGCCGGCCCTCACTTGCCGGGAGCCCTTCAAGAGGGCCAAGACTTGATTTAGGGGTCAGGTTATAATTGGGTAAAGGGTAGGTTTAGGGTAAGGCACTTACTGATGGGTAGGGTTAGGGTCAGAAGCTAGAGATTACATTGAGTCAATGTCCTCACAAAGATTAGGTTAGGGTTAGGGTATATATATATATATATATATATATATATATATATATTGTAACTTTCTATATCTTTACTATCACTTTTGATCATTTTAATGTATTCTTGAATAAATACAAGTCTTAATCTTACTATTGGTAGTATAGATTTTTCAAATACATTCAAACAGTAAGGTTTCAAAACTGCAACTATATATATATATATATATATATATATAGACTGATAGATATATACATACAGACATGCTATAATTCAAAACAAATACAGTAATTTATTCAGCTCATATAGTATAAACCGCATTCTTAACCTGTACTGTCAAATCAGGAGAAAGAGAAGTTGAGCAGAATCTCTAGCGGCTGTCGTACAGATTTTAGCCTTCACTGGCAGTCCTGTATGTGAGAATCCTTGGCACAGAAGGCCATCCCAGATCCTTACTCAAGAAGCAGATGCTAACTTACTCCTAACATATGCCCAGGAGTAAGAGGAGCCACTGCGGAGGATATTAAAGCCACGACCCTCGTACCCGGCCACGGCGGAAGATTTAGAATAGAAAAAGCCTTTTACTTTCTAATGAACGCTCTGAACGCCAAGCTCCTTCTCAGAGAAACAAGAACAGATGGCCATGAGACAGATTCCGAGAGAGACAGAGATAAGGATTTCAGTAATGTTTGTATCTAAGCAGGCTTAAGGTCTGACGATAGTGTTTACCGTATTCACACTATAATACCGCATGCAATCTCATATTTCATCTCTGATATTCTTGAGGCTTTCTGTTGCTTTTCTGAAACCAGTGTTGGGGAGTACTAAATAAAAGTAATGGTTAAAGGGATAGACCACCCAAAAATTTAAATTTTGTCATCATTAAATCACCCTCAAATTGTTCTAAAGTTGTATGAATTTCTTTGTTCTGCCAATCACAAAGAAAGATTTTTTTTTTTTTTTAAATGTGTGTAACATTTAGGTAAGAAAAAAATACTATGGAAGTCAATGGTGACCCAAAACAGCCTGGTTACAAACTTAAATATCTTCCTTTCTGTTCGACAGAACAAAGACATTCATAAAGGTTTGGAATGACTTGAGGGTGAGTAAATGATGACAGAATTTTCCTTTTTGGATGAACTATTCCTTTAAGTAAACTTTTTCATTAGCAATAGCAAACAAGCTACAGGTAGTAATTGAAACATTTTCATCACATATGTGTCAAAACATTTCAATACACACTGCAGCTTTACAGTTTAATGAACTGAGGTAACAGCAGAACATGTTTGCCTTTTCACACACGCACACACACATATTATGTAAACAAAAACGTTTAATGTGTATTCACACATAAACAACTCTCAGTTACTCTGAAACACCAGTGAGAAGGCCCTGGGAGACTGTCCTGGGAAAGTTTCACAAGCGACAGGCCTAGATGCTAAAGCACCCACTGGCCTGTGCTGAAGGGGATTTTTCATTGTTTTACTGTATTATCTATAAATTGAATAATGCCTTAATCTGGGGATCCGATGAAAGGGATTTTGCCACAACATACAGCCGTGATAAAGTTCACAGTGTGAGTGGAGGGAGGGGAAGATTACTCGTCTCAGAAGGGGTGGCCCTGTGCAATGTAGGCTACATTTTAACATCACAGTTCTTGGGCAGTCATGCAAGAAATCAACAGCTTATAAAAAAAGCAAACAAGTTGCAAATTGTGACAGATGTCTCAAAGATTGAGCCCCCCCCCCCCCACTCTCCCGTCCCACTCTCTAAGCTGGAAGAGAACATTAGATATCCATTAGGTGTACATTTATTTCTACATCCCTGAATTGTAGACTTAGAATCTAAAACTTAAGTAGATTTTGCACATTTGTTTACAAAATTCATATCTTACTTGTCTGTTTGCGTCCTGTCTATTAATTGAATATAAACTAGCTCTCACGCACAGTCTATTATTAAAGTATGCAAAGCATTAATTAACCTTTACTGTAATTATACTGATTGTCTTAAGGACTTAGTTGTTTTGAATTGTATCTTGATTAGGACCATGCTTTAAGACAATGCTTTATTTGTATGATATGTAAATGAGGCTTGGAGATTATGGATAAAGTTTTTAATTAGACTGATCTGCAATAATGGAATAAATAGATCATAGCGTAAATGAACCTGTATACTTTACAATAAGTTCTAAAGCAGGAAATTAAAATATTCTAAATAGTTTTAGCTCTAAATCCTGATTGGGTGGGCTGTGTTGTAAAAATAATCATAAATACACACATATAACTTTTAACTATTATTAAACCAGAATATATGAATGTAATTATTTTAGTTATTGTCAATTAAAATATATAATAATTATGAATAATTATAGAATATGCTGTTTTTTTTAACATATAATTTATGTACTATTTTTTTCTCTGTAATACAAAATCTTCCATAGCTTATTTCTTTATAATAGATGTAAATGTGTTGGGAGTATTGTTCCACTATATTCATTTTCCATTTTGTGTATGTTAAGATATTTAATCAACTGCCATAACACAATTCCAATGTGTCTGAAAATATTTCCTACTTCCTGTAAGGCCGTCTCCTATTAACCCTAATGATGTGGGATTATGGAATTAAGGCTCCATGTTGCACACACTCCCCCCAGTCCCTCAGTAAATACTGTAAGCCCATTCCTGCTCCACAAAAAAAAAAAAAAAAAAAGTGAAAGCTCACCGTCTGCTCTTAAGCTGCACACACAGAAGGGTCGTGATCCAATCCAGAGCCAGGGAGAGTATGAGAGAAGAAAGAGGTCTGACCATTTTTAATCCTTGTCCTTTTCATTTCTCCTACCCGTGGGATTGGAGTGATTTTATTTAAACTGTCGGCTTGAGCCAAGGGATTGAAAATCAGGATTTGAGTGATTATCGTTTTATGAAAAAAAAAAAAAAAAAAAAAAAAAAACATTATGCATGTATATTGTGAGGCACTGTTGTGTACAGACATCCAGGCATGATGGGAGATGGGAAATCTCTATTGTCCAGGAGATTGTGAAAGTGCATTCTAGTTTAATATATATATATATATATAAGGGTCTATGACTGTGGCAAATTACCCGCTTGACCCTTAAACTGTATTTATTATGTCCTTTCAGAAACCAAAACAGAGAAATGGGGATAACATAGCACTTTCAGTTCAGTCGGCTGTGAGAGATTAGTCCGTGATGGAAGTGAAGTGCTCACTGCCTTCGAAACACGTAACAATACACCATCGCAGTGCTTTCTTTGTTCTGTCAAATCATTTCAGTACGTTTGTGTCACTTTAACAAACCATATTTCTCCTTTAGACAATAGATGCGATACAAAAAAGGAAGCAATCCAGCTAATTCTCAGAAATGGCCACTGGTCTCTTCCTCCCACTGCGGACTCTTGCTGGATGGCTGAATCTCCTCAGTTATTCCATCTATTTTAACAAGAATGGGTTTAAAGGTGAAGAATCAAGTATTTGTTTTAATGAGTTAGCCATGACTAATGGTTGGGAAAGATACTCTAAACCACTCCAACCGTTCAATCTCACATGAAACAAGGCAACTGTTTGAAACAAAAAGGACATCTGGTAAGTGTAGTTCACATACATTAAGAGGACCATTGTACAGGCTTTTTTGGGCCTTTTAAAACTAATTGACACTTTTGGGCACAGTCCATTTACTTTGCTGAGAAGCAACATTTTGGCTCTGCTCAAGAGATCCTTTGCATCCTTGACACAGATTTTACAGAATTTAGAAAACGGAGAAAAATATTATGATGTTAAATCACATTCGGAGGTATCTTACCCTTGACTTTACATTAGGAAAATAAAGGCTGGAAATTAGTCTGTACGAATGCCAAATTCATTAGAAATAATGTCAGTAAAGTTTGGATTTATGAATTTTTATTTCATTTTAGACAAACACAGACATCACACACTTTAATATGTTTAACATAATTTATTGATTAAAATAATACACACTTTTTTACATTCACTTTTAATCAGATCAGAAGAGAATTCCCAATGCATTGTTTGTTCTGAAAGGAAGCAAATCATTTCATGCAATATGAGACTAAAATAAAGTTGAAAATACATTATGTAAGGCATGTTTGTTGTTTCATTTAGATGCATTATGTGAGGCATATGCACTGAGCCTCCCTGGTGTCATTTAATGATTCTGATGTGACAGATGTTTACTTATTATATCAAAACATGACTATTAAAACTAGCTTGTGCTTAACCACACAAATATGTATGGTTAAATTTGCTGTCAGGTCACCCAAATCCTGAAAAATGATCTGTTGAATTATAAAAAATGATGTGTTTCAGTAAATGCAAAATATGAGATGAAGACCTAGATGAAAAATAAAGATAGCCACATTCATTAGTTGTTTCAACCTTTTATTTTCTCATGACATAACATTTTATGGCCTGTTGACGATTATAGGAAGACACACGGTTCTTCCTCTGTGTTTACTGCCCAACACTTCCCCATAATAGGATGAACAAAAAGGTTATCACTACACAATCTATTGGTTCTTTTCTTAAACCTCCACTCGAAATTACCTCATCATCCAAAATAAACTGCATGTCATCCCCATTATACATGACTGACTGAACCCAAAGAAGCTAGTGTCTGTTTGAGTAAGCTAGCCCATTATGCCACACATACATAATCCCCTTTAACATCCTTCCTGTCCTCTCTTCATTCCACTTGCATCCTCTCCACAGAGTCTTAAAACACAAAGTACAAAACAAAAACGGGCTCTCCTTAGTCAAACAGCCATCGATTCTTTGGTGCATTTCAGCTGACATCCTCATAGAGGCCAAACCAATGAAGTGGGTCAAGATATCGGGCACTTCTGTGTCTTTGTGAGCTGAAAGGGAACGCTGATGCCAAGTCATTTGGAGTGGGGTGATTGTGGCAGATGGGCCAATGCTCCAAACTGATTCCTCTTCTCTCTGTTCTATTTTATGAGATATGATCACCAGGGATTATGGCTTGTCACAACTTCATACATAAGTGACTGTCCTCAACCCATAGTTAAGGATCAAGGGAAAATCTCCTCTTTGGGGACAATGTGAAATCATTCTCACTATCGCAAAAAGTTTGATCTACTCAGTGCTAAAGATTTTTTTTTCCTCAACTCAGTTGTTGTGTCCTACAGCTGGGATCAGTTTTTCTTTAGCATGC
Source organism: Enteromius radiatus (assembly GCA_032357445.1). Classification (NCBI taxonomy): domain Eukaryota; kingdom Metazoa; phylum Chordata; class Actinopteri; order Cypriniformes; family Cyprinidae; genus Enteromius; species Enteromius radiatus. The sequence continues at coordinate 11,905,211 of JAUCMS010000031.1, read as the reverse complement.
GTTTTCCCAGTTAGATCCTGTGAAGGTTCTGTGAACTTTGATTATAAAAAAAGTGGTCACAATTGTGATTATGTTTTTGTTTTTATTAAAAACTGGTCCCACTTTATATTAGCTGGCCTTAATGTGTACTTACATTCAAATTAATAATATGATACAATGAACTTAGTGTATACACATTTTACATTGTACTTATATTAGCCTATATACCTATATGTAGTTACATCTGTAATTAATTTCTGTATTTACAATTATATTTACACTTTTCACCAATCCCTTTCACCTTAACTCACTCTTAAACCTACCCATACCACCAAACCTGCCCTAATCTTACCCGTATCCCACCTCAATAACAGCAAAAGTGTTTTCCAAAACAATATGACCACAATAAGTACATTGCATTTATTTTCTATGCAGGTAGTAGTTAAAACCACTTAATATAAAGTGTGACCATGTTACAGGAATCATACTTCACAGGTAATGCTTTATGTTTTTAATTCCCTAATCAAACTGATTTATAAGAATAATTTTTCCCGAAATCAAACTACAGAGTGTTTCCCAATGTGGATCTGTTATAGCGCCATAGTTGATTTATTAAGACAATTAACATCGAAAACATAAATATTACCTGTATTGGCATATTCTAGTTTGTTGTTCCAACATGTGCGAAATTCATTAATGGACGTCAGTTGGTTGCAGAGTTTTTCTTAAAAACTCAAGCCCTTTTACCTCATAACAAAAGGTGTCATAGGTTTTTAGGTGTGATTTTAAACCGAAACATTAAAGTGTTCTGACTCATGGAACTTTTTAAAGTTAAAAACCGCTTGCAGTGACTTTTGACTTTCATCCATCAAAAAACTTGAGATGATTTGTGACGCCTTTTTACGCACAGAATCAGAGCATACTGTAGCAATTAGGGAGACTTCATGTATTTTCTGTTCTAAAAACACAAGACTTGCCTGCAGGGACTATTTTTCAAGCCAAAATTAATCCCCAGGTACCAGTGCTGCTCCAGACAAAGCCCTGCAAAATTAGACAGTGAGAGGCCCATCTTTCTGTTAAATGACCACTTCCCCTATTTAGCTCTTCAGACAGGAAGTAGTCACTAAGAGAGAGAAAAAAAATTCTTCCTCAAAATTGCTTAAGTGGACAGACCCGTTTGAAGACAGGGTAGTTTAGACACGTGCTCACGCGCTCAGACGACCGGAAGTGACCTCTCCTGGCTCTGTCACACAATATGCAGGATGTTATGGTTTACTTTACGCTTCACGGTGGTGTACGGACAAGGTGCGCACTGCCCTTCACTCATGTGCTGCCATGATTTATAGCAGAAATGACCACTTTTTCCCTTTAGGAAGTCTTTGAGAGCTTTAACGAAGGATGCAGCTTTATGGTTTGGGGGTCTCCTTTTATACCTGGGCAAAATTCATGTCTGCAAGTCCATAAATCAGGTGTATGGAAATGGAAGGGGAAGGAAATTAGTTAAGATCAAGTAGTTGAGCTTCAGATAAAAGGATTAGAGGCGATTAGTGAAACAATCAGTCATGAGCAATTCAAAACATGTCAAAGTACAGTATATTCTGAACAAATTAGCTGGCAAATAATCATTGCTGCTGCAACAATGCGGCCTTTCATGCGCATAAGGTGGCAGCAGATAGAATAAGACATGAAAGAGAGGAGGACACGGGGAAATGCACCTGTTGTTTGTTTTTCTCCAGAAGGAGCAGGTTGAGAAAGTCGATTGGCTCCTTGGAGAGGCTGAGCTCATGGATAATGCATTACACTCAGATGATGCATGTCATATGGTCAAACATTGGTAATGAGCAGAACAACACATCACCTTAACATAAGGAACAACACACGCTTAATTTCCCTTCTCCCCTCGCTCTCGCTATAATCCATTATCACCAGTCGCTGAAAGACACTGATTTACCAACTGTTCCTATCTTAAAACAGTGGAGTATACATCATTACATAGGATATTGTCATTATGGAATATTGTTACTGTACGATAATCCAATCAAATCATAGAAGCAAAACTTTGGTACAGCAGAGGTCCTCAAAGTTGTTCCGAAGGCAGATCACTTTAGTAACAATTGTGAAACATGCTAAACAGAACTGCCAAAAAAAAAACAAGTTTTAAAAATTATTTTTGGTGCAGGAATTTTCAATCAGAGATTCCTAGCAAATTTGACTAATAATTTGAAACAGCCAGTAGAACAATGAATTAAACATTTCCTTGCAAAACAATCATTTGTTTTATTCACAGCTTTGTAAAATTGTATTTTATTTTTTTTAAATCAGTGAAACAATTACAGGCCTACTGTAAAAATACCCTTATCTTGAAACAAATATAAACCATAACTGTTATCTTTTTTTTTAAGTTGTTTTAATGTTTTAAATAAAACAAAGATTAAGAATTTGTAAGAAAACACTATTTCGTTCATCCTATTTTAAAATATAACATTTAATTCAAATCACCATGTTACTTGCCATTTCTATATACATTTTCAAGAAATTTGTTAGAAATTTGTTAGTATTTTTTTTTTTTTGAGTAAATAAGTGTAGCTAAGAGGTTGAACAGACTACCATAACTGTAAAAAAAAAATGTCATTTATTGTTTTGAATCGATTAACCAATCAGTTAACTGATTCATTTAATTATTTAAAACTTCTTGTCAACAATGTGATTAATACTGCATAATATATATATTTATTTATTATTATTTATTCAGGTCAATTCATGGACCGGACTGAGAACTAGCTACTGCTTGGAAACAAAATAATAAAACCTTTAAATGAATGAATTCTGTTTTTATCTTTGCATGAATCTTATCTTATTTATTTTTTATATCTTATCTTTTTTTTTTTTTCTGAAAAGACTATTCCATCTGATGATTCTTAAAAGCTTTCTTATCTAGTGTCTACTAGTAGAGGTGAATCAGTCAGGTCTACTAACACAGATTCCTTTCAAAATCAACAATACCTGTTGCCACTGTACACCAGCCAGATGTCCTGCTTTCTGTACAAGCCCACACCACTGTTCAGCAAAAGACCACATGGTCTTTTTTTCCTGTTTCGCTGATGTTTTGAACTAATACAGCTTTGAAGAACTGCACTGTCATTTATTCTTATACATCTATGACGCAGGCCATATTACAAACTGTAATAACACGTATTTATATTTCACATGGCAGCTCTGAGCAGACCTCTATGCATTTTTCCAAATGTCAGTATTGCATTGTAATTATGGAAGCAAATCTTCTGGGAGAATAATTATAAGCATCCCGTACACTGTTTTTTTTTTTTTATGTTTTTCATTTCAGCGCCAAAAAAAAGCTTGTAAACAAACCGCAAAGCACCACGAGAGGTCGAGCAGTTTGAGTGCATCGCCATTCACCTGTACTGCTAAGGTAAATCAAGCATGGGGCATTTCAAAGACTAATTGCCAGGTACATCTCAGCAGAAAGAAGTGTTTATGGGTAATCATCAGCAGGTGGGGTGCTTAATATGGTGGATGGGTGGCCAAAAAAACCTCTCCGTTTTACCAAGCCATGGAAAATGACCCAAATAAATGCAGCACGCTCTGAGCAAAACCTGGAACCCTTGCATTTGAATGAATCCCTAATTTTTGACTAGTGGACATTTCAAAGGCATCTGATACTGATATATAATTTTAATCACAAATGTAGTTATTTTGATGCCAGATCAACATTTGATTTGTCCAAATTCCAGCAGGATGCCATTATCCAACTAAAATCTCAAAGAAACACAGCATATACTATGAATACAATTCATTTAACTCCAACAACAATAATCCTACACCTTTCTAACCCATCATCAAATGGACACAAATCTCTAACTAAATGCAGACATTGTTGCTTACAGACGTGACCTGATGTGGCTCCACCCCTAATCAAATAGATTACTACTTGAGTCAATTTAAACAGTGCATTATTTAATCCAGAGTCAGAAATAGACATATTAGTACTTGCATTAACATAATCAGGCATTAACCGTTGCATTTTCAGCACAGTAAGTAAAGTATCATGTCCTCCTTCAAGACAAATTTCATTCAGGTAGAGTGAGCATAAGCCTAATTAGTAATTATTTACTTATTTTCACTATATTATGTCGGCGTAATATCCTTGTTACCGTCCAAACAGCCTAAGGCTTTTCCTTACATGCTTATCGGAAGAAAGAGGCAAAGTGTATTGTGATTTCAGTGAGGGAAGAATAAGGATAATCCTAATTGATTTTCATTAAGTGCGCTGCTGTAGAGCCCATGACTGGCCTACTTTCTGGACGTTCAAATTAATCCTTTATCCTCATTTTTATAGGAGGAAAAAAAAATCCTAAGGACTGTCTCAGTAGCGATTTATGTGTTCAGCAATTTGATCAAAAAACAGGGGATGAACACTAATTGTCTATTGTTTTTGTGATTATTCATTCTCCGGATCTCTGTCATCCATTTTTGCTATTGAAGTGTTCATAGCACACAGAATAATATATTGTGACATCATTTGAACAGTCTCTCTGTGGTGATGATGCTCATGTGAACAGTACTTCTTTACAAAAATGTAGCTCAAATCATTTTAAAGTGTTGTTTAACCAACAAGCATTTCCTTTTCTTTCTTCTAATTTGGACAATAAAGGAGTTTATGAATACAGTCGAACCTGTGATCCTCTCTTATGAAATGTAAACATAAATGAACATTTCCCCAAACTGTTTTCCTGACAGTTTTCCATATCATGTAGATCAGACTGTAAAAAGCTTTTTTTTTTTTCCTCTTGTGTTTTAAGCAAATCTGCTCTTCAAAACATCCATTAAATAGCAACAACGTGTTTATTTTCATTTTATTCAGATCCACAAGCACATGCATGAGCTGACAATTTCATCAAGGCTAACACCGTGATGCAACAAGCCTTTCAAAAGGTCCTCTCCCCTCAGTATTTTTTTCGGGGCCATTTCCAGCATTTTAGGTCTTTTTTTTTCCCTTCTTCTTCACAGAGTGGGAAACATGAAAATAAAACAACAAAAAATAAACCCCCCTGACAAACTGGACGAGTTCAGTGAAGTTGCAGGAGGACTGGAGTGGAGAGGAAGCAGATAGGATTGTTTGCTGAAAAGGCTGCCTCAGTTCAGTGCACTGGTGTCTGAAGACCTCTATTCATTCTGAAGGCCAGAGGGGCCGTGGCAGTCTGGGTAGGGTCCCGCAGGCACTGAGGCACGGGGCCAGGCCTGGTCCTCTCCGCACTGCCAACTCGCCTCAAACCCTGACCTAACGGCCAGACGCGACAGGAGGGAGCAGGAGAGCGAGAGCAATTTAGTCTCAGCGGCTACTCATTCATTCAAAAGCTTATCACAGGCAGGGCTCACGATTGTGTAATTACGTGTTAAGTTTAAGACCTCGGCAGTGAATTTAAGGGGAAAAAACATAGCAGAGAAATGAATAAATACATATGGACACTATGGAATAAGCAACGTTGGATTGTTTTTGGAGGTTGCACAAATGAATAATTTTAAAAGTCTTCCTAAATTGTTTAGTGTGCCTTGAGACAAAAAGAGGAGGATTTGGAAAGTAATTTATTTAGCTCTCATTTTTATTGTGCTAAGCATTTACTGACCCAAACAATCTGTGATTTAAACATTATATTCCACTAGATATTGAACATTTATCTTCTATTTTTAAATTTAATAAAGATCTCACTCCCTCTCTCTCTCTTTCGATCCTACGTACTATCACTTTTTTTAGCCGAAGAAAGTGACCTTTCAACCTAGAGTGTGTTTGCATTAAGGCTTCACTCTGTCCATGGCACGAAACAGCATTGATTGTTAGTGTTTACCAGTAAACAGTAGGTATAATCGTGTAGAATTAAGCCGGTATATCTGACAGCACAGCCTGGGGTTCATCAGTCCCATAAGAGTCCAGAACTTACTCCAGTCACATCAGCGGGAGCACACTTTAAACACCTTACATGTTGTAAAGCCATTATATTCTGTTACCTCACATCTGGTCATCAGCCTGTTCTTTTGTTTTCCCTCCTTTTTTTTCAGCGTGACGCTAATGGTTACATGTCGTAACATCATTTCCACGTCCCGACATACCATATTCGATTCCCTGCTCCGACAGTCTTGTAAATGAATCCAGCATGTCACATTGTCACATCGAGAGCCTCCCATTTTCGCGGAGTATCAGGGGTCTCTTAAACACTGCCCACTCTTAGTGCCACATCCTTTTTCCTGAAGACCTCCAAGACCCCTTCAAGCATAAGAGCTTTTAGCTAGCCTGCGCTAATGTGTAGAATAATAGCTACTCCCTGAATCTTGATGGCCCCTGGAAGCTGACTGAATTTGTGCACAACAGCATCTACAGTGCAGTAATATTCCCCTTTTTATATCTATTCTTGTGTGCTGCCACCCCTAATCTAGTCTTATTACATCTCTCCCCTTCTATTCTCTTTGCTTCATATGGCCTTTCAATTTCACCGTGATTAGTAAGGTGGAGGATATTATCTGTTCTGCTCAGAGACGTGATAGAATATTATGGAACAAGACTAATATTACAATTATGCAGTGCTTCACAACTAGAGACAAAGAAACATGTATTGCTGCCATATCAGAAGACAGACTTTGAGGCAAAAGTCTTGCAAAATGTCCTGCAGAGTACATAAACTTACGCCACTACTCAAGGATTTTGTTTGTTTGAGCTTTAAAGTACATTTGAGGGCAGTTTTTCCAGTGGTGTCTCACGTTAGGGTTCATGTAGCAGGTCATAGATCAGAATGAAAGAGTAACGTCAGTGTCCACACAGCATTAGATACTGTTTATCTGTTGGCAGTCTATCCCACTGATCCTCTCTTTACCACTAGCCCCCAGGACATCTGTAATCCACAGAAGTGACATATGAAGCCCAGTTGACTTCTTTTTTTCACCTTGTTTGTTGATATTGCATCTGAATTGCTAATTTATTTGGGATATCAACTTTGGTCCTTTGAATAAATGCATGCTCTAACTGTGGGATGGATTAAAGTTATACAAACCCTCTCTCAGTCAGTTATGCAAACCGCACCAGCTTACTATGAATAACTGACGCATCTTAAAAACACCACAGCACGAACTTATCCTTAACAAAACACATCAAATAGAATAGAAATCCACTTTGTGTCAGCTGTGTTTCCGGGTGGCCTTTAAACAACTACCCAAAAAAGGTAGTTCATGCTGCCACAAAAAAAATAAATAAATAAATAGAAGGCTATTGAGCTGTTTATTAAAAAACCAATTAAACAATTGTAATAGGGCATACAGATTCTGGTTCTAAAGCAAATATATGGTTTTATTTAGACAACATTAATAATTGTGTAAACAAACAAGCCCTTAAATTTACTCAGTTTTACTTTAGGCTACTAAGATAATTACTAAAAGAATTAGTCTAACAGAAGCATGGGGGCATATTCAGAATGTAGCCTAACAACAAATTATATTTTTTGTGTTTTTTAATATTTCCCGTAGCGTTTTAAACACTGTGCCATTAACCGCAACGATCTGATTACAGGTTAAAATCGCGCTAAATGTAAACGCTCGCGAACAGAACTCGCCATTGAGTAGTAACCATAGCAACAGCTGCTCTTTCGCTGTCAGTATCGTACTGTACATCAATAAACACAAATACTGTTATCATTTATCGCGATATTTAGTGTTTTGTTTAGAACGTTTTAAGTCACTTCACGTAGCCACTACATATTCACTAGGGGCGCCAAAAAGCAATTCGAATTTGCGCGAGACGAAATTCATCCGATCATTACTGACAGAAATTTTCTTTAAAAATGTCACCATCCTTAAAGCCATTAAATAATAGATAGATGCAGGCTGTGAGTGAAGTCTAACTGATAGCTGTCTCACTGTAGCTCTCCAGTGCAGTGTTGAAGCAGGAGAATGGATGCTGAAACTCAGAAACAGAAAGCAAATAAAGTTGCAATGTTATCGGAATTTAACTCGTGTCCTGTTCCAAATACAAAACATATCCAAATTAAAATGAGTAATTGATGTCGGTATCTTTAAGTACTTATTTTCTCGTATTATCTGTGGGCTGAGTGGGGGGAAAAAGTCTGTGGAAGAGCAGGTGAGCACATTGTCTTTTCAAATAGACGGCGTCGAGAAACCGGTGTAGCCTAATGTATTTGTTGAGATAAAGTTTCGTTTATTATTTTTTTTCCCCCACTCTATTTCTGAATGTATTCTTATTATATTTCTAACTACAGTTTAATGCAAGAATAGTCCAACTTGGCAATGGCATTGACAGCTATTAAATTGTTGCGTAAAATGAAATCAGTCACTTTCCGCAGGCATTTAACATTTATTATGATATTCGATATGACATTTAAGTGCTTAGACTTTATCCCTCGCGAAATACAAGCGAGTCCAAGACATTTAGTGACCGAGTGTCCAGCAGAAAGGTGACAGAGAGATCAGAGGTGGCGGTGTTAATAAACAGGTTTCCTCTACACCTAAGAGGCGTTTTCCTTCTCCAAACACTATTGCTTTAATGTTGTCATGAATTTTTCCACTAAGCTCGCACTCCGAGCGTGCCTTTGGGGAAAGATGCTAACAAAATAAGTTGGAACACCTGTTTTGGAAAAGAAATTCATTACAGCTAAAATCCTGCCTTCCCAGTCGTTTATTCACTCACAATAACATTTGCTTGCGACATGGAAACTGAGTGAACAACACGCCTTTCCTTTTGTCCTCGTTCAAGGAAAAGAAAAGGGCTTGTTGCTGTGAGATTGAATCCTATTCTAAACTTGAAGGAAAGTTTTTTTAAGTTATTAATAATAATTGTAAAAAAAAAAACACACATAATGCTTGTACGTACTAAAGAAGGAATACTGTCGGGGGGAAAAGAATACTCAACATCAGGTAAAAATCTCGAGGGACGCGTGTTATTAAATTTATGCAACATACTAAAATCGTTAATATAGATAATAACATACGTGAGTAATAATCGAAAATGATGATAATAATAATAATAATAATAATGCAAATAATAATTTGTATAATAATAACAATAATAAGAATACTAGAAAGTTTTGTTTTGAATGCATTTGCAGATTGCTTTTCTTACCCAAATTTGCTAAAGAATTTTGATCAACACGTACAGTAAATAATCTCATTAATAGGTCAAACAGCTGCGCTGCTGTCATTTGCTCTGACAGCCCAAACATGCTTTGGAATGAATGAGACCACTGAAATGTGCTTTGAAGGATTTTTCAAGAGCGGATTTTTTAGGATACCACAATTAATTACGTGTGGTATCACATGAACTGCTTGATTTATTTTACATGTAGGGTGGCATAATATAATTTGTTTAGCATCAATAAAGATGTTTTAATCATTACTCACGATACTGTGCAGGGTCACTTCACATTTCGTTCAAACGAGCTGTCAAAGAACACAATGCAGTGGCTTTAAACCACAAAAAAAAAAAACAAGAGGGGAAAGACATCTACATTTACTGAGGAAAACCAGTAATGTGCTGCGTTCTGAATACACTTTTTAATTTCAACAAAGAGCAGGAACAGCGACTACAGAAAAGTAGGTTAAGGCTTTGAGAAATCTGCTTACATGCTGAAGCACCTGATAGGATGGTGAGAAATCAACATTTGATTGGCTAATGGCTCTCTAAATAATGTGTCCATATAATCCTATGTTTTTTTTTTTCTTCCATAAAGCAGAACTTTATTTTAGCGTGTTAATTCAAATCTATGAGCAAGTTAATTGGTAATGTTCACATGTGCTACACAGCAACACTGTGTAAATTCTCTGTGCGTAAATCAAACTTAGAATATACAATAGACTACTGTTCTCTTCTATTACAGATACTCTTTTATATCAGTCAAATGTTAATTAAAGATATGGACCGAATATAAAATACTGGTTATTCGCCTTTGTCATGAAAGCACACATGATGAATACATGACTTGTTTTAAAATAAATACATTTCATGCGTCTTTGGGGTAATTTTTTCATAGTAAGAAAGAGGTCTATTTAACAGTATTCAGATAACAATAAGAACATGTCAAAGCTTCAGCATATTCTTCATCTGTTGACTGTGGAGGCTAGGAGGAGGGATCTAAAGTAAGAGCAAGGTCTTAAGTAGAAAGAAACCCATAGCTCAAAGACAACCTTGGCAAGCGAAACTATTTTCACGAACCCAGGCACGCACGAGGTCGAGGCTACGGTCACTTCTCGGGGCCTGCATACCACACTTCATGAATGTTGTGAGTTGAGTCTTATTTTTAAACATGGTGATGAAATATACTATTCACATTTATTAATTGCATGATATCATAATATAAAACAGTACACGAAAAATTAGAAATATATATATATATTTCTTGTATTTAATTTTCTGAAAAATAAGGTTGCATTACAAGTGCACTTAATAGTACACATTGATGCGATTTATATTTTAAATGCATCATGCTGAGCATGCCTCTACACTGAAGGAGTGTATACATTTCAGTCAGCACAAACAGCGCTTGTACATAATGTAAAGAATAACTTTAACAAAATCCACACAGAGAACATATTTTTGAAAAAGTGCATATCCTTACAGATATCCCACAAAGGTCCCCGTATCATTCGTTTTTGCTCGAGCGGAGTCTTCAACTTCACTTGTTTTGTATTCCTCTAAATCCAGCGGACTGCTCTTATTGGTAGGTGCGAGCGTTACATCACAATGATTATGACGCGCCGTCTTCCTGCTTCCTTCAGCCGCGTCTTAAAGTGAATCTTGTTGGTGCGAGCGCGCGCTCTCAGCCTCCTCCTGGCCGCGTGCGCTGAGACATACAGTTTTCATGCAGAAAGAGGAGCGGCGCACAAGAGCTCTTTCTCTATCTCACTCTCTTCGCTCTCGCTTGTCCCGAGAAATTACAATATTCATCACAGGGCGAACAGCCCTCTGTATTCTCTGTTACACTATCGCGAAGAAGCTCAATTCGCTCTCATCTTCAGAGTAAGTAACCTTGTCATTTGCACTGGCGCTGAGTTTTCTTCTACTACTGATGACTTTTCATGTGATGCGCTGTATCGCTTTATCCTTCAAGCTCTTCGGTTGCTGTTAACTTTATCATAGACCCGTGTCATTTTAAAGGAACTGCATCCTTACGTTTTCCGTAAAGTAAGTATAAATACGCTCTTGTGATATTGCTTGCCGACTTTGGAGAGGCGACGCGAAACATTTACGTTCAGTTCTGAACTTGCCGCTTATTCTTCGCAATAGGACAGTCCGTTTCTTGTGGTGTTAATACCGTTTTTACATTTTCTGTATCTTTATTACTTCCGTTTGCTTTTTGTCAGTCGTCTGTTGTTTTATGACAATAACAAATTACCGCGTCATTTACATAGATGCGCTCGCTGAATTTACGGTATCTCGTAAAAATAAAGGTTTCGATAAAATAGGGTTAGCATATGTGAATCTTTTAAGTTTCACAAAGAGCTTATTATTCATTAATTGTTTAGAAAGGCTGTTATAGCCTACTGCTTTAAAGAGCCGAGAAACAAGGACAGTGAAGTGAATAACCTATATTTTATCATAATATCAAGAACTTTTTTGGATCTTACAAACTGCCAACTACAAAATAATGGTTCTTGAAAACATGATGGCTATTTGCTGAAACCAAGAACCACTGATGAACCTTTATTTTTAGGAGCGTTAGCTTATACTGAGCCTCTGACTTTTACTGCCACTCCAGCTTGACGCGTTACTTCATCATCATCATCGTTTTCTGACGTGAAAGACAGATACATCAAAGCTTTGCTTCAGTTTACGGGTACATCAAAATCGTATGTTTAGAAGAGAATTGCCGGCGAATGTAAAGCCATAAAGTCTGTTTCAGGTGTTTAGTGGCAAAATGAATGTCACGCACGTGGTTGTTTATAAAATATTTTAGGTTTGAGGTGCAGGGTTTTACTCTCTATTTCTCCAAGGGCAGGGTTTTCAGTCAGGGCTCCGATCAGAAAAAAATATAAATCATAATTTTCTTAACATTTTATGACATTTATAACTAATCTTAAACTTTATAACTAAGGATATTTCACAATATATAAATGTTAATGTCTCGGATGAAAAGTTACTGAAAAAGGTGTTACTGATCATATCTAGCCTTTTTAGGGGTCTCTAGGTTTGGCTGGGACACTGAGTGGGGGGTTCTTTGGTCTTTAAAGGTTCAAAACTGCAATATCCGAGAACTTGCTGGTGACAATGTTTTGGCTATTTACCACAGCAAACGAAACGTGTGCGTTAACATATGTACTATGAATCATATTTTCTACAACAACTTTTTGAATTGAAGTTGATCAGCTTGAAATTTGTTGGAGAGATGAGGTGCGCATAGGACGCAGTGGCCGTATGAGGTGAAAGACGTCTAAAACTAACAGATTGTGTTGCCTTTTTTCTTGACTTTTCAGGCGTCTATATTTAGTGACAGCATAAGCAGTATTTCCGATTTGTTTGATCTTGTAAATGTAAACGTATGTCTATGTACATCGGTGCGTCTTGAAGCACCATTGTTTTAAGTTAGGCTACGTCTTACATGGTGCATGTCACAAAATTAGATATTTATTCTAGATATTTGAAAACGATGGCCGTGCTGGTCAATACGAAGACACTACCACATTAAATTACTGGACTTTTTCTTTTCCCTATAGCCTTTTATTTGTATGTTTGGAGGTAGTCGCGTTATTCAGTACCTGCTTAGCAAAGCTGTGCACTTTATGCTCAGTGCGAGATAAAATACCCTAGTCTGTGTAAAGCGCGTTACATTTATAACGAGCAAAGATACATATTTGCCTTTTTAATATGCACGGATAACTCATACTTATTATCATCTGATTTGAGCGCCTTGTACAATGTTGGACAAACTTAAATCACCGTCAACTTGTAAAACTAGCTTTTATTACACTTAATCATCCACAAAAGGGGTTTGCTGTGAATTCATTTGGATCGCCTGTAAACCAATTGTTTTTGTAAACCCAGAATTTAATTGATGTGTATTATAGCCTACTTGTTGTATTATGATTTTTTTTTAATTAGATGAGGGAACATAGAGTATATGCCTGCTAATCTCCAAAAGATAATATTAAGGCCGCTAAGTGTCTTTGCGAATATCAAGGGTACCTCAAAACTTATCAAAGTGAACAAAGCCTGCAAGTTGGCTGTGTGAGCACAATAGTGGCAGAACATGTCTGGCTAAACAGAGCAATGGGGGTTTTAACTGGTTCTTACCTCTCTACATAGATTTGTGTACAATTTCAGTCTTTTTTTTTGATTATTTAAATTATTTAAATGTCAAGTTGGTAACTGATCCGTTTTATATACTTTTTGCGGCCAACAATTTTTATTTAGTATACCATAGACTGACTTCAGATATTTTTAATACATTCAGTGTTGTTCTCCAGAACATTAGTCTATTTCAACTTGCATTTAACATTGGCCACAAGAAACTTGGAAACATATAAAGAAAATTATTCATCAGTCCTTTCTTTTTGGCCAGGTTCCCAGGGTTCTCGAGCTGTGCCCAGCTGACAGGCTTTCAAAGATGGCACAATAACAGTTCCAGTGATGCCTGACCATGACAGCACATCCCTCTTAAGCAGACAAACCAAGAGAAGAAGAGTTGACATAGGAGTGAAGAGGACTGTTGGGCAAGCATCTGTGGTTTTCACCCGAGGAAAAGCAACCTTTCTTAGTGCCATGAATCCCCACGGTTCCGAGCAGGATGTTGAGTGTTCTGTGGTGCAACACGCAGACGGCGAGAAGTCCAACGTGCTTCGCAAGCTGTTGAAGAGGGCAAACTCTTATGAAGACGCTATGATGCCCTTTCCGGGGGCAACCATCATCTCCCAGCTTCTGAAAAACAATTTGACCAAAAATGGAGGCAGTGAGCCTAATTTCCAGGGAAGTGGCCTCTCGAGCACCGGTTCAGAGATCCAGCAGGAGGATGCTTGCAGCAATTCCTCACGGGGCAGCCCTCAGGAGTGCCTTTCACCATTCAACAGGCCCTCCATGACCCAATTTGAAATGGAGAGGCTAACAGATGAGCATCTTAGGGCCAAACGAGCCCGGGTGGAGAACATCATCCGTGGGATGAGCCATTCTCCCAGCGTCACGCTCCGTGCAGGTGATAATGAGCGCGAGGGGGCAGCCCAGCCCCCGAGTCCTCGTGAGAACTACCGGGAAAACAAGCGCAAGCAGAAACTGCCACAGCAGCAGCAGCAGAGTTTCCAGCAACTCGTCTCTGCGCGCAAAGAGCAGAAGCACGAAGAGCGCCGGCAACTGAAACTGCAGCTGGAGGACATGCAAAAGCAGCTCCGGCAACTGCAAGAAAAGTTCTACCAGATTTACGACAGCACTGACTCAGAGAACGACGAAGATGGAAACATCTCTGAAGACAGCATGCGTTCCGACAGAATGGACCACCGTGCCCATGACTCTGTCCCAGATCGCTCCGACAACGAGATGTCTGATGTGGATCCGGGGCACTTCCTGGATCGAGCGTGCGCACTTATTCGGGAGCAGACCATGGCGACAGAGGGGGACAAACCCAAGCGTGATAGCTCACGAGGAAAGAGCCAGGGACCAACCTCCATGCATGCAGAGGGCAAACAGCTAGCGGAGACGCTAAAACAAGAGCTCAATACAGCAATGTCCCAGGTAGTGGACACCGTGGTGAAGGTCTTCGCTAAGCCTCCACGCCCAGTTCCTCAGGTTTTCCCACCCCTTCAGATGCCCCCCGATCGTTTCGCAGTCAATGGAGAGAACCCAAACTTCCATACTGCCAACCAGCGCTTGCAATGTTTTGGTGATGTCATCATTCCTAATCCCCTGGACACTTTTGCTAGCATGCAGGTGCCCACCTCGAATGACCAAACAGAGGCCCTGCCTTTGGTAGTGAGAAAGAACTCCTCAGATCAGACTGGGTCTCTTCCCACACCTGTGGCCCACCATCACCCCTCCCTGCACCCCTCACCCTTATCTACCACAATGGGCTTTAGTCCTCCCTCTTTCCGCCATCCATTCCCCCTTCCTCTAATGGGCTACCCTTTCCAGAGCCCCTTAGGTGCCCCAACAGGGCCTTACCCAGGAAAGGATAGGTCTTCTCCTGAGTCTCTGGATCTGTCCAGAGAGACCACCAGCCTACGGACCAAGATGTCGTCCAACCACCTCAGCCACCATCGTTCCATCTCACCAACACACCCAGGGAATGAAGGCTTGTCCTTGTCCCTCATCAAGTCAGAGTGCGGAGACCTTCAGGACATGTCTGACATCTCTCCATATTCAGGAAGTACAATATCCTTTTTTAAAAAAAATACAGCATTTTTTAATTGCACTTTTATTTGTTTAGATAAAAAAAATTCAGACAGCTCTGATGAGAGTGCAGCTAAAAAAAAACATATGAATGACAGACAGATCTTGAAAGATACAAACTTAATTTCAATTAATCTCCATTAATTGGCACATTCACAATCAGTGTTCCTCTAGTAGTCCAAAGATTAAAAAGAGCTCAGTGGATGGAGGCTTTTAAGTGTGCGCTATATGGAGAAGTGCTGAAAGGCCCCGCCGTGGCTAAGATACCTCCCATCTTCTCTGTTCTCACACTATCACAGGGAGACTCACAATAAAACCCTCTCTTTCATCACAGCGCATGTAAGACTTTGTACATAAATGCTCAAAGCAAATCATATTTCAAAGCCAGGAAGTAAAAGGACAAGTGGGATCCTTTGCTTAGAGGCCCTAGAAAGTTGTGTTAGAAGGATGGTAAAAGATCTCTGTCAGTGGAGGAGCGCTTCATTTAGGAGGATTTGTGCTCAGCTGGTGTCAACGACAACAAGGGTACGTCCCTACTGTTGAGCTTCGTAATTTTAAAAATTAATTCTCCCTTTATTTTACATTATATTTGAGCTCAAGAAAACAACAAAGCCTATTTCTTATGAACAGCCCCAGCTTGCTTTTGGTAAAGGTACACTGATAGCTGTTGCCTGGCAGTAGGTCTTTTCTTTTTATCCTGTTTCTCTGGTGTGAACAGGTGTTTGCAGGTAGCTGCTTTTCTTTCTTTCTTTTTTTTTGTTTTTAACCTTTTGCCCAACGGCTACTAGATCTTTGATAAACTTTGAATCAAGTCAAAACGAACAAAACCAAACCTACAATATAAAGTATTAAACAGTAACTTTTAAATCGGAAGATTAAACATTAAATAATTTCATTTATTAATTAAATGACTGCATTATTTATTACAAGTAACTAGTAAAACATTTGATCCTAACGACGCAAAGATAATTCACCAAGTGAGCACTCTTCAGCTCAGATAGCATCTATTATTTCTGTAAGTATACTTGCACACCTGCACAGTTGGGACCTGAACTACAACTTCTCAATATTTGCAAAATAGGGTGTTTAATCAAATATGAATTTCTATTCAAATTCTAGAAGAAACAAGCAGCCAATTATCTTCAGCCATGGGCAGCATGATCTTCCTTGTCACGTGCTCTCTTTGCATCTCAAGAAAAATAGCCTTGTTCAGTTTCCCCCATCATTTGCATATAGAGAGACCAAACAGCTCTGGCACAGGGCTGTTGTAAGAATGGGGTGGGGGTGGGCGGCAGGTGAAGCCAGTTTGCATGTCTAATATAGTAGACGAGGACAGAGGTTCACGGTTGCGCTAGCTCCATGCTCAAGTGCTGAGGCAGCTATTGCACATAGATTCAGGTTTCATCAATTAAAGCGAAGCAAAGAAAACGTGCGCTATGAAGACATCGCTCAGATCACTTTTCAAACTCGCTTGCCAAAGTGGTTTAATAAAAGACCTTCTCGATTTCAAAATCACTTTGCCGGTGAAATGACACAATTCGAGTCCGTTCTGATTTATATATTTTTATGTCAGAAGACTGTCAAGTTATTCATCAAAGTATTTTTTTCCCAGGCGACAAATCTGAAAACGCTAAGAGCTAAAGTCTCTGCTGTAGTACATTTGTTGCTCTAATCTTTCATATTGCTGAACAGATGTCTAGCATTAATTTATGGATTTAGCATCCCTATGTCCTTTTTCCTTCCTTTCTCTCCTTACACCTGGCTGTTGGATCACGTTTCACTAGTTATTGTCTCCCTTACATGCAACATGCTTAATACAAAACCAGACCTAAAAAAGCCTGATGATGCAGTGCATCTATGGTGGCGTTGTTTATGTAGTATCTCATTTGGCTATAAACCACAGCTGCCCCATTTTTCTCCTCCCCTGAAATACTTCATATTCATGTTTGCATTATGTCCTTCATTCATGTTGACTATGGGCCGGCTTGTCTTACACTGAGTGGGCCAGTGTTTACTCGATCTATTTTGTCATTTCACATATTTACGTATCCTAGAAACAGCTGTATTTTTCTTGGAAGCCAGGTCTACTTGTAGGAAATGTGCGTTAGTTGAGTCAAGCCCCGTCGAGTCATCCTCAACACATTGTTCCCAAGATCCGTAACTGTTTGTTTTATTTAAAAGTAAATGTCTTGAATGTTAATAGCACTGAGTAATGAGATACCTGGGATTTATGAATGTTGTTAACAGAGCAGAGAAAGGGCAGAATGAACTGATATAATCGTCGTTCTGTAAATACTGCGTAGAGATTGAGCAGTGGCAACTGCGAATGCTTCCTCGCTGCTTTCAATGTGCGATGCCCATTAGATTAAAGAGCATCTCAATGTGATTAATCTCCCTCGCTTTAAAAAAAAAAAAAAAGAAAACTATGAAGGTGTTTATCAGCCCTCTCGTTCCAGACTCCAACACCGCCTATTATTCGCTCCATTTCATGAAGAAGCACTTTTGAGAAGCGGCCCCGCTGCTTGGGCTTTTCCCTTCTCTTGGTTTTTAAATGAGCCTTTAGGTCCTTGAAAAATCTGACTTGTTGTGAAAAAGACAGCTTAACTCTCTCTCTCTCCCTCCCTCACTGTCATTCACTGCTGTTATTTGCTGTATGCATTATGACAGATGGTAGGAAAGAGAGTAATGCTCTTTTGGTCTTCCCTATCAGCCTAATGGAGGTCACCTAGGGTTCTTCTCCTCTCCTCCTCTCTTGGCAGAAGGAACACGTCAATCTACATACACACTGTTATTAAAGAGGCTCACCGTTAGAAATTGCACAGACAGTCCATTTTCAGTGTTCTTTACATGTAGATGCATTTATTGTAACTTGCGACGGTTTCAGTGCTTAGTGTTTTACATAACAGACACAGTGAGATATTCAGTGCGAGCTGCCATGCTTTATAGCGAGGGAGGGGGGGGGGGTGCTGGGTGAGCCTCTTAATTGACCTTGTGGGGGCCCATTGATTTAGCCCCACATGCATCTTCATTTTTGATAAATTATAAAGCCGTTAATTTGCAGAGGAAATGGCTGGGCCAGTCTGGAGCGCAGATGTGGCTAAAGCCGGCCTAACTGGCAGAGCGGGGGCCGTGCCAGGAGGCTCAGGGTAGAGGGTTGGGGGTTGGGGCTAATTGTAATGGGTAGATGGCTCTGGTTAGCCATGGTCTCTCCTGGGACCCCCCTCAGCTGCCCTCTGTTTACCAATCTAGAGGGCAGTGCCACCTCCAGATAAATAGCGCTTTTATTGGGATAAGCAGACGTTTATTGACTTGCAATGCTACATTGACTGGGACTCTGTAGGTGTTAATATGAAGTCGTCAGAATATGGGAATAATTAGAGATGGTTGTAATTATTGGCTGTTTGATAAATACATGTAAGCTCGGCTTATTTTATGATTATATATTGCTTGATATTTTAACATTGTGAAGAAGTGTTGTAGTACTGGTTAATGTCTAAAAATAATTTCCTTAACCTTCGAATTTCAAATCCAAGAAGGGCTTTCTCCAAACCATCTGAAGAAGGCCAAGCTGATGTTCTTCTACACACGCTACCCCAGCTCCAACATGCTGAAGATGTTCTTCTCAGACGTGAAGGTGAGTTCACCGTTGACCGTTAACTTTGTCGTGTGAAGTAGCGCTGTCCCACTAGTCCAGATGGGTCCTAAACAGACGGCCGGCTCCCCCACCCCTCCACCCCCCAATTAAAATAACTGGCCTTAATCTCCGAGAGAAGAACAACACGGCATAGCACAAGTCCCACTTTCCCTTTTTCTCACTTGCGCTTTCATTTTAAACACTGATTACGGTTTTTACCAATTTTTTTACGGTCACGCCCCTTCAGACAACTAGTCTCTGTTTCTAACTTGTCGGGACGATAATTTCCGAGAGTTCCCATCCCCAAACGGTCTGTGGAAGTGGGAGGCAGAGGGTGATAAGAGCTGAGAAAATTAGAGGTTCGGCAGAAACGAACAAACGAAAGCGGGAGGGGACGGGGAGGAGGAGGAGGGAGACAACAAACAAAATGGAGCACAACAACACAAACACAACAATGGCAGCGATTGTCTTTTATTTACAACTTAATTTGTTGTTGATGCGTCATACAGGGAGCATACGGAGGAGAAATAATGTGACAGATTCAGGCCACATTATTTAAATGAGGAGAGCAGGGTCCTCTCACTCCCAGCTGCCCCTGTGCCGGGTCCAGGGTGACCACCTCATCCTCACACACATGCTTCTGTTGCATCCATCTAAATCTGCCAGCAGCTTAATACTCATGAGAACGTACTGCCATTCATCGCTTGCTGTTAGCGCTTATGCTCTGATAGGGAATGATATAATATCTTGACAATAATATGCTGATTCCTTTTTATTTTAAACTTTGATTTTAAGAACGTATATATATATTTTTTTTTTACACCGTAATTTTCAGCCACAAAAGAGAAAGTTAATCAAAGCCTTAAATTAAAGTCGGCCCAATTATAATTCCCCTTTAGACAAGGCGGTGAAATTCTGTACACATTAAATTAACATTTTGCAAAACAAGGTCAGTGTCCTGGGAGAGATGGTTTTTCAGGGCTGCTTAAGCAGACGGGAACAATGGGTGGCATGTGTTTGTTGGATCAACTAGTATGTATGTAAGGGAATTAAGCATAAATTACTGACTAATTACGGCTGTATAAGCCCACGAAAGTTACAGGAATTAGTGATTAAAGACGTTTAGGCACCATAATGATGGGATCTAAATAGGAAATAATGACTGTGGGAAATAGGTTGATTTGACAACTGTTTTACCTAAATTGTCTGTAAGCGGATAATAAAAAAAAACCTTCTGCCTTTGTTTAAACAAACAAAACTGTAAAATTAACTCTGTTTGAAAAGTAGTGTAAATGTTTAATAAAATACAAATTAGAAACAAAATATATCTTATATTACTAGTTAATGTGTATTTGTAATAACAAAAAGCGTCAATTAAAAAAAAATAAAACTTTTTTTTTTTTACTTTTTTTTATGCTACACACACAGTCAGTACTGTAGAGTCTGCTGTTACAGTACAGTGAATGTACAAATGCTAAAAGTGTGAGTCAGAGAAAATTTGACTTTAACCATGATGGTGATGATAGATTGTAACTCAGTCAGGAAGAGGAAGCTGCTTCTTACAGGTAGCGAGCAAGAACATTTCCCACTTGTGACTTCACATAGCGAGCCAGTGGTCATAAAGAGATTAATACAGCCTCCCTTCACAGGAAAGCTACAGGAAACTGTGACAATCCACTGATTTTAGCTCTTATGTAACAGATAATACTTTTGTCTTTCCTCAATATCTCTTTTTCACAGTTGTTCCTTGAACTGTTATCTGTTATTATATTTGTCACACAGAGTATTATAGGTCACACTCACTATGCTTGTGATGGGTCATTATCCTAATGTGATTTACTGCCAAACTACCATGTTCATCCTTTACACCTCGCTCACCCCCCTGTATTTCTTCCCAATATAATCACCATAAATCTCTTATGGCGTATTCACATCATGGAGAGGTGGTCCTCTGGGCTGGTTACAGTAGGCTTTGAGGGCTAAATAAGAGAGGGTCAAAGGTTAAGAGGAGTATTAGCAGGAAGATGGTGTGACACTGATTATGAGCAGTCAAAGCAAGTATGAGCAGGGGGTTATGTCACCCCGAAAGGGTCGAGGCGTATATGTTTCAGCAGGACAGCTCCAGTAAGGTCAATCGTAGGTCAGGGAAATTATTTTAGCCGCTCAGGCTTTGTCACCAGGCTGCCTTTAAACATACAGCATACCATGTACCATTAACAGCCGAATATCAAGTAACCTACTGGGGCACTTAGCTTACTTCCCCCTATAGAGCTCAACTTTTCCCAGATTCGCAATCTAAGTGCATGCTGTGTGTGAGGGGGGAGACTTAAAATGCACAGACCCCCGTATAAGTAGCGTCCCCACCAGGCGTGTGTGAAAGCCTGTATTGTCCATGGCTAACAGAGGAAACGTGCGGAGTGACAGGTCAAGTCTTCCCCCGGTGTCTTGGAAAGAGCGGATCTCTGTCACCAGAGGAATAATCTTTCACAGGCCCGTGAGCAAGAGTGTGTGAAACACTCTCTCGCTCCCGTACGCTGTTCTCTGAGTCAACTGCTGCCCGGACACATCACAGGCGTCAGGCTGATTTGTTTTATGAATCTTTTGAGCGTGCTCATTGGATATATAAGGTTTTTTGTGGGGGTAGAGAATAACAGGATGAGGTGTCCCATGGGAAGCATCGAGTTTAGAACAGCACTGGAAATCATAGAATAATAGATTTTTTTATGAAATGAGTGTGTTTGTGCAAGTGCATCTTGCTGATTCTTCTTGCTGATCAAAGCATGTGCAAGTGGATTGTGATCGCAACTAAAACAAATAAATAGATAAAATCCTAATAAAGTTGCGCAGTTATTATAGTCAAGTCAAAATTTCTTCTATTAGTTATCATATTTGAATTATAAGAAGAAAAAAACTAATATATATATATATATATATGTGTGTGTGTGTGTGTTGTTCTAAAATAGGGTAAATGCATAAAATATATTTTTTAGAATATTATTTAAATTATTTAAATATTTAAATTTATAAAAAATAATTTTTTTTCATTTCAGTATCAAAACAATGTATTTGTTTATAACAATACATTTAATAATTTAAGTTTATACGTATGCCACTTTCATAATACATATTGTCTCAGAGCAGCTTCACAAAAAAATGCATGTTGAAATGTTGCAGTAATGAATAAATAAATAAATAAATAAAATGTATTTATTGATTTGTTTAGAGCACCAAGTGATCAAAGACTTTCATTGGTGCTCCTGAAAAAAAATTTAAATGAGAAACTTTAGAAACTTTTTAAAAAGTTTAAAAAAATTTAAGAGCTTGACCCAGAATGAAAAAAAAACTACTTTTTGCTTGAAACCAACCCATCTCACATTCTCTCCCACAATCCCACCAAGACAAATGAGTGTTCGCAAGTGTTTTTGTGCTACGACGTATCATTTAGTGTTTTGTTCCGTGGGGTGGCTGAGAGCTGAGAGAGCTAGACTGGTTATTTTTGTTTGACAAGCAGATGACATGATCCTTAATTGCTGAGTTGTCACGTTCCAGCAACGCGGCTCCATTGTCCCCCGAATCTCTGGTATTTCTATTCGGCAACAATGCTTTTTAAATCTCCCTTTATACAGCGCTGCCAAACGATGTCATGCGGACTTACTTTTCTGCGCTCTCCATTATGTCATCCACTAGCCATTCAAGAAAAAAAATTCCCCCCTCTCTTGCCTTTTATCCGTCTCTTCTGCAAGCCCCACTCATATGAGACAATGTCTTATGACAATAGAAGAGCCTAATCTCCATGTCAAAGCAATTTTCATTCCCCAGTGAGCAGTCTGCTATCATTTTGTAATGTTTTGTTTCTTATTCTAAAAGAATTAAGGGGATGGTGGGGGGTTGGAGTAAGTCGTCACGGGGGCCGGGGGTCCTTATCTCAGTGTCTGGAAATTTGGACAGTGCATTTCGCTCGGCAGATAAAGCGGAAAAAAAAGAAGCCCCTCGAGTTCAGTAGATCCTAATAGGTTTAACGTCTATTGAAACGGGGGTAAGCGAGAGATCAGATAGCCTTGCTTCTTTGGTTGTTCTTTTTTTTCCGCCTCTTTCTTTCTTCCTTTTCAACCCGTTCTCACTCGCTGTTAGGCTGAAAGAAGGCAGGGGCGACACACAGGCCAAATGTATAATTCCTGGATAGGTTAAGTACATGTTTGAACTTCTGCAGACTGATGCCTCGGGATGACGACTTAATCATTTTCTGCTGAATTATGGGAGAAGATCTCTTGTGGTGGTGCGCTAATTATGCTCTCGGCTGGCCTTTTGGGGAAACCTATCAGCCCGTCGTGGCTTCTGACTCTTTCTCTGACTCGGATTCCCCGCTATGATTTCTCGTTCGCGTCATTATCTTAAATTTGCAAGCACGGAGACAAGTTTCTACACGGTAATTACATCTACCCTCTGACAACACAGCCCCCCCCCCCCTTTTGTTCCTTGTCCTTCCTCTTTTTTTTTTCTCTTCATGCTCGATCTCTCTCTCCTCAGCTGTCATCTAAACAGAGGCCTGCATGTTCTCATGGCCACAGATAGATAAGTGCTCGCTGTTGATTTTTGATTAATGCTCTTTGAGGGTATGGAAGGAGAGGCAAAGGCAATGAAGGCTTGATGAACACCCGTAATGACAAAAGGCAGGAGGCTGCATGTCACAGCAGCCAACAGAAATCCTGCTGGATTTATAGCTTTTAACTTGGCTACATTCAACTCAGCTGTCCTGTACATTCACACTCTTGGCAGACGTAGCTTTCACGCACACACATCAACATACACACGTTAGCTGCGCACACACAGAAAGAACCAAAGGCTGCAGCACAGGTCATTTGCTGAGGTCATGGGGCAAGTACACAGGGCAAACGGAGTACTGTGCATTTACTGGTCTGGGATCAGGCACTCCAAATATAGCTCCCACAACAGCGTACGAAGGCCAGCTTTGAGCTGCAGAGCTGAACTATTCAACAAGAGCCATACTTGTTGCGAGGTTTACTACAATTACTTTGCTTACTTCACTCTATTATTAATGTGGGGGGAAAAAAGAGGTGTGTCAGAATTAACTTGGCTACTTGATATGTAAATTTGCTGTTACTGCATTACGGGCTATTGACACAATTATAATTTCATCTACTCAACCCTGAACTGTTTGAATTTGCGCACAACAGCAAATATCCGCACCGACTGTGTAAGCCTTGTTGGAGGGAAAAAAAACACCCCCTGACCAATCTGTCTCGGCTACGGGTTTGTTTGCTTACCCATCATCCTCAAGGACAATGTGGAGTAAACACGTTTGTAGAAACAAATGTCTTATCTGTTGTCCTGACATTTAAGGGTCTCACTGGCTAACCAGATTAGAGGTTAGTCACACCTGATTTTATTGGCTTTCAGTAAAAACAGATTTAAATAGTCAGAACCTTTTGGTATACGTTTTTCCTGAAGAAAAGAATGCAATAATAAAATTGTATATATGATTTAATTTTTTTTGTGATGTGCTTTTTATGAAAACCAATAAAACAAGTGATACTAACATTAAATCTGTACTGTAAACCAGTGAATACCTTAAATGTATTACCTGAAAGAGAATTACTCGTGATATTTCTCATTTAAATAGCTTGTGTATCAGAATCAGGAAAATAATTGTTAAATAAATAAATATTCATATTTACAGATGAACACAAAGGCACCGTATACATATCAAATGCATTGAACTAACAGCAACAAAAAGGATAACAAGTGTTTCTCTTTTTCCTCCTGCTCCCTCTCTTTCTTTCTCTTAAAGTTCAACCGCTGCATCACATCTCAGCTGATCAAGTGGTTCAGCAACTTCCGTGAGTTCTACTACATCCAGATGGAGAAATTCGCTCGGCAGGCCATCAACGACGGCGTGACAGGGGCAGATGAGATGAGCGTGAGCCGGGACTGTGAGCTTTTCCGTGCTCTTAACATGCACTACAACAAGGCCAACGATTTTGAGGTGAGTCCTCGTCCATACTGTGTTTCACACTACTGCATTCACCTTATCAGGCCACACTTTATTACGCAGCGATGCAAGGTATTACTTTGAATCCTTTCCGTTAACGTTAGCGCAGTTCAAAGCTTTAAAATTAATACAGCTAAATGATCTCTTTATATGATTAGACAATGAATGGCAAGCTGTTCATCCCATAAGCCCCGCCCCCTTTCCTCCCCGTGAACCCCCCCCTGCTCGCCGTACTCCTGGGGTAAAGTGAACAAGAATTTTTTTTTCAGCTTTTTTTTGGCCGAAACACAGTCATGCATCTGTCTGTTTGATGAGGCAAACAGGGAGCGATGCTTCAGGCCCAAGTGTCCTTGTCAAATACAATTTGCAGAGCTCACATTTACCACTCAGCTCACTATCAATATCTGCCCACTGGGACTCTGGTCATTCAAACACTATCCTTACAACATCATCATCATTTAGCTGACTATTAGCAAAAATCTGCACCCCCCGTCCCCCTCCCCTCGCTTTCATTTATATCAGGTCAAAGCCAAGGTTTATTGTGATTGCAGGTAGAGAGAACGCATGCACCACACCTTTCACAACCAGGAAGATATTTAGGGACACGATCCCTATTTTCATATATAAATGCAAGATTTGCATGGCTGTGGAAGAAAGTGCAGGGCACCATGAATAAGACTGTTGTTGGTAGAGAAGTCGAACCGAGGGAGAGATTGTTTTGCATATCAAGAGCCACAAAGGCTGCACAGGTGTACAAGCAGGACGGCCTGAAAGACTTTCCCAAATGCTCATTTTCCATGCAAGGAAAACTCGATCTTTAATGCAAATTTCAGCGCCCTAGTCTGTTCCTTTTTTCCTACCGGGCCGACTCGCCTCACGTGGCGTCTCGTCTAGCGTGCGACGACATCCCACAGCAAGCCTGTGCCGCAGAGAGAGGTCACACAACCTTTAGCGGTGCAAAGGGACACTTCATGCTGAGGCTTTTTTGTACTAAATTTTCTCTTCTCCACCTGTCAGACTGCGAGGCATGAAACTGGAACCCTCGCCGATTCAGCAAGTCGCTCTTTCTGCCAAATTTAGCATCATCAAAGTTCCACCTTGCTAGCTCCTCCTGAATGAATATACCCTCTGTTGTGCTGATCGTTTGATGTTAATCTAGTCTGTCAATGTGCACCAGTAATGTGCTTCCTCCTCCTTTGAGACTTTCTTTTTTGTAGTTGGGCCCTGTCATTTCTCTCTCCCTCTCTTTCATTGCACTTCCTTTCGCTGCCTTGTGTCTTTCATCCTCTTCGAATGTACTCACCCCTCACTTTCCCATTACAAACTTTTTAATGACATAATTGTCACATTCCTCATGGTGGAATGAGCAAAGGCCATAATTAAAGGAGCTTCATTAATTGCCTTCAATGCACTTGGTGTGTTGTGCTCACCAAGCTTGCTGTTTTCTTTCAAGTTGTTTATCCTTCATTCGGCTCCTCCTCCATCGCGCTGTCTCGATACGCCATCGTTTCTCTCCTAATTACTGCTCTGTTTGTCTTAGCTGGACAATGGCACAAATGAACACAATCAAGGACATTTGCATAGACACAGCTTATGATGTCCGGCCCCTGAAAGGCTCCCAAAAAAACAAGAGAAACCCCCTTTCTCGTCTTTTCTCCAAAACAGAGCCGCCAGCTATGTGGCAAGTGTTATCTCTTCGCTGAAGGGGCTTCTCTATGTACAAAGCAGATAAGATCAAGCCTAACTGGCCTGCTTAACTGTTGTCTGGGAACATCATTTGTTTATCCTGCGTAGCTAAATGAACACATTAGAATGATATTTTATTAAAGGGGTAGTTTACATTTACTTTTGTCACTATTTTCTCTCTCCATGTTGTTGCAAACTTGTACACTGTTACCTTTTTTTCCAGTGGAACCAAAATAGAGGAAATAAATGCATGCATAGGATACAAAAAAGGCAACGTAAAGGTTGTCTGACATATTCAAAGTTTTCTGAATTCTTATGATAGCTTTGTGTGAAGAAAAAAATATTTAGATAAAATCTAAAAAACATTGTGTGCTTAATAATTTAACTCCTTCATAATGCTATTGTATGGCTACTGAAGACATGGACTATTAGAACAAAGCTCATCTGGGCCACGTTTATGGTGTTTTTAGAGCTGGACTGATCTTACATGGAGAAGAGCCGTGTAAACATTCTACAAAACTTCTTTTTTTTTGTGGTTCACTGAAAACAAACAGCATGGGGGGTTGGAATAACAAGAGTGTGAAAAATATTTGGCAACCAAATCCTTTAAAATCCAAAGAAAAGTTAGAGAGCATTTAATCGTATAAAGAAAGTGAACACCTGTTAAATCTTGCAGCACAGTTACGCATTGTTAGCCAAAGTGGCGTTTCCTGGCCCTGTAATTGTGGCATCTGGTTCTCAGGAGCCGTCTTCACACTTACTGTATCACATCACAGGCACCATTGAAGAGTTCTAAGAGGGGTGGGGTCCACGGGCTCCACTGGGATAAGGAGACATTTTTATGACAGCTCTGGGAAGGTCTCATCTTTCGGCCACAAAATAGTTCAAGGCTCTTCTGTCAAAACCCCCTGAGTGTCCTCCCCCCAACTTGCCCCAGACCCGCCTTGTCTTCAGTCCTTATACCCTCCTCCCATGAACCGGCTGAGGAGAGCATAGAGAAGGCTTAGTCTCTCGCTCTCTTTCTTTGGTCCCTGTGATCTCTGAGCCTTTTTGAAAAAGTGTTGGTGGCCATATACCCACAGCACACTCACACAGACCTCCTTTGACTTCAAGAGTTCTCGACTTGGTATCTTCAGGCTATCAGGTGTCAGTGGCTATTATCACACTGAGCGAATGAAACTTCGAGACTTTGTTTGTTTCCCACTCACATATGAGTTTTGTTTATGTGCTGAAATTTCAAGGTTAAAAAGATACAGTTATAGTTGAGGGAATACTTAAAGGTGAAGTGTGTAATTTCTGCGCCGCTAGCGTCAACAAACGGAACTGCAAAATTAATGGCTTTAACTAACAAACTCTCCCCTTGCCTGCCATTGGTCGGTCAAACAGATTGTCCCCGCCCACAATACATTCTATTGGTTGATCCGATGTTGCTGTTGTCAGGCTGCGCAAACAAATAGATTCAGTGTTTACACTTTTAGAGAAAATCTAAAATTGTAAGACTTGCTTAAAATTTCATTTTAAGTAGAATAATATATTAAAAACTGCACCATTAGCGTTAAAATATCTACAAGTGAAGCTCGTAATGTAAATGATGCAATATAAGATGTTCCGACCAGCAACACTCTCCCCCTCGAAAAAAAAGATCAATTATCCAACATCCAACACGTCCCCCTCTTCTCCAGGTTTCTCTTCCCTTTTGTTTCTTCTCTCGTCTCCTCTTGTCCATGCCTGGTGTGACCTACCCCAAAGGCCTTCATTATTAATTGTCCTTTGGAGACAGGGAAAAGTTCAAAGACTGCGCGGATGGTCCCTTTACTGCAACCGTCTATTGTCTAACATTCATCTCCCTTTACCCTTGTTCCAGGAGTGTATTATCTCCCCTGCCTCATGAGAAAAGAAGGTTATCAATAAGAGCGTAGAGAGCTGCCATCGTGACTGCCAGGAGGTCCTGGCCTCCCAAGTCACCACACAGCTCCCCCACAGAGGGCTAGTTTACTGTTGTTTATCTTTGAGCTGCTAGCTTGTGCCACGCTACAGCACATCTTAGGATCAGGCTCTGGTTTCACTTCTTCTTCTCTGACCTCACACTGACCCGCAGTGTGGTCTGCCAGCTCACCTCACGCTCCCATTATAACGCCACTCAAAGCTACAGACAGTGCTATAAAATTGGAAGTGGTGGACGTTTAAAGGACGCTTTAGGCACAGTTTAACTTAACCTTACAGTTGTAACTCGTTAATTTTTTAAGCAAGAAAAAAAAGAGTGTTTAGCATAGCATGTTTTTTTTCTCTACAGGCCACTAGCACCAACAAACTAAAGGACTGTTTTCAAACAGGTTTCCTCCTACTGTCAATGGTCCTCATCAACTCACGCCATTGGTTGAGCCAATGTTGCTGTTGTCGGGCAGGTCAGGATGCTTAAACAAACAAAGTAATGTATTGAAAGCATCACAGAGCCACTGTGTTTACAATTTTAGAGGAAATCAACCTATTAATGGCTTACTTATAGTTATCCCTGCAACTTAAAATAAGACCAATTCACGTCACAAATGCACACGTTCAAATAAAATTAGTAATACTTCACTTATATGAGTTTATCATTTATGCCCTAATTTGAAAGCACAGAAAACCACGTCCAACAAAAGAGTAAAATTCATATTGTGATATTTAACCTGCATCCAATATGCAGCAAAAGTATATAAAATATCTGCTTGAATGAAACTGAAGACAAAGTCGGACTTGATGCCCTATTGTGTGGCAAGCGCACATGCAGCTGGGATGGCACCCCTCACAATAAGTGTTCTGTGGTAAACCCTTAGCCCGTCATGTGATATCAAGAGTCACTGTGGTCAGATGATGCAGACTATTGTCTTCAAGGGCTCTTGGGTCACAATCATCTTCCTCTGTCTAATTAGATCATACTGTCTGATGGACTGACACTTACCATTACGAGTAAGAGAATTTTAAAAGATGTATTACTAATAATACAAATAAGATATAAAAAAAAATACTTCTATTCGTTACTATCAAGTACAATTGGTTTTGCGGTATGCCGCTAACAAGCTCTTATGCACAGTGTTGAATCAATTCATCATTGGAAAGCTGACGGACAAGAGACTATAATGAATTTCCTCTTTTTTTCACTACCGCTTGGCTATAAATGCCACGCTTCACAGCTCCCCGTCACACTGTACATCCCCAGCCGAACGTAATAGAGCTCTATGAAAACAAACTCCCATCATATTAGCTTAGTTATTACCATGCTTCACGTCAGAGGAGCTCCAGTAATCTAGTTATAGGACGACACTTGGGTTCTGTTCCCATTGTGGCCGCTGATAGAATAAGCCTCACACTCTTTATGTCTTTATCGAATGCACTTCAGGCAATATTTTAAAATTAGACTGGCAGTTTAAGAGTATTCGGGTTTGACAAAAATAGTTTTTTTCTTTCACCTGCCATTTAAGGGAATATCCGTTCCCGTATCTCTGTTGATGAGATCACTGGCAGGGGCTGTGTGATTTCTTCTCATGCGGCTCTTGTGGGAACTGAACTTCCTCAGCGTGTTGGTTAATCATTAGTGGAGGTGACCTGGAGAACGCTAAAGTACAGCACATTACATCCAGTGGCCTTGACTGTACTTACCAAGGAATTGAGTAATTCCTGCCATCAAATCTGCATTAAAGACTTATCTTTTGTTTGTTACTAGCACAAATAGCAACATCAACAAAGAAATGTAATTTAATAATTCATAATGGAAGGTGCAACGACAGCACACCTACTTTAGGCTGCTTCGCTTACTAAACACAAAGAGTTTTTTCAGCCTAACTGTCTGGTGATGGCAGTTTAGAGGGACTTAAAGCCAAACTGCTGTAGGCACTCTATATTGTATATTACTCAGAGAAACAGAGACAGAAATTAGATAAGAGTGTGTGATGCTTTCAGGCAATGTTTTTTTTTCCAGACAAAATGACTTATTAATGGTCACTAAGTTGCACAGAGGGACCAAGCCCTGCAGTCTTTAGCACCAGCCAAAGAAAACTACTACTACACACACACACACACACAGGCACATACAGAATAAATCATAGATGTAGCACATACTGTTCAAGTTCTTCAAAAATTCTTCCCCTCATGCTATAAATCTAATATGAGTGTTTCATTTAACTGCTTAAGAATTTATTAACTGCATATCATACTTGCTTGAGAACATCTTGTACGCAAAACAATATTTTTATCCTGTTTTCCAGTAAAAAATATTCTAATAACTTTAAAGCCAATTTTTTTGGCTTGTTTTAAGTATTTTACAATCTTCATAAAAAGATTTTTTTGTCTTAAATTCATTTTATATTTTTGTTCTTGTTTTATTTACCTCAGCACTTTTGTTGCATTTATGCTTAAAAGTAGATATACAATGTATTGGTACCATATTGATTATTGGCTCAATTTATTTGTTTTAGATTATATTGGATATTCAATTGTAATTTACTTTTGCCACAATTTAATCTTTAAGTCAAGTTCATCTACAACTGTTAAATTTGATCTTATTATTTTAATTAAATCTTATTAGTAAAAAAAAAATAATAATTTAACAATGAATATCTTTTTACATTTTAACACTGATTTACTGTAAACCGAGTGATTTTAGTTTTTAGATTAATTTTGAATTTATTTTGGCAAAACAGCAAAGATTTTACAGATTTGTATTTTAAAAACAGAAAGATTTTTGCAGTATATAAAATTAGTATAATGATTTTGTTTTGGGGGTTTTTTCGGATTAAAATCCCGAGATGAACTTGACCGTGTCCCACCAACAAGCATCACATGCTTCCTGCCCTAAAGTGTGACATTGTGGTGCTGAATGTCCACTTCCTTTAATTGCCTCTCAGCGTTAAGTGCTGCCTGCCATGGGCTGGAATTCTGTTGTCATGAAGAGACCTGTGACAGAACATAAACAGGG
The DNA here is from genome assembly GCA_032357445.1 of Enteromius radiatus. Taxonomy (NCBI): domain Eukaryota; kingdom Metazoa; phylum Chordata; class Actinopteri; order Cypriniformes; family Cyprinidae; genus Enteromius; species Enteromius radiatus. The sequence goes on along the minus strand of JAUCMS010000031.1, from coordinate 11,873,563 downwards.
CGTTAAGTAGCTTCTAAAGGGTCTGCAAGCTCGCTGGAACTCCTTCCTCCTACAGATAAGTTCCTGAAGTGGCACAAACTGAGAAACACCTGCCGGTGCCAGTGCCAGTCTTTATGGCTCCCTACAAATAGCTTTTGATGGAAAGTTCTTCCACGGACTAGACGGGCCTCCTTTTTTTTCCCAGCCAGACTCCTTCCATGTTCTCCCATGTCACCTTGTGTGCAGTCTGCTCAGTGACACCACTGGTGATTATGTCATTATTTTGCTCCAGGGGGTTCAAACACATCTGTAGCACTCGTGCACGGCTTTCTCCAAACCCTGGCACATCTCCCACCCAACCGCCCCGTCTCTGTCTCCCTCCCTCTTCTCTTCATTAGTCTCGGTGCCAGATCCTTTCTTCAGCCAGACAAGAAAGACCCAACTCCAAGCTGCCTTTCTCCTCCTCCTGCCTGCTCCAGTCCTTAGGCCATTCTGTCCTCCCTCTCCCCCCTCCTTCTCCTCCAGATGTCCCTCTTTCTCTCTTTCCCTCCCTCAAACACTCTCTTCTTTCATGGGGTTCAACTGCAATTTGAGACAAATGACTTCATAACCTTTAGCCCAAGCAGGTTTGAACCCAGACCCTCCTCCAGGTCAGAGACCTAGTGCCCCTGAATTTGAAGTGCACATGTCATTGTGGCATTGTTTGCTTTAGTAAATGCAATGATATAGAAGAGTGAAAGGACATCGTGCTCATATGGCGAATCAGATTTGGCATAATAAAGGAATAGTTCATCCTCAAATGAAAACACATTGTAACTCACTCTTGTTTCAAAGCTCTATGACTTTCTTTCTACCATTTACTTTTACTTTCTTTCCTTTACATGTACTAGTCCTTCTTTTTCAACGCATACAACTTTTTTTTAATATGCATCTGACAACTCAACTAAATTATAACCCATGGTTCAAAGAATATTAATTCAGTAATTTAAAGATCCAGACCAGTACGATTTGAATTGAATCAACTTTACATTGAAAAGGTCTGTACCGAAAGATTGGTTCTTTTCTTATTCTTAAAATGTTCTCCTTTTGTGTTCCAAAAAAGAAAAAAAGCTGGTAAATAATGGCAGTTTTATTTTTTGGCTGAGCAATTCCTTTTTTTAATGCTTGTTTCATCTTCTGTGAAAAGAAAAAAAACAGAACCAAGGAATGACCTTATTTAAAGGTGAGCGCAAATATATCCACTCACGCACACACTCGCTATGTGCCAGCGTGCCTTGAGAAATGGGCATATGGTGCTTGCTCAAAGTTTTCTTAAGTATGAAAAATAGTTTTCATCAAGGCCAATGCAGAATCAGCAGCAGCATGCGTATGTTTGTCCAGCATTTGCAGTGAGAACCTAGGCCTGCTTCAAGGTTGTCGGGACAGTTTGTGGAGCTCAGTTGCATCACAGTGGGTTTTGAAAGAATCTTTATCAGAGAGGGAAACATGCAATCTGTTTGCCTGATTGACACTCCAGCCAAGAGTTTATCAAACTGCAAGGTTTTGCTTTCTATGTGCTATTGATTAGCTGGAGCCGAATGTCCAGCGTTCAGTGTAGCGTTTCGCGTTCAACGAGATGTTGTTCTTTTGAAGTTCAGTCTAGCTCCCGGACAAGCAGTGATAGAGAGAAACTGAGAGCGAGTGGGTGGGAGGCTAGTGGGGTGGACTCTTACGCTTTCAGCCCCCTGGCCTTGAGACTTGTTTGCTTTCTGTCAATCCATTATCTCCTGAAAAAAAAAAAAACTCCTGAAATAGTCTGCGGTATTTAGATGTTAAAAGGTCTTAAAAAAATTAAGGGAAAATAAATGTATATATATATACACATACATATACATATATTTCTTTTCCCTTATTTATTTATTTTTTTTTTTAAGATCTTACCAGTAGTGAAAGGGAAGTATTCACTTCTCAGAATAAATTTTGAGATAGGGAAATGGTGATTACAAAGAAGTATGAAATGTGAGTGACAGGCTGCCCTTAGAAAAAAAATGATTGTTATTTAAATAGTTGTTCATTATTATTGTGATGCATCATTAGATACTGACTTGATTTCAGTATCAATCATTAGCACTGAATCTAAATGTTTTAGACTTGTGAGACTTGTTTCAACAGTCTCTGAGAAATCTTACTGGCTAGCAGGTGAATTTATCACCTTTGACTGGACGGCTTGGCCTGAGCAAATACAAGCAGTGAGATACAACAGCTCCAAACAGAGGCAATATCAAACAGGAGCCGCAATGAAATGGAAAGTAGACTCTTCCTCTTTAATGATTAACTCTGGTGAGGAAACCAGGACTTTCTTCCCAAGAAGAAACTCTTAGCAGGGACAGAGACTGGGCCTGGGCTTTCAGTTCCCCACGCTGTGGCCTTTTGAGATACAGAAGTTTCACAGACCGTGTCTTCATCTGCGTTACTCATCTCTGACATTTCCCACACATGCATTCGCCCAGCCCTCCTCCTCCCCCTCCCCACGCAGTCCTTGATTTGTATGGCAGTTATCAGGAGGTAAGTCTCTCCTCAATCAATATTTACCAAACAAACAGAGTCGATTCGGGGGCAGTTTGTATAGAGGGCCCAAGTGCACACGCAGTGGGGTGAATGAATGCTGGTTGAAGTACCAGGGCCGCTGATCATGACTGCTGTACATGTCCCCCCCCCCCCTTTCACCTCTTGTCTTGTGTTTCTCAGTGGAGGGCTGATATAATATCCCTCTTTTCATAAGACGGTCTCTGTGTCCTCTCATCCTTGGCAACAGCAACGCTGAGGATGCAGTGCTGCCAGAAAACTGATCAAGCTGGGGGGCAGGAACCAGTGGCCAGCTAGTCTTATTTGTAATCATACTTAAAAATTAAAATTACGCAAAACAGAATTTGTGGTGTGATTTGTTTTGTTGTCTTAAAAAAAGGAAAAATCAAGGTTATGACGAGGCAGTTATAAGAGAAGTGAAGGGGAAATATGAAACTACTAATTTAACAAGAACAATTGTTAAATCTTGTATTTTTGTCACCTGTATAATGATCAGTTTAGGGTTTTAGAGTATATGACACTGCTTTGACAAGGCAATGAAGTTGTATCAGTAATGGTTACCAAGCTATTTATAACAACATTTTTACTGATACTGATTACATTTTGTGGCTATATCATTATAACATGAAGTATTTTCATGATTGCATTCGCCCTATTCACTTCCACTTCTGAAACCCAGATTTCTGCATTAAGTTGACTTTATTTTTTATGGCATCGACCACAAATGCTGTCAGCTATGTGAACCCAGAATATTCCTTTAACCAGTAATGTTGTTTCAGTGATATTAGTTTATTAATATGACGTATTACCACACATAGCAAAGAAAATCGGAAGCTGGATCTGCTGGAAGTAATTGAGTAATCACTTACGCTTTTCACACTTTCACATCTTCTACAGCCAAGAAGCGAAACACAGCGTGACAGCGTGCACAAAACACGGCAGCCACGACACACGTAGTGTTTTCTTTATTAGTATTAATTTTCTCCGAGGGCTCTGTGGGCCATTTAAACCGTGCCCGACGTATTTTTCCTCTCAACTTGACTGAATCAGGAGTCCTAAAGAGGGCATATGAAATATTGATGTGGAATTGTCTGCCGTGCGATTCAGCTGTGTTTACCGCACAGCAGAGCGGCCTTAGAGGCTTAGCCTACACAATAGCCGTAACAAAAGAACAACAGCTGATCCGTGTGAGGCGAGGAGGTGACAAAACAGTTAAAGCATGCTGCTGGCTATGGGCAAGCAGTCAGCAGATGCAGACAAAAGGGTTTGTGACAAGAATAACTCTCCCTCTCCCTCTCTCTCTCTTTTCCTCTGTCTCTCTCTCTCTCTCTCTCTCTCTCTCTCTCTCTCTTTCCAAGGCAAGCAGTCAAGAGGATCCAAAATACCAATACCCTTTTCTCCTTGACATTGTCTTCTTCCCTAGTCAGCATTTTACTGCCCTTTTATGGTAAAAAAAAATGAGTTGGAGAAATTCCTCACAGGAATATTCTTAGCAATGCAGCACTCCTGGGCTTTACCCTACGTTAGCGTCAGTGGCTACGCAAAGAAATCAGATTTGATGTGAACATATCTCTCTCACAAATGGGATAAAGACAAATCTATTAGCTATAAAATCTTCACATTAGCACTAAACAGGTGCACACACCTGCTCCGTACAATGAAATATTTTAAAAGGCATCAATGGAAGCCATGCATTTCAATTAAAAGAGTCAATCAAGTTTAGGACTACATGCACATTATATAAAAAGTAGCTTGAGAGATGATTAAACCAATCAATTAATCAGTTTACTAAAGTGAATCATCTAAATGAACCAACTCGCTAAAATGAATCAGGCTGCTAAGAAACAGTTCCATGAACTCCAAATCCATGAAATAATTCAGCATTAATTATGCTGTTCAAGAAACATACATTCAAGCTACACCACTACTTGTTGAAAACTTTAGCTTTTTCAGGATCTTATTCTGCTGCACTATTTTAAAGTAGTTATTTTTCTGCTGTAGGAACTGCACGCACATCAAATAATCCGTAGCTTTTTAAATAGAATTAAGCTTTTTTATTGTTTAATCTAAATATTTTATTGAAACGTAGTCTTGACAAATAGGTTCGGTCATATAGCTAGCTGAACGCATTACCAAGATGGCCGCCGACCACACTGACTTGCCTTCAAGGGACTATGGTAGCATCCAAAAGAGATAGACTCCCTTCTGAGATCACACAAATTTGAGAAAGGCACCTTTATCACTTTTTTCTTTCTTCCTGTGTGCAATTATTCTGTTGTTTTTCCAGAAAGCTGCTGGCCATTGTCTGAGGGGGTGGTAGTCTTATAAAAGCGTGAAAAAAATAGGGGAGAGGGTATGTTGCAAGTTGGGGTGTTGGGGAGGTTGGATATCTATAACCTTTGTAATCCCCCCCCCCCCCAACCTCTCTTCTCTTTTTCTTTCTCACCCCCTCCATTCCATGTGACATTCATTCATCAGCCAAGTGCGTTTGGCAAGCCCTTCGCCTATGAGCGCCGTCCCAGTGACCACTAACCTTGGTATGTCCTGACACTCGTGATGAGTATCTGCAGGACACAGAAGGCAAGCAGGCTGCTATGTCAGGCCTTTATTGTGTACTGCCGAGGCTGGGGACAGTCAGCATAATCAAACAAATGACCCCTGAAGGCTGTGCCCCTCGGGGAGGGAGAAGTAGAAGGAGACAGAGCTCTGGCCAAAAGCACTTGGGCAGGATTTTTTTTTATCTCCTCTTCTCTTCTCTTCCCCCTCCCTTCCTATGATCTTGCCCCAGGAGAAAGAAAGGAGGAGGGGAGAAATTACTGTACGGCACTGTACAAAAATGTCACCCGTTTGAGACGGACAGAGTTCAGGCACAGCAGTGTTGCGGAGATACTTTGAGACTGTTGTAAGCTACTTGTAATTTAAAGAAGTCGTGCTGCCTGTGAGAAAACATAGCAAGCTACTTCACAAGGTGGAAAAGCGGCGAGCTTTAGAAGAGGTTGCTATATCTAAATAATATATATATATATATATATATATATATATATATATATAAATAATCAATGATATATGATTTATAATTGAAAACAATCAAACTTTAATACACATAAACTGAACTGAATCAAAAATGTAGTGCTAATCTCAAATGAATCCATAAACTTTTTTGAATGTTCTAAATGAACCATCACAATGCTATTTGAAAAAGAAGAACAAACTTTTCTTCTTATAAGAACAAAATTGAGTGGTGAATCAATTAATTAATGGTGAATTTTGGGATAATTCACCCAAAAATGAAAAATCTGTCATTAATTACTCACCCAAACCCCTAAGACCATCGAATTTTGGCGTAACTATCCCTTTAATAATTTTAACCAGTTAATTCTAAACCGAATCACTTAAATGAGTCAGACTTCCTAAAGCTATTTGAGAGAAATAGTTCCATTAAGAAAACTCATTGATGATTGAAATGAACCAAACAATCATTTTACCAAGTTAATCATCCAAATGAACCAACGAATCAGACATCCCAGGGCTACTTATTGAAAACACTAGCTTGTTACTGGAAAAGCTATGATATTATGTTACTCAATTCAGTTAGCAACATCGCTACTTTTAGCTATTTACTCCCTAACACCCGAACACATCGTAAAAGGGAAGTAGGCTAGGGCACGTTACAGCATATAAACCCAATCAAGCCATCAACTACACTCCAGTGAATCATACCATCTAGTTTAACTGCCATTATAAGTTCAGTATTTATAGCCATGCTATAATTTAATACTGCATCACAACCAAAAGTCAAGCACTTATGATTGTGGCGGCAGAGTGAAACATCTTCCACACCGGTCAAGGCCTTTCATACAAGGGTATGCCTTTGATGACAGTATATTTAACACACTTAATGGAAAAAAGGGAGTTGGGGATGGTGTGGGTCGCATGGATGAGATTCTTTGTCCAGACAACTGCTCACCTGGCAGGGCCTTTGAGGAGCAGTCAGAGTCTGATTGATAGTACTGATGCCAAACTAAGCGCTGATACCGATCCATGGGGGATCCCTCAAATACTAGCGCTTTTTCTGTGACATGTAATACCACTTTTAATATGACAGCACTATGTTTTTGCAACCTTTGTGTCTGTTTCTGTGTGCCTGCGTGCCTGCTTCCCCATCTGTGTTTGAGCGTGCGGGTGTTTGTGAGTGTGTGTGGCAGTAAGCACCATGTCTGGGAAGTGTCTTGTCTAGCTGTAGGGGAGGTGACTTAGTTCTCTGCCTGGCTAATCATCTCTATAGTGTTAGCGGAGAGGGACTGTCACTGGTGCTAAAGAGATCACAGGGCCAGTCTACAGTACGCCCCCGGTCTTGGCCCTCTCTCACGAACAACAACCTCACGCCAGAAAGGATGTGTTCTGGTTGTAGAGAACAAACTCCTCGGTAGCGCCCTACATGCTACCTGATTGCAGGAAAACACTGCTGTTAGAGGTCCAGACCTTGTCCAAGAGCACCAAGTTCCAATTAACTTTCCTTGAATTCCTGATGCCCAAGCGTGTTCTCTGCAGAATCTAGTTTCACTGGAACTTGATAAGAAGCAAAGCAGAATTTAGTATTTTATGGGCCGCTGTCAGTGGCGGAATCTTCTCCTTCCCCTTCTAGAAGTGGAAGCATATTGAGACAAAAAGACATTTTATGAGACATCGCTAACAATCTTGTGTCAAATAAAGGGAAGTCAACAAATTATGTTTCGCTCCCTCTAGGAAGTAGACTCTAAAAGAGGAACAGCTCAGGTAATGTTTAACCCAATAAGTTCCTCTTGGTTACAACCTCACAAATTTTGCCACATTCAAAACACTTGACTGTAAGGTGTTGTTATGTGATGGTTTGACCCGTTTCAATAAAACGGTAGCCATTGAAAAGCAATTAAATACTTTCACGTCCCCTCATGGTGCAGTTAGAAAAAAAAAAAGGAAAGACAATTGATATAAAAGATTTGAATGACTAAACACATTGGTATTTAAGTCAGCACCACCAGAATGTGTTTCAGCAACTGAAACAAAGAGGAATTAGTGTAGTGATGATATTTGGGGCCGTTCTTTATGTCCTCTCGGACTTGGCAGACCTTCTTTGCATTTTCTGCCAGTAGGGTCTTTCGGCTCTTCAAGTGTCCTGCTTGTGTCTCAGTACAGAATCTTATTTTCTTGTTCCTTTGTATTTGTCTCTTTTTCTTTTTTTCTGTTTTTCTTTTCTTTTCTTAATCAGAGACTTGGGATTGAAACCTAATATGTTTATTAATGTCATTGTCTCCTTGTGTATCAGCAGGTTCCGGAGCGATTCCTGGAAGTGGCACAGATCACGTTACGGGAGTTTTTCAATGCCATTGTGGCAGGCAAAGATGTTGATCCTTCCTGGAAGAAGGCCATATACAAGGTCATCTGCAAGCTGGACAGTGAGGTCCCAGAGATTTTCAAATCTCCCAATTGTCTGCAGGAGCTTCTGCATGAGTAGTGATTTGAATTGCTTACCAAGTATCATCCCTTCTTTTCCCGAATCTTTACAAAGTAAGAGGTAGCATTCCTATTTTTAAGTCCCGGCTACTTTTGAATGACTTAGCTGTTTAATTTTTTTTCTTTTTTGGGAAAGTCTATAAAATTCTTGATTGTTTTGACTGTATTCAATCCTTAGCCAAATTTTCCTTGCCTTTAAAACGGGCATTACTATGTTTACCACACAATGGTTAACAAATGGAACTGACACCCTGATTTTCTCTCTTTTATTGGTCTTTTTTTTTTTTGTTGAAGGCTTTGTTTTATCCCCGGATGTTTGCAATGTGTGATGGTTTTACTATTGCTGAATAAGACTTGCATTTGTAGCTTGTATAGATGTAATTATTATTTATGATTAATATAATTATTACCATTAATGTTATAAATGCTTGCTGCAAAAAAAAAAAAGAAGAAAGGAAAAGAAAGACAAAAAATTGACATGTGGTATTCTTGTTTCTCATGGCAATGCTACAGAAAATAAATTATTCTTTGGACAAAAAAATAATAATAATAAAGAGGGGTATACATTTTCTATGTGGGAAATTCATATATACAATATATATATATATATATATATATATATATTTGATGTTATTCTTGAAAGAAACAGCATTAACTGTTTTTTGGTTTAGCCATTCTTCTATGTTGGCTAGGGTCCAATGTTCTTGTGTTTTGTGTCCACATTGATAGCACTGGCTCTAGGGAGGGAGGCCTACTCGTAGGTTTTTTTTTTTTTCCCTTCACGGAGCAGCCTCTCTTGTAACTAAGCAACATGGCCATTTCATACTGGGGCAAGCCAGTTCGGCACAAAAAAAAATGGACGCCTTCCCACTGAGAAACCATTCTTGCTCATAAAAAGCACACTGTCACAACTGCTCACATAAACACACACACACACAGACCACTCTCATACATACACAGTAATTCACAAACACGTGCCGTATGGCGTCAAGACAAGAGAATTGTTGTTGTTGATTTTTTTTCCACCTGCTAGCTGGGAACACCTCTATAATTGGACCGTAAATTTGATTAGATTATTTCGGGTTTGGTTTACACAGGCTGAAAATAATTATTTGAACATTTGCGAACGTAAAACTGTTTTGTTTTTTTTTTCTTTCTACGTACTGGATTGTATATAGTTTATTTGTTAGAAATGTACAGATTTGCTTAATATTCACAATCATCTGATTATGCTCTGGCAGTGTACAGTTTATCAGTAGTGAATCTTCATGTTAGCGAGAGTTTGTTTGAGTTCAATTGTACATTTTTAGGAATCAAATGAAGTTCTTTGAATTGAATTTTTAGAAGGCAAGCCTGCTAAGCGATCATTACAACAATTAGCCTACCCTAGAGTGTAAAAAAAAAAAGCACAGTTTCTTATCAAAACAGTGTCCACAAAAGAAAAGAGGGCCTTCAGACTCTTTGTGCATCCCTTCCTAATTCATAAATAAGAGTCGGCAGTAGAGGGCAAGGGCTGGACATGTGATCTGCTCTGGAAGCCTGTGCCGTTTGCATTGGGCAAATCCAGCTGATGAATTGAAACGCAGGCCGGCAATTATTGTCAGCACAATGCCTTAAAAAACCTGCTGACTTCTAGATTAATGGGCACAAAAGAGCATGAGGTGCTGTCATTCTGTCGCCAGGGCTGGCATCATCCACAGCCCCCGGACAACGCACAAAACGCCAAGCTATTCACTATGCATTGTAAAGAGAAGGAAAAAAACAAACCCAAAACAAAGTTAGGAGATGTTTGGCCTCGTTCTATTCTCAAGTCTCTTGCAAGGCTGTGCTGACATACATTCTTCTTTACATGCATTGTGAGAAATAAACGATTCTTTCAAATCGTAAGGAATTCTGTTATCACTATTAATTCAATTAAAGGTGATGTTTTTGCAACTAAAAGTGAAGGTTGTGTCAATTTACGCATAAAGTGGTGCTTCAGTCGAATTCAGCTATACAAGCAGGCATTGTGTGTTTTACACACTTAATGAATCTGATAATTGCCTGTGCCTAGTGTTAATTACACCAGCAAATTATTTCTCTTTTATAATATTTATATAACATAAAATGTAACAAAAATGATACAACCTGACTACTAAATATGAAACAAAACAGCACAAATTGAAACCGAGGGTTATATTTTCCTTGTTTTGAAACAAAACGCCCTCAGTAATAGGTTCCGGGTAATGAACTACATGCAAAGTCAAAGAAAACGAATTTTTACAGCCCATTTGAAGAAGAACTAGTACGACGCTTAGTTCCACGTGAATCGGATGTACTTTAAGCCATTTAACGTAGCACAGAGGCAATACGTGTGCATAAGTGTGTGTGTGCGTGCTTGCATGTGCGTGTTTGCAGGGAGTGTGTGATATACACGCATGGTAGTACGTTAGTTTTAGTTCCCATAAGGACTTCTGTTTATTTTCCTTTATCTATTGTTTCTCTTTTATTTGTATTTATCACTGTACTGCATCTTTAAGACAAACCAGAGGGAGGTTATGTTCAACATCTCAACTCTTCTTTTTTTTCTTGCTATTGTACTTTTAGAAGTGTTATGATGTTTTAAATGTTTCGAGTGGCTCTCAGTCGACTATTTTCTCCCCTTCATCTCACCACCTCTTCAGGTTTGCCCGTCAAAGGTGTTCTCGATCGGTCTGCATTCATTTGATATTGAAATGAGATGGATCTGTTTGCGTGGTTACACAGGGTCATTTGTTGCTTTGTGTTGAAAATCCTAAATGTAGCCATGTACATTTCGCACTCCATTAATGACACTCTATAGAAGAAGAAAAAAAAACTCTCTGAATAACCTTGATTCAAAGTTTCATCTCACTTGTGATACACTATTGCGCATTTACATTTGACATGAGAATTTCTTATTTGTTTTCATGCAATGAAAAAAAAAAAAAAACCTGTCATGTAGTGATCTGTACAAATCAATTGCCAAACTAAGTTTGGGACTGTTTTTTATTACAAAGAAAGATGTTACAAAGAGAAAAGGAAGAAAGAAACTTTGTATATGACTATATTTCTGGGAAGGGGAACAATTATTTGTACTGAATGCAATGTGTTGTACAAGACTCTTTGTAGATTTGATGCTGTATTTATGAGGTGTGTGCTCCCTGAAGGGTTTTAAACATGATTTCACTGGCTTCGACATGTATGTAAATACAAACTGAAAATGAGAAAACACTGCCTTTCTATGATTTAGCAATATGATGTAAATAGCACTGTTATGCTTTTTTGTATGAAGGAATTCTTTGATTCTAGTATGGTAATTCCAGCTGAAATTTTCTTTGATACGTTTTGAAGGATACACATACATTTTTAACGGGATAGCATTGTGGATTTTGTTGTCAATTTGTCATGCAGAATTTCATAATTTATTGGTTTAATTTATCATAATTTATTTGGTGATGGTGTACAATTTGTTGGTATTTTATCTGGGGATGTATTGTAATATTATTTGGTAGACAGAAACAATATAAACGCCCTCCTAAGCTCCTTAACTCTGTAGAGACATAAAGAGACACTTATGTCCAGGTAGCCATTGTAATTTCAGACACTGTATTCATAAGAGACGCTTGAAGAAAAAAAAGAAAAGAAAAAAAAAAAAAAAAAAAACCAAAAGGAAAGAAAAGAAAAAAAAAAGATAACAAAATTTTTCTTCTATCTTGTTTGGAAGGTGAAAAAAATTGTGTGTTTTGAAGTTTTTATTTCTAATCACTTAATCAGACTTTTACCTTTGCTTTTTACCACCTACACAATACAGTAGTCAAAGTGCCTCGTGTGCCTTCCATCTCCTCGGAACTGAATGTATGTGCAGTATATATGCAAGCTTGTGCAAAATAAAAACTAAGTCCTAGATCAGGTGTTTCCTTTTGCCATTTGTCATCATTTAGATCAGCATGTTAATCAGAGAAAAACCAAGGAGATTCGGAGTTGCCAGAAGAATAGGATAGGATGCAAATGTGAAAAAGAAAAAAAAATCTTATAGCCCTGCTTTGGGATTAAAGTAATATTTTTGGTTCATTCATTCATTTGTTTTTTTTGTTTTTTTTTAATTAATTAATTCATTCATTCATTCATTCATTCATTTAACAGAACTTTGTCAAATCTGGGTTACAACTGAAGTAAATAATGTTATAATAGCATGGTACAGCCAATAATACAATACTGTCTCAAAAGTACAGCCGCAAGACTTGAAAAAACTATTTTCTTTGTTGTTATATTACATTTTTGTATAAGAACTGCAAAAAAAACAGAGAGCAACTTAATAAAGTTTTAATAGAAGGATCATTGTAAGATAAGTTTACATTTCTGCTTCTAAATTATCCTCTCTATTTTATATATATATATATATATTAAACATTACTGCTAACAAATGTCTATAGGTCTCTTTTCCTATTTAAATCTAAATTCCCAATCAGGGAATTAGTTATTTCAGCAGTCTCTGATTCATGCTTAATAGACTCACTGGAGGTTGACTTCATCAAATATCACAACAGACGTTTCTTGATGAAGCTGTCTTGATCAAAACACCAGCATAGTGTCATGTCAACTAGATTAATATGAACAATCTGAACCGGAGACCAAAAAAATAAATAAAATGCTTCAAATACCCCCATCAACGCTCGATCATAATTGCAAAGAAAGAGGGCGGAAAAAGGTGCGCGTGGGGAAGAAAAGAGCAGCGCTCGTGCTATTGTGGCTCGTGCGCCGTTGTGGAGGGAAGCGGGGCGGCCGCTGCTGTAATTTATAGTCTGATACAAAGAGGCACTTTAGCGGGCCCGGACCGCTCCAGCGGCTCCACTGAACAGGAGGTGGGGTCAGCCTCCCCCCACCACCACCACCCTCCGCGCCATAATGACGAGCAGAGCCGCTCACCGCTCCCCTTCTGTTTGATTTCATCATCACGCCTTTGAAAAGCACATCTTAACAGCACAACAATAAAACAGCTGTGTTTGTGTTGGCCCATTCATTGTTGAAAATTTTACCACCATCCCCTCTTCTCTCCCCTCCCTAAAGAGATAACACGAGAATAATGTCGCTACCGTGATGCTCTCTCAGAAAAGAGAAAGGAAAGATCGCTGTTATTAATTGGTTGTTATTAAGGCTGAGGGTGGATAAAGGTTTTGTTCGATATTCTGGCAAGCCTGTCCATGAGGTAGAACGAATTTTGATTGCTGCGTTGTAAGCGCGTGTTATTTTTTTTCCGGAAAGAATAAAAAAAACACTTTTCTCTAGTTTAAACATCCTAAAGCTCATGTAAGCAGCGCACCGGCTGACCTCTGTCAGATCGGGGCATTTTGTTTTGGTTATGTAGATCTAGCACTTAAAGGCATGTGTGACCTTCCCTTTATCAAGAAGACAATGACCTCATGATTCCTTCTGGCATTACATGCAACTTCAGATGCAGCTGTATCTGTTTGGATCCAGAGCTTATGGCTGCATCCAAACAACATGGACAGACATGGTGAAAAGCATCAAGCTCTCTTCTTTCTCTCTACTTTTTGCGAACCTCTGGGGCTTCCCGCCTCAGCTCGGAGCCGACAGGCTCCTTGCAGTTGGGCTGAAGCAGCATCCTTGCATTACATGAACAGTCTGCTTCATAATCAAATACCATCTGTCGCTACATCTGAACCTGTTTTTAACATCTGTGCTTTCTGGTCTTAACAAAGCTTTAAAAACCAATTCACAACTTTCACAGCTCACCGAGCTGGATGTGTATATTTACTACCTTTAATACATCTTTCTGCTACTTTTATGAGGGCTCTGCTCTCTCCCAGCTGGGGGGCTGTTAGGAGGGCTGCTGGTGGGATGATACTGCCTTGCTCAAGTACCAACTGGCCTGCCACGACTAGCCAAGTGCAGAGCACCGCCGCACACCAGGTCACGGAGGAAAAGGAGCGAGACGGAGGGAGGGAAAACAAGGCGAAATGTGCCCCGATGAGAGAATGAACACCTTTTGCCAAAACAAGTTTTGTCCATTTGCCCCTCCGATGAGGAGGCTTGGAGTTGATCACGCTTGAAGCCCTATTACTGGAAATGGCACTGCAGGCCGAATGGCAACCAAGGGGAGAATCAGGAGCGTGGAGCAGAAGTGTGTTCTGGGTAAATGGGTAAGTGAAAGGTCCCTCCGAGGACAGATCGGTCTGTCACCTCACACATGCCGAGGAATCTGCAGAGTGTCTTCTACAACTTCGAACCCATTCGCCGGCAGATGTTACCAGTGTGGGTTCCAGAAAACATGATGGTATGTTCGGTAAAGCCAAAACTAGATGTTAGGCCGATGTTTTCTATTCACCATGTCTTATATTAGCCTGAGCTTGAGCGAGCTCTCTATTCCGTTTGTGTTCCTTTATCGTAATGAACCATTCAATTAGATTATATGAAACAAAATGAAATTAAAAAGATGTGCTAGGATGCCAATGGTTGGCAATTAAAAACAGACTCTTTCAATTCATGTTGATTTCATATGGTTTTGTACTTTCAGTGTAATGACTTTATAAAAATGTCAGGCGGTGTAAAATACCGAACATGTGAAAAATACTTGAACATGTCTGCATAAACACAATCATTATTTTCAAAGCTTTAAAATATTTTTTTAAAGGTAAAAGTTTTATGTTTTTTGGGGAGGTTGCACCAAATGACATTTTAAAAAGATGGGGGGGGGTGGATTGAATGAATGAATGGATTTCTCACTGTGAGAAATGCAAGCGGACTGATTCTGTTCCTGTGGTGATACTAGTAGAATATAAATTGCATTTAATTCAGAAATTGAAACATGCTCATCATGAAAGAGGTGTATTAAAGTTATTATATGCACTGTTGAATAAACTAATAGATATGGGGGGAGGGGGGCATAATATCACTGACCCATATAACAGAATCTGATTCAAATGTTTGTTTTGTAACATTTAATGCTACTTAATTTAATTACATAAAAAAACCTTTTCTCCCTCAGTGTCCCTTTTAGAAAAGGCTAATGTTTCAGATGACTTAGTGACACCTGGTGGCAGATTCATTACCATGATCTCTGCTAATAGAGTCAGTTCCCACTCCTCCAATGTTGGGGGAGGACAGACCACAAGCCCGTCATTAATTAAGAGCCACATAAGATCATTAAAAAGTCAATAGGGCCTTTCAAGTCTGTGAGCGTTTTCAGCATGCCAACTCAAAGCCAGACCTTTTAAATCAAAGAAGCAGAATAGCCACAAGCATTTCACTTTCAACTGGCTTCTGTTTCACTTCCAAGTCCTCCTCCATTAGCATTTCCAGAGTTTTCTTATGCAAAGACCATCTCATATTTGATAACGTGCTTCAGTGGTATTCTCTAAGGGTGATTCTTTTCTTGATATGTATGATGTGTATGAGTGTGCATAGCCTTAGAATCTGCCACAACTACTTGTCTGTGTTGTGTTTGAGCAAAGACCTTCTGATGTGAAGACTTCTGGACAATCTAGCGTTTTGTGCGTTAAAAGTCAAAGTACGTTCCGATGTAATGTTAAAGTGCTCTACACAGAGAAAAAGACTTGTTCAAAAGCAATGCCTCAGCATTTGAGGCCTCTTCAGTATGAAAGCCTGTTTCCGTCTTAAAGTAAAATATAAAAAAGTAAATACGCCCTTATTTAAAAAAGCAATACATTTTAAGCTAAAAAATCTGCCTTCATATTATAAAGCTGCTACTAATTTTCATATTGTGGCCAACATTACTAATATTATTTATTCCACACAAATACTAAAAAAAAAACACTAAACTTCGGTCAAAACTAAAGTAAGTTTACACATTGCAACTTTAATGCAACTTTAACACATTGCATTATGGATATTCATTTTGCGATTTTCTAAGAATTACTCATTTAAATTTGTGGTTTTGAAGACTAACTTCATGTAGTAATCTAGAAATAAGCATGTACAACTAAAAATCCAATACTGACCAATACATCAAATCTCTAACAATAATCAATTTAATGTCATTCAATAATCAATTCAATATCATGACAATGGCAAAACAAGTCTGATGTGGCAATTCATTTACACAAAGCCTAATTCAAATATTGATACGGGAAGTTAGGGTCTCATTAAAATGGCCTAAAAACACAACCTTTAAAAGCTGAGGGACAACTGTGTAGCATTTGAAGAGCCTTCAACTCTCATTCCTCCTGACTGTCATGCCAAGCATTATGTTTCTCAGACAATGGATAAGAAAGACACAGGGGAGCTCTGAAGATGAGGAATGGCATGCTTGCAATGTGCCTAAGAAGTGTGTGTTTTATTTTCAACTTTTACAAGTTAGTTCTGGTCCTCCTAAGGAATAACCTTGCCCTGTTCGTGTCAAGGCAATGCATGCCTTAGAAGGAGATATCCTCTTGACAGAGAAGGCCTCTCATTCCTAACACACTCCATGGTACTCTTTTAATGCTTGGGTTACAGCCCCCTTAATCTGAGCTTCTCATGAGTGATGCATTGATATGGTTGATATTTATACATGTTAGGCGATCACATATTGAAACACACAGAGAACAGTGCTACCTTACAACATATTTCACATTATCACACCAAAAACATTTTTCAGGGCTGCATACAAAAAACAAACGAGGAAGCCACTGAATCCCAGACATATAAAATATCACAGGAACGGTTTCTGATTCATTTCGTATCACTTATAACATAAAAATGACTTGTGGTTCAGTGAGGGAGTCAGTTGTGAACTCAGGACTTTTGACTCATTAAATAGAAATGGTTCCTAAGAGTCATTTTTTCACAAATCAGACATCATGGCTCGAGCTGTGTTCGATGATGCATGAAAGAAATACATGTAATAGCATTGCTTTTGTGAGCCAAATCCAGTCATTTCAATAAGAATCCAGGCTCTCTGAAATTTTGTGTAAGGTCAAGAGATGAGGTTTAAGTTTTTCATTTGAATTTGCAGCGAAAACATGATTTGAAAGTGGTTTTTGTTTGAGCAGTGCTTTGTGCATTACTATATTATTAAGGACGTGACATGTGGTTTCCCATACTCTGCATTTAACCCATCCAAGTGCACACACACCGCAGTGAGAAGTGAACAACCACACACGCACACACCGTGAACACACAGAGCCATTGCTTCGCCACCCAGGGAGCAGTTGTGGGAATGGTGGGTCTCACCTCAGTCGTGGTATTGAAGGTGGAGAGAGTGCTGGTTATTTCTGATTATTTGGCCTTTGGGTTACAAGTCCAACTCCCTATCCATTAGGCCACGACTGCCCACAAATTTGAAGACAAAAATTCAAATCTGGGACAATAATTTAATAATATTAAATAATATTTGGGTTAATTGAGCTTTTTTGCTGGTAAAATTGTACTTATATTTCACTAATGTACTAGACATATGCTGTTCTTTGTCAGCAGCACTGTGCATGGAAATGTTGCTTAGATGGAGATGAACTGTTGAATAAAGTCATTATTTTTGTTTTCTTTGCTCACAAAAAGAATTCTTGTAGCTTCATAAAATTATGGTTGGTCCTTTAAATTATTGTACCAAATTTGAATTTTTGTCATCAAATTTGTGACAATTTCATTTGGACCCTGGAGTCCTTTTTTTGCAATGTGAAGTATTGCCAAATAGCTCTAGAGGGTGGTCTCTCGTGTAGCGCACATAGTGTGATTAGCTCCCCTAATTATATTTTCTAGGGGTGTTTCTGAAGCATATTGTGATATTATATTATCATTGAAAAGAGTGGGAGGCCCGGAGGGGGGGGGGGTTGTAATATTGTAACACACACTCGTACCCCAGTTGACCCCAATAATTCTACATCAACTGGGAATTTACCTACTGAAGATTAAATGATCATAAAGTATTAATGTCATTAGGGCCCACGATAGTCAGATTAAATCTACTCGGAGAGTAACTAGATATTCAATATCAATTCCTACAAGGTTGTTGTATGGTAAATCCATTTTGTTTGCTTTCCCTCCAGAAACAAGGCTAATTCATTTAAAGATGTCTATACAGTAAAAACTCAGTTTATTATGAAACGGTGTAGTTTGTGGGATACAGACTATGCTGAGATGTCTAGAGATTATCTATGAAACCGCTGGCATCATGGTACTCTGAACCCACGCCTCTGACTTTGCCAATCTCCTTCTGCATTAGAAATGCCACAATCAAATCTATGTGAAATCTTCTTATGAGTAAGCTAAAAAGATTAATATCTTTTTAACCTTGCAGGTTATTACTTACCTTACAGAGGAGGGATTATTACAAACCTGTCTTCTTCCCAGGAACTATTTCTGAGTATGATTATATTTTACTGTAAGCAGGATAGGGTGACTAAAGAGAGCTGGACTTGGCATAACAAGGTCTCCTGTCTTTGATTATACTGTGACCTACAACCCTCTTTGTAAGGTTCAGAACCTGTTTATCAAGAAGGCCAGACAAGTAAAGTCTTAAAGAGACAGTTTACCCAAAGATGAAAATTCTCTCATTATCTACTAGCCATCATGTTGTTCAAATGCAAACAAACAAGTCCTGAACCATTTTTCTATGTAATAAAAGTGAACAAGGGCTTTCAATCTCTATAATAGCACAAAAAATAGCCTATTAAATGTAAGGAAAAAACTAGGGCTGGGCGATATCAATATATAGTAAATCCGGTTCTATGATTAGCGGTAAATCTCTATCATCTGTTTTGAAATGGAGCTGCGGTTAATAAACAGACAAGCTACGCAATATCGCATTCAGTATCGCAAATGAATCACCTGCAAAACTGAATGCGATATTGCGTAGCTTGTCAGTGATCTACGGCTCTGTGTATTAACTGTGGCTCCTTTTGAATAGATTTTACTGCTAATCAAAGAACCAGCTTTACTATATATTGATGAATATACTGTATCGCCCAGCCCTAAAACAAACATAAATTCAATATAAAACACAAACCAAATTCTCATTATTCACAGAAATTGTTCATGAAAGAAGTCTGATTTTTGAATGAGTCTTTCTTTCAATGCACAAAACTCAATGACTCGAAGATGGTCACAGATGAGTAACGACTTTTTTTGTTATATACCCAATTATATATGGTTTCGGTATACCTGGAAAATGTTTTTATGATGTTTTTTTTGAAGATTGACAACCACAGTCGTCATTCAGTTTCATTAGACAAGGAAAACGCGACCTAAAGATCGTTCAAATATTGACCTTTTGTGTTCAATGCAAGAGAGAGTCAGTCATCCGTACAGGTTTGGAAGAACAGTAAATGATGACAGTATTTCCATTTTTGGGTGAACTATCCCTTTAAGGAACCCCAACATTGTATAAAGCACCGCTCTCAAGCCTGAAATATGGTTTCCCAGCTTCATTATTTTTCCAGTTTAATGGCATCGCCACTTTTGACAGGGCGTAATAGAAGGTAGCCGGCAAAGAAACTACAAACTTAACTCCTTTTCCAGCTCACATGTCACCGCGCTTGACAAAAGGTCTTTGAGGTGGCCGACATCAACTATCTACGCTCTTTGTAACCTTTGTTTGTGGGATAAATGTGTGAAGGCTGAGGTGCCATAAGACAAGGGATGACAAGCTGGACAGCTGCAGCCTGCAAACTCTAATCTTTAAGCTGCCTGGCTCTCTCAGTCCAATTGTTGCGGGCATGGCCAAGGAATTTCATTTATCATGAAATAGACACCCCTCCAAGAACTCTCCTCCTCTGTACCTCGCTATAAATAACCTCCTTTTTTCCTGCAGTAGAAAAACGGCACGTAACAAATCAGACACATAGCATTCCAGGTAAAAAATACAAAAGACTGGTGGGGGGGCTATGGATGGGTGTCGAAGGACTAATTGGCCAGAAGGGATCGCAATAATCTTGACCTGCTTGTTGGAGACATTTTAGAAACAAAGAGTGGCAGTACCAGTGATGGACATGCCATCTGTCATTGTTTAATCGTATTTTAGAGGATCACCGGAGGTAATAATTGTATAAACAGAGACGGTCTCAGTAATACCCTAATGCTTGGGGTGAACCGGGACTCCTTGGATCAAAGTGCGCTCAGAAGAAAGGATCAGCGGGGGTGAGGGCATTGGACGTAAATGTTATCTTTGAGAAGAGACTCACTAAGGCATCCGTGGCTTGCGTTCCTCAACAACTGTTGCCAAGCTAGTTAAGAGACAATGCAGATCAAGCCCAGGTATCCGACAGCTGTTAGCCAACAATAAATGGAAGAGGAGAGGCAGCCATGGAAGAAGTTACAGCATAGAGCATTTAGTCAGCACCCTTCGCAGTTGTCACTTGGGCTATGTCCATCAAAGTCCAATTTAGGATGGCTATTGAGGGAGATGGACAATGCGGTTCTTTTTTTTTCCCTCCTTGCTTCTTGGGATGCCAGGAAGATGGTGCCACTCAAACACACACGGCCACACAAGCTCTCACACACCCCATAAATAAGACAATGACACATTGTTCCCTTGAAACCATGAATGTCTGGGCTATGAGAAGGTCAGCCGAAGGAGAGCTCTTGTTGTGGAGGCATAAGTAACATGGAAAGAACACAAGAGCATGCCAACTGGCACCACGGCTAAGCACATTCTCAATCACTTTCAGCGTGTTGACATGATGTGATACGTCCGCAAGAATCCTCTAGGAAGTCAGAAACTTGTCACACATCTCCTTCCTGAATAAAATTTCTCTAGATGTTTAAGATGTTTTTTTCTATCTGAGTAATCTGATTGTTATACCATTAGGTTCCCTCATCTTAAATGTTCATCCTTTACACATGTCAATTATTTATGTTTTCCATTTGCCTTTCAAGTAGCTCTTATCAGAATATTGTCTAGACCCATAACAAAACAGTTTAATACTTTCCACTGTAGTTGTGGATGAGGTACAATATAAGAAACTCAATGACCGGATTAGGAGACCATCCACATATTGTGAAGCATATTGTTTTTGCATCTAATCATATGATCTTCTTATTTTACGATTGAAACACTAATCTAACTCAAGATTAGGTTTAGCATGTACCAATAGTTTTCATCCACAGTGACCCCAATAGTATTAGGATACCTAAGAAAAATATATATATATTATATATATATATAATTTAGTATAAAAAAAAATTCTAGTTTTTTTTTTGTACTCTTTTTTTACTCTTTTACAGAATTATTCAGCAAGGATGCTTTGAAATCATCAAAAGTGATAGTAAAGATATTCATAATGTTGCAAAAGATGTATATTTCAAATAAATGCTGTTAATAACAAGAAATGTGTCTTGAGCATCAAATCAGCTTATTAGAATGATTTATATACAGTAGTTTAACACTGAAAACTGAATAAAATACATTTAATTATTGTATTTTTGATCATATAAATTCAGCCTTGGTAAACATAAGAGAAAATCATCTTCAATAAGCATACAAAAAAATACCAAGTCATAATTTTGAATGGTAGCGTATATAGCATATTATCGTTTCTTGTATGTATTTAGGTAATAATGCATGTGAATGCACTGGAACATGTTCACTCTAACTGCAATCCAAATAAAATTACTGAAAAAAACTGGCCTAATATTATTTAAAGGTTTAAAATAATATTTATTTTATTTATTTTTTAATGTCATTTAACTGTATGTGAAGTTAATTGTCACTAAAATACCTTTTTGGGGCCATTCCAAATCCCTTTTCCAGACACCACATCATAGTTTGCATCATTTTGGTCTGAGTTCTAAGTAAGCATGCCTGAATATCACGTGTTTGAACAGCAACTGTTCATTGTCAAATCATCTATTTTTGGGACCAATATGCAAAAGCACTATTAGCTATACTCATACACAAACCAATACAGATGCAATTTAATTTTTGATAAACAATATAAGAGGTTACACAACCTTCTCTTATGAACATCACCTATCCTAGGAGGACTTGAAAGGATTTCATCATGTAACAGCAATAAACTAAATGCAATCTAACCCAGACACAATGAAGACATTTGGTAAATGTAATATTTTCTGACGAGAATGCTTCGGTCTTTGTGTTTAATCCACAAAGATGCCTCCCCCCCCATTCTCCTCAGACAATCTCATCCTTTTCATTCAATCAAAAGATAAGCACACAAGAACATGGTCAATTCATCAAATCTGTACGCTAGGACCGGTTCAATAATATTAGGTCCTTCTACTCCATGATCGGATGATTTTTGGAACAAGCCAAATGCTTATAAAGGCAAGTAAAACAAATCACGCTTAAGTCTATTCTTCACGTCAACTGCGAGACATTCAGAAGACAAATCTGCCAGAAAAATCTTGACAGAGAAACTTGTAACATAAAGAAAGTTTTGTGCCAAGATAAAAATAAAGCTACTTTAATCGTTAGAAATTATTTATTTCCAATGTTAATCTTGTTTAACAAGAAATGTCCTCATCCATATGAAACAGGTCATATGAACATCTGTAAATGGTTATAAAACAGCATCTGTTTAGCACACATAATGGCTCGCATTTAAATGTCCAGATGTCCCATTTTACCCATATTAATAAAATGATTGTGGTGGAGGAATTAAAGAAAACTGCTCTCATCAGCTCAGTAGAGTGTGGGCTTGTAGAAGCACAGCAGGGCCCACATTACATCAAATGTTTGTCTTAAATTTTCTTATTTGAGATCAGAAAAGAATATGAGCACCTACCCTTAGTTAAAACCAATTACATACATGTACATTACATTTATATTTAATTATTATATGTATAATTAATACATTTTTTAAAACAAAAAACTGCAACAATAGTTATGAAATAAAAATAGATAATAAATATTATTGTTAGCCTATTTAAAATATTCAATCTTATCATTAACATTATTTCATTAAAATATCTAGTTGACTGTTTTTGAATTAAATATTGATATTTATATTTTTATAAAATAATTGAATCCATTTAAAATCATTTTAATGAAACTATCACTTAGAAATTTTATTTTACATTTTTATGTTATTATTGTTGTTAGCTATTTAAACATTCTAGTCATGCCAACTAAAATCAGTACCAATATGCAGTACTATTCATTTACTATTAATTGCTAATATTATAATATAGTACTAACGAAGGATAATAACTTACTTTTAAGTATAATCATATTTGAAATACAGCTGATCATTATACAGGTGAGATGTTAATATACAGCAAGTTAATATATTAAATGCTACTACTGTAACTAGGGTACTTCTTACTTATTGTGTACTTATACTGTATTTAGAGTCAAATTAAATAGATATTTTGACAATTAAATAAAGTATGAATTTAAAATAACCAAGACTTTAACCACTGATGTGCAGCACCTTTTCAAAACTCATATATGCAAAATGTGGACATGTCACAGGTGTAAAGGTGCTAACTGTATCACACTAATTTTGTCACTCAAAGCAGAAGTGAGACCAGCACCAACTTCAGCTGAGATCAGTTTTGCACCTGTTTTAAGGGAATCAGGCAGTTGAATTCAAAGCTTCACAGTGAAAACAGAGATCAGCGTGTTGATACGAGGCCACAGACTTGGCACTCAATCTAAGCGACCACTAATAACAGCGCAGGGCCTACAACTGCAGGGAATTTTCTTAAAGCACTTTATGGGCCAACAATCGCACATTACTCATGTCTGCAACAGCTGCTGGTAGATTTCTGTGAAACTAAGATGTTCCCTAAAGGAACTGTGGAAGATGAGTGTGTGAAACAAAGACAGGAATTTGTGCAAGCATATGTGTAAAGCAATGTAAATTTTCATACAAGGACCTGCAAGTATAGCTGAATATCCAACGTGGTCTAATTAAAAATATGTACCTCTGTGCACTTTCTGTGCAACACTGACTTTATGTACCTTAATGTACAGTTTCAAAGAGAAATGTCCAGTGAGTGATGCTAAAACACAGGTTCAATATGTGAACCCTGGCACTTTTTATTACATTTGCGTAGCTTCAGAATTTAAATATCTGGGGTCTGTAACTAAAAGTTAATATTCATGTTGGAAATATGCCCTACACCAAATCCAACCATAAACCGACCCGATAGTGTTAACAAATGCAAAACCGATATAAAAAGGCAACTGTTGATGCAATCATGCCATTTCAACATCCTTTTATGCAGATTTGAACTGTTTTGTCAAACCACAGTTACCGGAGCTCCTGGCCTCTCAAGTGAGCTACTGAACAAACCTACTTTCTATGAAAACCCATAAATATTATTAATCAAAACTTTGTCAATTTGTGTGAAACAGGAATAAGAAGGTGACAGAGTTTTACTGCTTCAAGTGTTCATTTCTTTTGGAAACTGCAGTGAAATGTACTTTGTATATACTTTCTGTCTCACTAAAAAGTGCACTAAGGTATGTTTTTGCCATTAACCAGGTAGCATCATACACGGTTGGAGATGTTAAAAAGAAAAAAATACATATATGTTTTTGCATTCATGGTCCAAACTAAATGAGCTCCGAGTGTAGCGTTAAGCCCTTCATGTTTGTTATGGGGAGATTTAAGAGTTCAGACTGCTCTCTGTCATCTGCACAGATTGAAGCATTTTATCATATCTCAGTCTCCTTGAGAACTAAATCTACTTATATATTTTTTTTTTTCATTCCTTATCATTTTCTTTAATTCAAAATGACAATCCGGACTATCTAATCCATCTTCCTTTTATTAGAAAAAAATATTAATATTATTCCCATAGGCTTTGCCCTTGCTAATATCAAAAATGATTTAGTATTTAGGACATGACGACTAGGGGAATGCCAAACAGAGGGGGGTTTATGTCCCAAGAAAGACTGTACTACACATTAATCAAGAAAGAAATTAAAATGATAGCATTATTCACAAATGAATAGGTGTATTCTTCTTTGATGGCATTATAAAGGGTTGTGCCTTTAGATTAGAACTAGTAAGAAAAAAACATTTTGATTGGGCAGCAGGGTTGGATAAATCCTTTAGGTGCATGTTTGTGTCAGATCCTTGGATTTATCTGAAAGGTGATTTTGTACAATTTTAATATGGAGAAGAATAGGGCAGAGGGGGAATTTTGTGAGCCATTTCTTAATCTTTGATCCTTCTGCTATGTCTGCTATCCTACAGAATTGCCCTGTCAAATTTCACAGTCAAACTCAACTCAAAAATAATGTTGTTATTATAAATTGTGTTTTGAAAAAGGAAAGAGAAAGCTTTTGCATTCTGTTCAAACAGTTCCAATGTTTTCCCTTAAAAGAACACAAAATAACAAGCAAAAATTATTTAAAAATTGCCCAAGAAAATGAAAAAGTCTAATGATACAAGCACTGGCCACACTCATAGTCTGTAATGTTGCCATAACCAAACCATATAAAAATATATATTGATCCAGGAGCCAAAAGGTACTGCTTTTATTACAGATGACGAACAATTGTGATGAATTATTCAACTCTTCTACCCCACTGATGATAACTTAACACAAAGAGCTGTTCTGTAACTTTGCCAATCGGACTAATTGATGATTTGCATGTGAATGCTGGCCTTACATTTACCACCCTTTAATGTAGGATCAGCTAGAACCATTTCAAAATGAAAAGCTCAAACATCTTTGTTTTTGGGGTTTCTTTTTTTATAAAAATACCCAATTGATGCAGTGGTTAGTTTTTGTTTGTCATTCATGGATTGACCATTTGGCTCCTTTTCCTCATTATTATTGGAATAATTTCTCCCCCTTGCAAATCTTTGCCAAAAATGTATTCAGATCGATACTGGAAACAACATTTGCGTTCACAATAGCAACTCCTCTGCCTTAAAAGACAAATCCTTTCAGGCTTTAATTTTCCTCTGATGTGGGATACATAATTCTGATTTAATAACTCTTAAGTACAATATCCAGGACATGAGAAAACAACAATCCCAGTGGGGCCAGAGTATTGGAGCAATAAATTGTCATCTGGTTGAGAATAACTCACTCTTACCAGCAGATGGAGGTATTGGAGAGCATGTTTCAGCACGTAGCAGTGCACTACATGGTCAGCAGATGGAAGCAGACATCAAAGAGCCACCAAGTGTATTATGAACAATATACAGCATACAGGGACTTCTTTATTTGTAAGGTATCTGTATCTGTAAGGAAAGAAGAAAGGAAGACAGTTCTGTAAATTGCGTAAAATTTTCAAACATACAAAACAACTGGCCAGCAACTACACCAACACAATAATATTAAAGGCTACTGTAAAACAATGGATAAATCAATTTCTAAAGCCTCTAAATTCTTAACATCACGAATACTGCATCCCAAATGTTTGTTGTACACAATCTACTACATGCTTTCTGTCTGATAGTTCAAACTCTTTTAGCAAGTAAAAGGCCTTTTAGAATAATTATGAAAAAAATCCTTGAGGTTGGTGTGAAATATTTAAAAAATAATTACAGAGTAAGCGACTTTTATTTAGCTATTATTGATATTTCAAGATTTCTAGATTTACTGTAACAACTTCTTGATTAGTATGCATCAAATATTACATGATTTTGAGGAACATTTGTTTGTTTGTTAACCCGCATTTATTGAATTGCATATATTTTGTCACCCGCAGTAAAAAAACTACAGAGCTTTGATCATAAAAATATTTAGATATCTTTGAGGTAAATTATATATGATGAAAGCATACTGCTGTACTGTTTTTTTCCCCTCGGGTGTGAGCACTATAATTTAAGTAGATCTCATGGGCCATAAAAGCATGATGTATATCAAATACACCTATAATACAAAACATAAAAACGTGCAAATTGTTTTCTGTTAGCCTATATTATATGGCTCAATTAACTGTTCGATTAAAACAAATCAGACTATTATTTTACATGTCAGGCAAGATAAATACTTTGAGGTCCATTCAGAACAAGTCCTCTGATGTTATTTTTAGGCTATTATTAATAACTGAGAAGCAAGACAGCACAAAATGAGTTTATATGAAAAAAAGAGAGAGCGAAACTAGCATAAATGCCTTTTCAAAAGCAAACTGAGAGTATGAAAAAATCGTAACTGGTAACTTTTCAGAGTCATGTGTTTGCATGCGATTCACATCAACACTCACGAGCTGCGTGCAACAAATAACGTTTTCAAAAGCTGTATTTTGGAGCTAGAAAGGCATCAAGGCGCGTCCCAATTCAATTCCGTGACATCAAACTAAAAGATTAATTAATCTGCTCGGATTATCAGCACTCACTGCCTATGATGTCCCACAATCCTGTGCGGTTATAACTATGATTTGTTTTGGGGGTTTTTGTTTGTTTGTTTGTTTTTTATTTATTTTCATGCCAAGTCACACACTACTGCATCAATAAAAAAATTAAATGTATAACAAAAATATTGATACGTTGCAAGAATTATTAATAAAATAAATGCAGGCCTAAATAAATAGCACGAGCTCTCTGTAAAAACATTATAGCAATATGCTAATGAAAGAAAAAGCATATTTTCATACATTTCTAAATATTTAAGTTTTGGTTTCCGACTAAATATGGTAGTTATAAAGTAGACCTGTACATGTGACCCTGGACCACAAAAAGTAGCTACATTGTATGGGTCAAAATTATCTATTTTTTTATGCCCCAAATGATTAAGATATCAAGAAAAGCTCATGTTCCTAGAAGATATTTAGTAAATTTCCTATCGTATATAAACTTATTTGTTTGTGTATTTTTATTAGTTGTATATGGATTGCTAATGATTCTTAACAACTTTAAATAGGCTATTTTTTCTCAATATTTAGAATTTTTTGAACCCTCAGATTCTTGCTAGCTGTATCACGGCCAAATATATATCCTAACAAAGCTTATTTGTATAGTTTATGTGTTATTTATGAATCTCAAAAGCTGAACCTTATTTTTTTGTGCTTCAGTGTCACTTCCGCCTGATGAGCACGCGATGGCGCCACGAGGCCAAACAACGAGGTCGCAGGTGGACTCTTGCTCGCGGACGGGCTTTAGGACCGCTGGGTGTGTGTGTGTGTGTGTGTGTGTGTGTGTGTGTCTTTGCCGTGAGCCGCGTCTCTGCTGGTGCAGCTCGTTGTTCAGAGTCGTTTCGCCGAACATGTGGTGTGGCAAGTGGCGTCACTACACTTGCCGCAGTCACTAACAAAACCGACTGAGACCGAGATACCGCTTTCTCACGAGCGCAAAGAAGTGTGACACGCGAGCAGCAGGTCAAGAGCGATGAAAACCGAAGGAATTGAGGGCACCGAAAGGTTTCTGAGCCCCGGTAAAGGCCGGGGACTCAAAGCCACAAAGCATTTCAAAGTTGGTGATCTAGTGTTCGCCTGTCCGGCGTATGCTTACGTGCTGACCGTAAACGAGAGAGGCGGACACTGCGAATGCTGCTTTACCAGGTCAGCGCTCCTTATAAGTCCACGTCTGACACTTTGTATCTTTGTGCACGAGACTACAACCTCAAGGCGTGTTTACGGATGTTTCATTTGACAGTGTGTGTGTGTGCATGCACGCAAAGCAGCATAATATATTTTTAAAACTTTTATAATAGTTAACAATCAAAATAGTTTTGATAATGACATGTTTGACAGGCAGGTGATATGCATTCACTTCGGGGTTGATCCCTCTTAAAGATGGCTGGCACATGCTTTTCTGTTTGCACTACTGTTTATATGCTGCTGGGTCGTGCACTGGGAAGGGTGACCCACTTTGTATAAACATCCAACACGGCCAGTGACTGCTGAGGATGAGTGTTCAGTGAAATCTTTATTTCCAGTCAGTAAATGTTTTCTGCAGACTTGTGAATTTATCTATTATAGATCTATCACACAAGATTCAATGATAGTTTTAGTATTATTACACTGCTGTTTTTGCTGTTAAATGTTGTTAGATATTAAATTTAGCATGAATTAATCATTATTAGACATTATTGTGAACAGATTGATCATACATATTTTTAAAAGCTTTTCTGTTGAAATAAGCGTCTCCAATCATTTATTATAAGTTGTTATTATAACGTGTCAAAATCCAGTCAACAGCTGATTCTTTTCTCTTTTGTTGTATATACTTTTTAATGCTTATCAATTTTAATACTTCCAGGTCATTATGACTTCAAAAGAATAGCACACCAAAAAATAAAACTTCTGTCATCATTAATTCGCTTTGATGTCGTTTTAGACTCATGTCTAGGACTTTGCAAATTAAGATACTTCTAATGAAGTTCTTTTCCTCTATTTAAAGTCTATTCTACCAAAACATTGATGCTTATAGATTTTCATAAAGATATCAGGTAATTTAATTAAAGATTAAAAGTGATAGTTTAGCTAACATTAATACTGTATTTTGCCACTGTTTACTCACCCTCTAAAACTATGTATGATTTTTTTTTTGTGGCACATAAAAGATGAAGTTTCAGGAAATATCTGTTTATTTTTAAATAGACACCAAAGCAGGTTACCAACATTCTTCAAAATATATTTTTATATGTTCAGCAGAATAAAGTCAGGTTTGAAACAATATCAAGGTGAATTATGAAATCTTAAGTGAACTTTAAGGAGAAAGACATGCTTTTTTTTTACTATTTTATTTGACACTTTTTACTGTATGGGAAAAAAAGATTCAGTGAAAGGTGACTTTGGCTGTCATTCTAAAATCTCCTTTTGTGCTCCACAGAATAATGAAAGTTTTATGGGTTTGGAATGATGACTATTTGTTATTTCATTCACAGGAAAGAAGGGCTGTCGAAGTGTGGAAAATGTAAACAGGCCTTTTATTGCAACGTAGAGTGTCAGGTAAGTCATAGTCTATGTGTGGATTTGCTCCATTGACTATTCCAAAACAGTTGACTCAAAAATGAAAATTCTATAATTACTTGGTCATATAATGTGGAACACAAATAGAGACATTTTTGAAGAACCTTCAAGCTACCTTTTTTCCATGCCAGACAGTCCATCATTACCAGGCTTACAAAAAGGAAATTAAAAAATATGCATTATGGATGCTGCGTAATGATATAGTGTGAATTGATCAAAGCTGTTATTACTTCATGGAATGTAACACTGGAATGCTGTATTGACCAATCAGAAGCTATAGCCATAATGATCTGTTCTATAAAGTTAATTTTGCTCTGTCAGCATATATCAGTGCTTTTTTCCCTAAGCTTAGTACTTACACTACAGTGCTCTAATTGTGAGGATGGTCCCACTGGAGCAACGATAGCTGAAGTGCTTTTCCTGTGTATGAGTCAGAGTAGCACAGTCTCAGAATGAACTCCATAGTTAATGGACTCTCTTTACCTGGAATCACATCTGCAACCTTTGTGTTAGCGGCTCAAAATCAGCTGGACCTCCACCACTCTTTGCTGCATATTTAAGAACAATTTTGATCCATCCTTTCTCCAAAGCAATTAGGTAGAGTCACAGGGGTAGCTGAACAGTTCTGATATTCAGTAGTTAACATTTGAAGCGGATCAAAAATCATCAAAGTTGTCCTAAAACCTTTTGTTATAAAATATCCAAAAATCACATGCGTGGTGTTATATATTTCATGCAGTTGTGTACTTGCGTTACTTTTAAAAGATCTGTAGGATTTGTACATTCAAAGAAATTCCAGGTTTAAATAATGAACCATCAATGATGCAGTATCCGCGGAAATGGTAGTTATTTATTGTGCATTTCGTAATCATGGATCATAATTACACTCTCCACAATCCCAAAAAAACATAGATGTATACAAAAGCTATTGAACAAGAACAAATATCGGTGTCTCGTTTCTGAAATGGAGAGAGCTTCACAAAACTTCGGACTGGACAAAGACGCCACTCTCTCTTGTTTTAATAGACGGGTAAGCAATCATATATATTCATTGTGTAAGTAATAGTCAAGTACAGGTGGTTAGGTGATTAAACGGATATAAATGAGCTTATAATTTGTGAAAATGACATCTCCCAGTGTTCCACTCACCGTCATCGTGTCATATTGTGACACATTGTGTCATACATATTGTGCCCGATTAACTTTTTTGATCCACTTCAAATGTTGACTACTGTATATGTAATAATTTGTGTCAATAGTAAATAGTTTATATGGTTTGATTTAGACAACATGGTATGCAAGGATGGCATAATAAAAGAGCGACAGTTTAAGCTAAAAGGAAAACATATTTTACCATTCAAAAGTTCAGCAGGAATGCATTTAAATAATAACAAAACATGCTTTTTGAGCCAAATTGGAATATTAGAATGATTTCTGAAGGATTATGTGGTGGGGTAATTGATACTGAATGTATAATTCTGCTTTTAAAGAAGTATGTTATTTTAAAATATATTAAAGTAAACATTGATTTCAAATTGTGGAAATATTTCATCATTTATTTACTTTCAAACCTTTTGAATGGTAATGCATCTCCCATCAATGCAATAATTCTCATATTGACTTTTCTTTCTGAAAGGCTTTAAAATATTTATTTGATTTCATAAACGTTGTATAACACGGCACAGTTGACTCATTTCCTCATTCATGAGTTCCTCCAGGATGAGCAACAGGGATAGAGGTCTATGGAGACCACAGCCGGAGTGACAGCTCTGTAATTGATCTTCGCCAAGCAGAGTAGAAAATCCAGCTCTGAAAATAAAGATCATCAATAATCCATTTGCACTCTACCACAAGGCCTTTCTGTCTCGTCCCTGCTGTTTTTGTGCGTTGTACAAGTTGTAGCATCAGAATCAGCCCATCCGTCATCATACGGCTGTTTGGTGTTTCTGTTCAGGCTTGTTCCTTTATAGGTCCTTGTTTTTCCATCTGTAGGTACTACATTTAAAATTGAACGTACTACCCGACCGTTAAAACAGTAGGTTCTATATAGTATGAATGTGGGTAG
>JAUCMS010000031.1:11821144-11841575 GCA_032357445.1 Enteromius radiatus | reverse complement strand
TATGAATTCGGACATACTACTCGCCTCGCATGCTGTTTTTCACGTACTATATAGTAGGGAAGTAAGCGATTTCGGACATTTTTTTTGACCCTGCATAAACATGATCAAGGTCCTGAAAGGACATCAATAAAATAGTTCAAGTGGTTTTACAGTAATATCATGAATTTATGAGAGTACTTTTTGGGTAGCAATTTATTTTACAGTTTAGTTCCTTATGTACGGTGGCCTAGTAGCAACACAACACAATTTAAAAAGCAAACATAAGCTTTGCGCTGTGTTGTGAGTTTATGTTTGCTTTTTTAATTTTGTTGCATTGTGAGTTTGTTTGCATTGTGCACTACTGGGCCACCATACTTATGCTTATGTACATACTATGTAATTACAATAACTAGGTATTAAGCCTAAACCTAGCCCATGTAGTTAGCTTATATTACCAATACTACTTTCTTACTGTAGGTAAGTACACTGTGAGAAAGTGTACTGTAAAATAAAATGAGAAATTTTGCGTGCAAAGAAAACATGGAAGAAGATGCACACTGAACATAAAACAAACTTTGTAAACATGTCTCAAGATTACAAAAGAGAGGAAGACTTGAATGAAGTCGTTATTTTTATTTTATTTTTATTTCTTTTATTGCACACAAAAAATATTCTTTTAGCTTCATGGACTTTAGGTTGAACCACTGATGTCGCATGGGCTATTTTAAAGATGTCCTTACTGCCTTTCTGTCAGTTGTGTTGCTGTCTATGGAGGGTCAAAAAGCTCTTGGATTTAATCAAAAATCGTAATTTGTGTTCCAAAAAGAATTAAGAAATTATGGCTGAGGAACAACATGAGGATGAATAAATAATGACAGAAAATGTTTATTTTTGTTTGAGCTGTCTCTTTAAATGCTGGATAGATCAAACTATTCCATTATGTTTTGATCAGCTTTTCCAGTGAGGAAATGGAGAGCATATTTGTTTTGTCATCTCAACTATTATGCATAACTGTCTGTGTAAATGAGTTCCAGGAAATCTCACACCAAAATCACACCATTGATTTTGACATGTCTGACCACAGTGTTCAAATAAACCGAGAAATGTTTTGATCGCACCACTCCTTGGAAAGGAACAAATGGTTGTCATTGTTAAAGGAAGAGTATTTTATTGCAGAAAATAATACACACTTTTGTCCACTTAAATATAAAAAGCAACATTAAAAAAAAAATGGAGCAAGTGTGCGTAGCCTGTTTATTTTAAGGGACTTGGTTGTTGCTCTATTCCTAAATTGAGCTGGAAGGCGTTCTGGCCGCGCTGTTGCTATGACAATCCATCTCGAATGCATTAGGGATCAGTTTCTGTTTGCTCACCAGAACACAGGATTTAGTTTATTTGTTGCCCAGTAGCCTGTGAGGCAGCCCAAGACTAATTCAAAGTCTTATCTCTCAGGAATTCTCGTATTCACACTGAATCTCCATTCAATTTGACAGCATGACTCATCAAACGGAAGCGAGCCGACATGCGATCGGTTATATCAAAAGCATATCATCTCAAAAAGAAGAGCTGTGACCCTTCATGGTTTTATTGAACTCGGATTATATGTTATGGTCTGCTGATGCAACCCATTCTGCTTATTAGCATGCCTTTTATTAACATATTGGCTGGATATTAGAACTTATAA
This sequence comes from Enteromius radiatus, assembly GCA_032357445.1. Taxonomy (NCBI): domain Eukaryota; kingdom Metazoa; phylum Chordata; class Actinopteri; order Cypriniformes; family Cyprinidae; genus Enteromius; species Enteromius radiatus. The sequence goes on along the minus strand of JAUCMS010000031.1, from coordinate 11,839,912 downwards.
AGTACATATTCTGCATTAACATATTCTACAACCCTAATCCTACACAATACCTTAACTTAACAGCTACCTTAATATCTATTAATAAGCTGTAAATTAGGAGTTTGTGGTAAAAATCATAGTTAATGGTTTGTTAATAGCGAAAACTGCACCTTGGAATAAAGTGCTGTATTTGTGTGAAAATAAACATGTCCTTGTCCTTCCCTCAGAGAGGAGATTGGCCCATGCACAAGCTGGAGTGCTCGGCTATGTTAGCATATGGAGAAAACTGGTGTCCATCAGAAACAGTGCGACTGGTCGCCAGAATAATTCTGAAACAGGTGAGGATGACCTACTTTTTTGGCATGACAGTGTAAATTCTGTTTTCATAATTATTAAAAAAAAAGGCTGAACTCAGAATAATAGATTTTGAAAAATACTGTTTTTGCAGTATATATACAATGAAAGTGGGATTCAAAATTGAATTAGATTTAATTAGGTGAGCTGTCCCTTCAACGCAATGTGCTACACTGTACGACACACTCAGATTTAACATTATTGCTTTGGTTACATGGATCCCAAATGCTCTAGCAGTGTTATTGCATTACATATATACTATTAAGGTATTAATTAAAATATTTCATTTTAATTCAAGCTAGGAAACAAAAGAATTTCTTTTGTGTATATATTTCTCTTAATGTATTATTTTTTCAGTTTTGAATATTTCAAATTAAACATTTTATTTAAGATTCTATTTCAACATTTCTAATTTGTAACATTCTTCATATTTTTTTTTAGTCACTTTTTATGCACATCTAGAAAACATTATTATTATTATTATTATCAATTAAGCTGTCTGTACTTGTACTTGAATGTTTACAGTGGGTTTACTAAAAGGTAGTAATTACATTTGAGTCTCTGCTAGAACTTTGCTGCCGGTTAGAACTTAAAACGTTTTTTGGCTGAGTATCTGTGTTGAGGAGGCAGCTCTCCAGCAGTAATAATGTCTATAGCTACAGCCACTTTACTCATGAGTACTTCAGTTCACAGAGTAAGAGAGGTCTAGTGCCACCACAATCCTCACTTGCCAATTACGCAAGTCGTTTTGCGGTGCCTCTTCAGTAGTTTGAATAAAACCGCAGTGTCTTTATATCCTGCAGCTTTACATGAAAGATGGTGATATTGATTGTTTTCTCAGAATGTGCTGAAAAAAATTGTATTTGTTATAAAGAGGTCAGAGAAGGGGCAGCTTGCTCAAAAACAAATATTTGAGGAATATAATCATCACGTATATGATTTGTACTATTATGCTCTGTTTTTGAATTTTAATGCATTTTAAAATGTCACTTATGCGTGATTTCACACTGAGCCGTATATAATACACACAGTTATTGTTCACTGACAAGCTGCGCAAATCCACGCTGATAATGAACATGGTTTTGCGCAGCTCGTCAGTAAACAATGGCTGTGTGTACTGTAGTATACGGCTCAAAGTGAAATCACTCACCTGATGGCATTTACCGCTGATTATAGGACCGGCAGTACTGACAAAATGCGCAAACATATCAGCCGATCAGTATCAGTGCATCCCTAATCTGAACCCATACACACATTTTGTGTGAGATCATAGGCAGCAAAAACAGCACACATCTTGTTTTCGAAATCCAACCAGATCAAGGAATTTCAGACAACAGGATATTACACAAACATTGGATTTAGATGTGCCATGTTGCCTTCCTACCTTCATATGTTGCCTATGATTGTTTTAGACACAGTCAGAGAGGGAGTATAAAGAAACGGATCTTCCGGCTGCACCTGTTACATTGCGCGCATGATTAACTTTCACAGGTGTGAAAACATGGATTGTTGTGGGGTTTTTCGTTTCGTTTTTTTTTTTTTGTTATAAAGGTCACCAGTAGTAATATTCAGTCTTTTTAAAGAATCCGTACAATCCAGCGTGCAGCTGATGATTTAGTCTAAGTTTAGATTAAGATGTAGCATTTTCAGTGCTGTTCTGGCACATATGGTGCTACCATGTGTTTTTCATGGATGTCTTTTTCCTGAATGCATCAGCCCCGGCAGCTCTCCCTGTGACTCACTCAGCCGACACATGGCGCTTTGTGTCACACAGCAAGCCCCGTTAGACAGTTGGCCAGAAAATTGTTGTCTTATCAAACACTGAGACAAGTATTTGTTTTGCGAGTTTGACAGTTTGCAAGGATTCAACTTTTAAACATTTTCTTGTTTTTCAGAAGTGCCAAACAGAAAGGACTACTTCAGAAAGAGTGTTGACTCTTAGAGAATTGGAAGCACGTGAGTGTCTAGATGTTTTCTGAGTGAGCCAAACATTATCCTTTATATGGTTTTAAAAATGCAGAGGCTTTTGCTTAAATGAGGGTTTGAAGTTGAAGTCAGTAAAGCCAGTGACTTTCCACACCTGTTTAATGACCCTTACCAGCTGCTCTGTTGGCTGTGTCAGATATATGACGCCTGGAGTAGGACTTCAAGCCTTCGTCTGTGTCTCAAATTGTAACTAGTGGAGCTACAAAAAAGTCTGACATTTTGCTTTTGATGTAGAGAGAGCTATTTCTGCTGTTGCCCTGAAATTCAATTATATATATTATTATTCTATCCAAGCTGTGGCATAATTTGGATAATGTAAGACTGGAGCCTTTTTTGAATATGAAATGTTAATTGCCTTTTTTTTTGTGCATGTTTGTCAGATCTGGACAAGCTAGATAATGAGAAGAATGAGATGAATGATACAGACATTGCTGCACTACACCACTTTTACTCCCGACATCTCGATTTTCCTGATAATGCAGCACTTACTGAACTCTTCGCTCAGGTAAAGTGAACTAATTTTCATTCGTGTATAGCTGTGAAACTAGTTTTTAACTAAATTAATATAGAGAAATTATTATGATTTTCTTTGATGTGGTTTCTTGCATATGTAGCAATGAAACATTCCATTAAAGGGTTAGTTCACCCAGAAATAAAAATTCTGTCATTAATTACTCACCCTCATGTCGTTCCAAACCCATAAGACCTCTGTTCATCTTCAGAACACAAATTAAGATATTTTTGATGATATCAGAGAGCCATCTGGCCCTCCATAGACAGCAATACAACTGAAATGATCCCAGATCCAGACATGTAGTAAAAACATTGGTAAAACAGTCCATGTGACATCAGTGGATCAACTTCGCTTTTGCTATGCTAGGAGAATTTTTTTTTTTTGCCAAAGAAAACAAAAATAACATCATTAACATCATCCAGTCTGGTGCTTCATGAAAGAATGAAAGTGTTATGCGTTTTGAAAAATCAAGCAAAATAATTTTCACTCCAATCCATATACTCTATTTATGGAAAGTTTCAATTCTGTGTGTCAATGACATTAATGTTGTGAACGTTTCTGGAAAACGTGTGCTAATTCCAGCTTTTCTATACCATAGGTGAACTGTAATGGCTTCACCATTGAAGATGAGGAGCTGTCTCATTTGGGTTCTGCAGTATTTCCAGAGTAAGGTTCATACTGTAGAAATCAAAACCTTTGCCATGATCTCAATTTGTTAAATATTTTAAAGTAATTGAATGATGTTGTTGTTTGTGGTAGTGTTGCTCTGATGAACCACAGCTGTAGCCCAAATGTGATTGTGACGTACAAAGGTACAGTGGCCGAGGTGAGAGCCGTGCAGGACATCAGCCCTGAAGAAGAGGTGAGACGAGCCACGGCATGAACATGAGTCATTTAAAAGAATATTGCTGCTTATTTCACTAGTAACTTCAATTATCAATTCACAAATTTATATCAATTATATAGTGTTTGCTGAACAGCAAAAGCAATCTTTTTTGACTGGCCACACCTAATATGATTCACCATTGTCACATTCGAGAATCCTTTCTTGTATTATTTACTATAGCACTATAGTCATTGCCATTAAATTGTGATGTGAAATATAAAATTCTTTATAATATCTTCTTGTCAGTATTGACTTTGCTGACATCTATCATCTTAGAAGTATTGCAGAATCATCTCATTGCTAATTTAATAGCAGTATATTGTGTGAGAGTCTTCTTTGTTTCTCTTGAATAGATCTTCAACAGTTATATTGACCTCCTGTATCCAACAGAGGATCGAATTGAGCGGTTGAGAGATTCTTACTTCTTCACATGTGACTGTAAAGAATGCACCTCTCAATCAAAAGTGCGTATCAATTTAACCCTGTAATAAACAGGTTTTCAGAAAACCAGCAAATCATCATGTTCAGTTTGTTGATTATTTACATGATTATTTTTGGGTCTGTGCTTTTTGGTAGCATGGGAATATATTTAATAATGGTTTGAATAATAAAAAATAAAAAAATCTCAAATTGAAGTGTGTGGAAAAACACCCTCTTGTTTTTTGTTTTTTTTGTATTTTTTAGGACAAAGCCAAAATGGAGATCCGACAGAAGCTTAGCACACCTCCAGAGGAAGAGGAAATCAAGCAGATGGTGATGTATGCCAGAAATGTCATTGAGGAGTTCAGAAGAGCGAAGCACTACAAAAATATCCTTCTTTTCTCTTTTGGATTCAGGAGAGAGTGGGTGGGTGTGTAAATGTTTATAGTTCTTCACTGTTGCGCAATATTTTGAATATGGTGCAATCTAGAGGCAGCGGGATATTTTTAGTCTCTACTTGACAAGCTGTGCTATCCTTTGGGATCTATTGTGTCACAAAACATACACTAGTGTTTTTTTACAATGCACAATTGCTTGCGAAGTCTGAGAAAAGGTAGAAAGAAGCAGATCAATAGATACAATTTACACTACTGTTAAAAAAAATTGGGGTCAATGTGTGCGCGTGTATATACTGTGTGTGTGTATATATATACAGTAGTCAACATTCGAAATGGATCAAAACCTTTCATCAAAGTTGTCCTAATATCAAAAACAATACCTATTCTTGTCTTAGGACAACTTTGATGAAAGGTTTTGATCCACTTCGAATGTTGACTAATGTATAGCTTTGTCATTAATTTAACAGTATATCTAACATTTAAAATGGTAACAAAATATTTCACAATATTACTTCTTTTAATATATTTTTGAGCCAGAAAATGCATGAGACATCAAAAGTTTAAAAGAAAAAATGTATGTGATACCTGTATATTGTATATCTGATGTATTGTATATATCTTGAAGTGAAGGTTTTGTGGAAGTTCCTTAACTGCTAAGTTACCCCCCAGTGAACTACTGGAAATCTGTGAACTAAGCTTGGAGAAAATGGGTTCGATCTTTGCTGAAACTAATGTGTACATGTTGCACATGATGTATCAAGCAATGGGGGTCTGTCTCTATATGCAGGATTGGGATGGAGCAATGAAATATGGTGAGAAAATTATCCAGCCCTACAGGTAGGTCTGAGCCCGGTGCATTTCCTCTCTAAATGTTTAAATATTTTTTACATTTTAAAAGGCGAATAATAATGAACCCCTGGTATGTCTACTTTATTAACCGTATTCAATATACATATCGTTCTAGTGTGCACTATCCTCCTTACTCACTGAATGTGGCTTCTATGTACCTGAAACTTGGAAGATTGTACCTAGGACTTGAGAAGAGGACACAGGGAGTTAAAGCTTTAAAGAAGGTAAGATGCTAGCAGTGTAATGTAATAATAAAGCAGTATTGGATGTGGGTGTCCCTTTTAAAATTCAAACGGAAAAATATGAATTACTTTAGATATTTTTAGACGCATTTAGGCTTTACAAATTGTTCTGGATGAATTTGTCACAGGCTCTTTCAATCATGGACATTGCCCACGGTAAAGACCACCCATACATCGCTGAGATTCAGAAGGAAATGGAAGAGCAGAAATAATGGAAGCACATGGAGGAATATGCATCAAACGCTGGCATGTGTCTTATACCTCTCCCGGGAATATTAAAACAAAGTGATGTCAAAATTGTCTCATCATCTGAGATGTCATTTAAATGAGCTTTTGGTTTGTAAATAGATGGCCTGAGTCTGAAATATTGTTGCTTGTATTGTATGCACTTTGAAAAATGTGCTGCACTGTTTTCTGTAAAGAAGGGCTAAGAAATAAGAATCATATCAATATATGCCAGGTTTTAACCAATATTTTGCCCTCTCATGTAGCAACAATATACTTGTTTTCAATAGCTGATGAATGTAAATCGTCTATATTCTCAATAAGGCAAAGGACTTGGATAACTGGTTCTGTTTTGTTTGTTTGCATGGATATTGTTTTGTGGTGATATATCATTGATACTGTTAAGATATTGGACTTCCAATCAGTCAGTGCATTTCATAGTGTTACTTTCATTATTGCTTTTTTGTTTGTTAAATGTTTGTTTTAGTATTGTGCAATTTTGACAGGTAGCATGGGCAAAAAAAATGAAATTTGAAATATATGCAGACTGCCACATGCAAAATTTTAATGTGACACTAAAGTAATAAATTCCTCAAGACAAAAACTGACGACTTTCTGATTACTGATTACTATTCATTTACAACCGTATATGCAAATTAAGACATTTGTCTTTGTATCACTAAATATATCCAGGGACTAATCATCATCATCTGCTATTGTTTTTGTCATAAGTCTGTACATAAGCTGTGTCTTATCCCTGGCAGTAACCATGGTGATGAGATCCATATATGGCTCTCATACCATCTGCTATGACCCAGAGCACGTGTTTGGCAGAGACCTATGGAAGCAGTATGGTACCATTCATCTCCCCACAGAATCAGATCATTGCATTCAGGAACAGAAGTGTAACCATTCAGAAGTGCAGAACAACAAGGGATTAGGAATCATTGTATATAATTACAAATCATATGTGGTGCATTTATTATGATCACCAGTTTTCACAAAGCCATTAATAATGCAGACAAGAACGATGCTTATTTTTTTATTAACACGCATGTTAAAGAAAGAAGATGAATTCCTTTGAAGCGATTATTTGATGTTTATTATTTTTTTGCATCTTGTCAGTTATCTGCATGTTTGGACGAGAGCTAATAACTCCACCGCACGATTAGTCATTCATTTCAGGGACGAAAAAAAAATAGTTTAGAAAACAATGGGTGGAGTTACATTCGAATGGATAGGAGTGGCCAATCAGAGCCTGATGTTATCTTACGTCATTTACCAAACGCGCCAATAACGACGCTGCATTCCGTCAAGAACGATGTTGAACTCTTTTTGAATTTTCTACTTTAGTAACTGAAGGAGGACACGAAAAGAGTAACGTTAACCGTGAGGGGTTCTTTCTTAGTTCGGGTAAGATTATGTTTTGTTTTTTTGTTTGTTTTGTTTTGTAGAATGGGGTATATTATTGTTTAAGAGCTGTATATGTCAAAACACTTTGTCGATATAAAATTATTACATTGATGTGTTAAAACCAATCGCGTGATGATTTCGTATTGTGTCATGATAGCTGGGATAATTAATAAATTAAATAGCCTAAACCTCTTTTATAATCTCTTCCAACTCTACGTTTTTTAAACGAAGCAAACTCGTTTCATCCGAAAGGTCCTCTATGCACATTACACGTTATATGGGTACTAACCACATACAGTACATGCCCTGATGATATTTATAACGTTATTTTTCTGCTATTCTTACAATATATTCATGTACTAGTGAACTCTTGTGACAAATAAGCTCTGACACAAATAAATTCCTTATCTTAAGTAGTTTCTGTTAGTAGCAAACTAAATTGCTACAGCATTTAATGGATGCATAAAATGAGAAATATGATTATTTTGTGACCCCAGTAAGTTGTCGGAATCATAAAAGTTAGTTTTTTTGTCTGAATGCAAAATTTACCAATATATCTAATTTATTTTTAAATATAATATTTAAAAAGATATATTTGATGTATCTGAGTACATCGTATTAGGTGAATGAAAAAAAGAAAATTAACAAAACATTAAATTGTGAATACTTCTGAACACACGGAACTAACTAATAATAATTGAACTTTTTAATGATTTTGTGTATATGATCAATTGGATATATTATTTTTGTTTGCGTTTTATAGTCTATTTAATGTTGTACTTGTATGATTCTATAATGCTGTGTAACCGATGGTTTTATAGAACAAATGTCTGCCTTATTGTGCTTTTCAGAGCATGCCAGAGTGTCTTTAATGAGCAACACAGCAACATAAGCAAGTATGAGCTGGGCTGTAGAAGAGTGGAAGGATGGCCTTCCTGCAAAGGCCTTACAAAAGATCCAAGAGATTGAAGGGCAACTTGACAAGTTAAAGAAGGAAAGACAGCAGAAACAGTTTCAGCTGGATTCCCTTGAAGCTACAATACAAAAACAGAGGCAAAAGGTCAGTTACCTGAAAACAATGGAGTAGATTTTCACTATAGCATCTTAATGAAAGTAGTAACATTTAAATTTGCATCCTGTGTGTATTATATTTTCTTACAGATGGACAGTGAGAAAAGTGAAGCTTCTGCCCTTAAGAGAGAAAATCAGTCTTTGGTAGAATCGTGTGAAAGTCTGGAAAAGAATAGACAGAAACTTACACATGACATTCAAATAAAGGAGCAACAGGTGAATTATCTGGAGGGTCAACTCAGCTCATCCAAGAAGCAGATTGATAGACTAGAACAAGAGGTCAAAAAGTAAGTGGATGTTGTTTAATACTTTGTTATGCCTAAGCTGTTGATATAATACCATTATTATTTTTATGTAAGTGAATAATTAAGTAGCCTTCAAATATTGAAACATATTCTAAACAGTAAGATTAATTTTGGCTTAATTGGACTTTTTTCATTCAGGTATAAGCATGAATTGGAACGGTCCCAAACTTCACATGCTTCAGAAATCCAACAGTTTAGTACGCCACAGAAAACATTTGCAACCCCTGCGACACCTAATCATTGGCAGCAGGGTAAGATATGAGTTACAGAAAGCAAAAAAATGCAGTTCAGAATGGATGCAACACACTGTAACACTATAATAACTGCATTTTCAGATTCAAAAATAAGTGACCTACAAGAAAAGTACAATCGAGAGGTTGAGGAGCGTAAAAGGTTGGAGGCTGAAATCAAAGTAATGCATGTGAAAGTAAGTAAAATGCGTATTTAGCTGTGTTGCTAGTTCTTATGTTCATTTACTAAATAGTAAAAACGCATGTCTTTTTTCTAACACTTGTAGCTTCTGAACCAGTCTGCAGTGAGCCATAAAGATATTGCAAGACAGCAGGCAGGGTCCTCAATTTTCCCTTGGCAGCAAGACCAAACAAACAGTCATCAGTCTCTGACTGTGATGGAGACACCCTCTAGAAGAAGAAATGGACCCTCTGGGATGTCATGGTCTTACGATGACACACCAATTAAGCCCCACCAGCAGCTCACATCAGGCACTCAAAGTGACACAGCTGGATCACAGCAGATGGAACAGCTTAAGAACATAAATCAAGGTTGGTATGGTCTGTCTTACTGATGGATTCATTTTTTATTATGTACATGAAAATATGCTTTCTTCTATAGCACTACAGTGATCATTTTCATATGCCTTAAGGTAACACTTTTCCCCTCTTTTTACCATTTCTTCTGCTGCTCAGATCTAAGGACAAGGATTTCTGAGTTAGAGCTCCGTCTTCAGGCTCAAGAAAAGGAAATGAAGAATCAGATCAGTAAATTCGGTGAAATTCAAAGTCAACTCGAAATGGGCAAAAAAGATCTGGCAGAAAAGGACAAACTACTCAGCAAGTCCAGAGATGAACTCACAAAGGCCACAGGACAGTATGAGCAGTCAGTTTCTAAGGTATAGGCCAGCTTAATGCATTTATGTTTTTTGTTATATTTTATGCAGTTATGTGTTATACAGTGGCACACTTTCAGGAAAATCATTGCACAAAACTATTTTGTTTCAAAAGTGTGGTTGGTTGTTACAAAATAATTGCCACTTGGCTTGTTGTTTTAAAATTGATTATATTTTATGTATTACTTATCAAGGTAATGAAACGTTAGCTGTCTATTTTTAGAGGCCACTGTATGTATTTTATAGGTTGTGTGTTGTGCAGTCTTTTTGTTGAACAATATGTTAAATCATGTGGATATAGTAGTTTACCTTTGGTTGATTTGGCTCCTCAGTGTTCATCTCTTGAGATGAAGCTGAAGCAGGTAACAGAGGAGATGAACTGTCAGAGACATAATGCTGAAAGCATGCATAGATCTTTGGAGCAGAAAATCAAGGACCAGGAGAGAGAGAGTCAAAAGGTCTTGTCTTACTGTCAAATGTAATTTAATTAATATGTGTTTTATATATCTGAATTTTGGATGAGTTAAAACTAAAAAATGTTTCATTTCGCTCATTTCAGGAAATTGCACAACTTCAAAGCTCCCATCAAACTCTTGATCAGCAATTTAACCAGGTGAAAAACAAAATGAGTATGGAGATCCAGCAAGCTAAAAAGGAGTACAATGTTTTGCAGTCAGATATGGATAAGGTAATTGGAAAATTCAGCTATGAACAATGTTTCAGGCGTAAATAACATGTTTCTGTTTATTGTATTATTTTTTTCAAATTACTTAACCCGAACATGCATAATCACAACAAAATGTCACTGGTTTCAAAGGTAACTGCTCTAAAGAATCGACTGGAGAAAGATTTGGAGGAGCTGAAACAGAAACTTCTCAGGTCTGAACAGGGATTGCAGGCCAGTCAAGTGAAGGAGACAGAATTGAAGAAAAAAATTGATGTAAGTTGCATGGGTATCTATTATATAAGATTAAGGTATTAGTTTGCATTTAATGATAATAGATTTTTTTATAGAGTATGCAAAGCATGCCAGCATTTGAATGTGTTGTTTCTTCTCACCGTAGGAGTTGCAGAGAGAAAAGAATACTCTCAGTTGTCAGTTAGATCAAGGAATAAAAAGGGTCAAACAACTTGAAGAGGAAAAACAAAATGCTGAGCAAAACCTTGCCAAAAACCGTGCAATGGTGGATGATTTAAAAGGTATGTTTTATTAACATAAATTAATAAATTTTGAAATTTATTAAAAATGTACCAATTAAATGTATTGCTTTAGAACTTAGTAGCAAATATTTCAGGAAGAATCTTAAACAAATCATTTGTCTTTTAAATTTTTAATTGCTATTTTCAGTTAAGACACAAACCCAGAGTGATGAACTGACTGAGCTTCGCAAAAAAATGGACCGTCAAATTGTATCATCTGTTCAAGAAACGGAAAATGCCAAGAAAGCTCTGGCTGAAACAGAAGCAAAGAATGTGAAGATTCAGGCAGAGTTGCAAAAACTGGTTCATGAAGTTGAATTAAAAGCCAATAAGATTTGTACTATGGAGGAAGAAAATAAAGACCTCAAAATGACCTCAAACTCCTGTCAGAAAGAAGTTGGAGAGATGAAAAAAGAGTATGAGGCTCTTCTGCAGTGGAAAACCGAAAAGGAACAGCTGATTAATAACACTGAATCCAACCGTGAAGAAATGTTGAGTAAAATTGCAGATCTGGAGAATGATAAAACCAAACTCAATGATGCTCATGATGGTCTTCAGAAAAGGCTGCAGGATTTAGAAAATGAGAAGATTTGCCTATCTGGTCAGATTGATTCACTCAAAGGTGAACTGCTTATAAAATGTGTGGAGCTGGAGGAAAAAGGTAGAGTATATGAGGAGCTTCAACAGCAGTTACGTGAGACACATCAGAAACATAATAAGGAAATGGACAATCTGAAGCAGCAGATCACTCTAATGCAGAAGCAGGTGAGTGAGCTTGAATCTAAACTGCATCAAGAAACAAGTAAGGTGGAAGGATTGGAGAAGGCCCATGGTCAACTCCTAGCTGAATATGAAAGTGCCTGCGACCTGGCTAAATCAAAGGATTCTATTATTCAAATGAACAGAACTGAGATTGAGCATCTTCAGGAAAGCTTTACTTTACGAGAGCAGGAGCTCGAAAAATTCAAAGAGGAGAAAGACATGTTAGCTAAAGAATGTGAAGACCATCTTGTACAAAACAAAAAGCTGGAACAAGAAAAACTGAATGTGGACATATCCCTGCAGGAGGTACTTGAGAAGATAACCCTCTTGGAATCAGACCTAAAGTGTCAAAAAGATATAAATGCAGATATCCAAAGAAAGTGTGATGACATTTCTAGAGTCAGAGAAGATCTAGCAGAGAAAGTGTCTTTAGTGGAAAAGAGGGAAAAAGATCTTATTCTTGAAGTTGAATCTCTTCTACAAAAGAATAAGTCTTTCTGTTCTCTTGAAGAGCAGTTTAATTGTCTTGTTTCTGAGGCAGAAGAAACCATAAGTTCCCTGGAAAAAGTAAAGGAACTACAAGTTCAGACCACCACTGAGTTGGAAAATCAGAAGACAATAGCTGAGAACCTTGCAAAAGATATCGACGAAGAAAGAAGGAAGGTGTTGAACTTGGAGCATGATAATGCAGTACTCAAAGTGAAACAACAAGAAGCTGAAAATAAAGCTAATGATCTAGCTGAAAAGCATGAAAGCCTCCAGGAATTCCATGATGTTGTTTGCCAAGAGAAAGAAAATCTTCTTAAACAGGTTTCTGAAATGACAGGAGCACTTGCTGAAAAAGATGCAGTGGCAGAAAAGATTGTGTTAATGCAAACTGAGCTTGAAGCCTCAAATCATTTGTCCACCACACTAAAGAATTCACTAGAAAGTCTTCAAAAACAGTCTGACTCATCTGCAGAGCTAAATTTAAGTCTGAAAAAAAATTTAGAAGGCATATCTGAAGAAAAAACGTTATTGGAGATGAGCATCAAGACGCTCACTGAAAGACACAACAAGGAATCTGAAGCTCATGTCTTTAAAATTGAAACTCATCTTAAAAAAGAAAAGAGTTTAGAGGAGCGTGTCAATGTACTTGAGGAGGAATTACAGAGAAAATGTCTAGAGGCCAAAAATGCTTTTGAGAAACTAGATGAGGCTGCTCTTGAAAAAGTAAAGTTAAAGCAAGATCTTGACTCATCTAAGGACCAACTCGGGGAAATCACTTATTCCTATCAGAAAGTTGCAAAGGAACTTGAAGACTTGAAACAAGGTGCATTTCCACTTGAGCAGGAGATAAAAAGTCTCAAAGCTGCTTTGGCAGATTTAAAAAGCCAAGAAGCTGCAAAATCCTGTGAGATTGAAACTTTGAAAGGAAAACTTCAGGAGGCTCAATCTGAGCAAGCTAAAACATTAGAGGCACTGAACGAAAAAAACATTAACATGAGCAAAATCAAAGTACAGCTTGAAATGTTGCAGATGGACCTGGAAGATAATGAAACGTGCATTAATTCATTTGATGCACAAGTAGAGACACTGCAAGGCAATATCAGTGTTCTTGAAACAAAGTTAGGTGAGAGTGAGGCACAGAGGTCCATCATACAAGCAGAACTTGAGTCTGTCAAAGAAGACTATGCAAAGAGCACACTTGAAGTGACACAGCTATCTGCATGTTTGGAGGAAACACAGAAAGAACAAGAATCCAGTTCTGCATTATTGGCTGAGTTGGAGTCTTTACGTGCAACCCGTGAAACGCTTAAGTTTTCCCTAGAGCAAGAGAATTGTAAGCAGGCAAACCTTGAAGCCATGTACAACAATCTTTTCGAACAAAAGCTTAAGTTGGAATCTGATTTTCAGGAATTAAAAGCTGATGCCCAGAATTCCCGTGAGCAATTAGATCAATTAAAGCAGTCAAACGATTCTCTGGTATCTCAAATTGCAGAACAGCAAACTTACATAGAACAACTTCTGTCTGAGAAGACTCTTGTAGTAAACCCTGATGCAGACACACTGAACAAAGAGCAAACTACAGAGGAGAATTACCAAGATATTTGCGAAATGCCATTTGCTAACACATCTGTTTTGCCCTTTGAAGAAGATATTCCTGTCCTGGCTAATTCATCACCTGGAGAGCATCTTGATTCACAAGAAGAGGTCCAAACGTCATTGTCATCAGATGAGGATGGCAAACACATACCCCTGAAAGAGCAAATGCAAAATAAATACAGGGAGCTTGAGGAGATGTCTCATGTTCTTAAGGAGACTATCAGAACCATGGAAGAGCAAACAGGAATTAAAATAGAACAACTCACATTACAGCATGCTCAAGAGCTCCAGAGGATGGAGGAGCAAATGCTCAGTATCAGAAATGAGTTGGAGGCCAAACTTAAAGAAGAAAAGCAACACACAGAGATCTTGTCCTCGCAACTGGAGGCCACCATGCAACAACTGCAGGACTTGGACCTTGCATCCTCCTCCTTGCTGGCTACTGAACCCTCCCAGGTAATCTATGTATTTCACAATGTAGGCTATTTCTTTCCACCCTATGTATTCCATTTTTAATTCAGAGTTTATTAACAAAATCGGTTAAACAGCTTACTGCATTTTCTTCTTAAATGCACATTTTTACAATGGCACTAATATGAAATAAATGAGAAAAAGACAGATTGCACCTTTAAATTGCTGCATTTTGAAAATGTACCTTGGTAAAAAATATTGGTTTAAATTACTGCTTTTATCAAAATCTGTTTTATTCAATTTATCTTCATTTATGTTCATATTTTTCCCATCTTGATCAGGAAATGGAAAAAGTGACACATGAAGCACAAGAGAACACACTGGACCAACCTAAAAAGTCAGACTCCACTCCACATATTAGCACAGAAATTGAAACATCACTTATGGAACTTGAAACACTTAAGGAAACTCTAACAAAGCGAGAATCAGAGCTTCTTCATTTGCAGTCCCAGTTTGAAGTCTTGGAATCGGAAATGGCAATTCGAAAAGATTTGTGCTTGGACTTGGAGGGCAAAATTCGTGAAATGGAAATGGAAAAGACAAATGGCGCAGACAAGTTGACATCAATCACTCAAGAAAACACAAAACTGAACAACCAGATTGGAGAGTTGACAGGAGAGATTGATTCAATGAGACTACAGTTGCAGACCTCGAAATGCCAGTTCTCAGATGTTATGGAGATGATGGAAAGCTTAGAGATGGCAAAAGGTGAGTGGAATGAGAAGTTTTTCCAGAATGAAAGTGAACTAAAAAGAGTGCGTTCAGAGAAGGCTAATTTAGAGAAGCACATCCTGTCCATGGAGGCTGACATAGAAGAGATGCAAGAACAGAAGCAGAAGCAAGCAGCAGAGCTTGAAGCAGCTAGGAGGACAAATTGCAGCCTTGAACAACAACTTAATATAACTATGGCAGAAGGTGGGCGACTTAAAGAAGAGCTTATTTTGTGTGCTGATGAAAGGGAAAGTGAAAATCTCTCCTTAATGAAGTGGAAAGAAAAGGCTGAGCTTCTGGAGAAGAGAGAAACCGATACACGAGAACTTATAAAAGAGCTAGAGGAGGACATTAGGGTTGGGAAAAGAAAAAATGAGGTCAAGGGTAATCAAATTGATGCTCTGCTGAAAGAAAAAGAGCAACTCATTCAACAGTCTCAAAAACTTGAGAATACAGTGGCTCTTCTGAATGAAGACAATAAAAATCTGTTACGTGAATTGAATGGTTTAAAGAACAATGACAATTTGGTTTCAAGAGAGTCTGAAAACATGTCTTCCAAAATCCATTCACTTGAGCATGAGAATATCAGGCTTTCCCAGTCACTAGAGTCATCTCTTTTGGAGAAAGGTGAAATAGCCTCTAGGTTGATTTCTACTCAGGAAGAGGTAGCTCAGATGAGACAGGGCATTGAAAAACTGAAGGTACGAATTGAATCTGACGAACGGAAAAAGAATCACATGAGTCAGCTGCTCAAAGCTGCCCAGAGGAGGGCAGATGTTCTTCAGGACAACATCGAAAAGCTCGAGAGAGATAAAGAAATTTCTGAACAGAATCTAGAAGATGCCATTCTTCAAGCAGAGACTGTCAAAGCTGAGCTTGAGGAAGTACAGGCTGAAACGCAAGATCTTACCAAGAAAATTGAAGAGATGGTGAGTGAGCTGAAAGATCTCAAGGAGGAGAAGTATAAACTTGAGCAAGAACTTCAACAAAAGAACAACCTAATTGATGAATTGCAGTTGTCCAATCAAGCAGCTACTGAAAAGCTTAAATCTGTGGAAGAGGCAGCAGTGAACCAGCAACAAATAATTGAGGACTTCCAATTAAAAATCGATACCATGGAGGAGGAACTTCAACTCTGTCGAACAGACGTAGAATCGAAAGAACTGAAAGCTCAGGATTTGAACACTCAGTTGCTGTCTTTGCAATCAGAAAACAAGGAGTTTTCCCAGAGAGTCCTTGAATATGAAAGGTGTCAAGCAGAGCTTCATTCATCCAATCAGTCCCAAATAGTTGAGATACAGGCGCTATCTTCAATTCGTGAAGAACGAGATGAATTGAAAAAGGACAAGGCTGAGTTGCATTCAACTATTGTACAGTTGGAGGAGATGACACAGATGCAGTCTAACAAGATAGAGGTATTGCAAACAAGTGCAACTTCTTTGGAGAGTAATATCCAGCAGATGGAGAGCCAACTTGATGCTATGAAGCTTGTGAACTCAGAACTAACAGAAAAGGTATTTTTTTTTGTCATCTTTAGCTGTTCTTATTTTGTTCTTGTTTTTATTTCACATATTTATTCACTCATATTCCTTTTCAGTTAAATGCACTACATGAAAGCAGTTTGCACCTCCAAACACAACATCAGCAACAACTGTGTGAGGCGAGGGAAAGACAGAATGCCTTGGAGATTAATCTAAATCTATTGAGTTGTCAACTACAGGAGTCTCAAAAACAAACTGAAACATATAAGGTATGAATTTTCCTTTACCATGTTTTTCTGGCTACATGGATGTTTAGTCTCTGCTTACACTCCATTTTATTGCACATTCCAGCTCAGCTTAGAAGCGCTGACAACAGAAAAAGATGGCCTACAGAGAAATGTATCTGATATTCAGGAAGGTCATGATGTTCAGATAAAGGAAAACAACAGGCGCCATGAGGAGAACCTGAAACATGTACAGCAGCAGGTGGGCAGATGTAACACTGCAACAATAGCGACAACAATGTTTTATTAGAGTAGGACTGCATTCTGGGAAAAGGTGTTATGGTATTAATGCATTATAAGAATTAAAACCTTATTTTAAAAAAATTAAATAGAAAATAGTTTTTTTAAACTGTACTATTTCACAAGATTATTTTACTGTATTTCTGATCAAGCTCTGTTTTTCTCTACAGCATGAGATGGAGCTTAATAAACTCAAGGAAGAAATGATGACGGTTGAAGCAAAGGCTGCACAGCATCTATCAGACCTGAATAGCTTCAAGTCTCAAAATGCAGAGGTCGACTCTACCTTCAAGGAGTTACAAAACAAATTAGAACTTTGTGAAAAAGAAAAGGTATTGTTTTTATTTTTCCCCATTCCTATAATATATAATATTTTTAAATTCTGTTAGATATTTTAGTTTTAGTCAAAAAATTTACAATTAATTTTATCTCGGTCCCTGAAGGCAGAGTTAGACTCAAAGGTTGTGCGCTTATCCAAAGAGAAGGACAGTGCTATGAATAAGATCAATTTGTGGATGAAGTCATGCAAACAGCTGGAGAGTGAGAAGCAGGCACTTCAGGAAGAACTTCAGCAGCAGGGACAACAAAGAGCAGCGCTGCAGGCCACACAGAAACAAGGTTTGAATGAAACTCACAAGAAGATAAGCACTTGGTCTAATATAGTAAACTTAACTTGCATTGGACTGTCACCTTGCAAGACAATAACTCACCTAGACAAATAAACAATAATTAAAAAATAATCATATATATGTATGTATCTGGAAAAACAGAGCATCTTTCTTGTTAATAGGTGATGCCTGCAGTAGTGACGCCCTGCAGGAAGAACTACAGGAGCTGAGGGAGGCTCTGGAGGAAAAGAGCCGTGAAGCGGATGAGAGCATGGACCGATACTGCAGCCTCATGGTCAAAGTTCACAAGCTGGAAGAGACCAATGAAACTCTCGAGAACCAGCTCAAGCAGTTGAGAATCCAGACAAAGACCCCCAAGACCAGGAGATCCCTCAGGTCAGAGAAAACTGACCTGGAGAACAGTAAACCAGTGGCAGACAAAGCCAATGCGCCAGCAGGAAAGAGACAGAGAGCAGCAGATGACACTCCAAACAAAGCACAGGAAGCTCTGCACAGTATCACCAAGAGACTGAAAGCTGCGGCTGCCACACCGAAAGCCACACTAGAAGTAGACGCTGAGGATTTCAAACCAGAGGGTTTGCCTGAACTTGTTAAGAAAGGTGAGAGGTTTTGCAATTTGTCATTCGCTGTACTCCATATCAAGGATTTGAGTTGTTCTCCATACAGCTTTCACATTGAAAGGAATGCGTTATTGATTGTTGTTTTTACACATCTATATTACATCTTTCTGTATAGGTTTTGCAGATATTCCAGTGGGAGAGATGAGCCCATTCATCATTCGCAGAACCACAGTGCAGCGCTGCAGCCCTCGTCTGGCCGCCCGAATGACTGCGGCTCAGGAGAACTCATTTTCAGAAGAGCATCCTGTGCAAATCTCCAAACAGACAACAGAGGGCAGAACTTCAAATACTGTGAGTAGAACTGCCTCTGTCTATTTCCTGCAACTACATCTTTTAAAGTGAACAATGAAGAAACTTCATTTAAACTAAGTGCTAAGTATAACTAAATAAGATTTAAATTGATGATATATATATATGCATATGGATAGGGCTATGCCTTTAACAGGGTTCGTACGGGTGCTGGAAATCCTGGAAAATGCTTGAATTTTAATATAGTGTTTTCAAGGTTAGAAAAGTG
>JAUCMS010000031.1:11796479-11821059 GCA_032357445.1 Enteromius radiatus | reverse complement strand
GAAAAGCATAAAAATGCACCTTGAAAGTGCTTGAAAAGTGCTGGAATTTGAAGTTGGAAAAGGTGTAAGAACCCTGCTTTAAATACTCTTTGTGTAGCTGAAAACATTTAGTTACTCTTCTTTAACCACAGGAGGGCATCACAGACCCTCAGAAAAGGTTACTGGTGTCTGTAGTAAACACATTTACCACTCTCAAAGTTACTGACCATGGAAGCATTTGCAAATGCTCTCTGCAGGACATTACTCATTAGATGGAAAGAAGTGCTCTGAAGCGTTAAGGCTCCCGTCAGCTTTTGACTTCCTTCAAAGTTCCAATCATGTCACCTTAAGCCAGGTCACCATTTTCTAGAGATTGTCCTGGAGTGATTCTTTAAGAATTCAAAGGGAGTCAAGACCACATGCTGTAGAGTAGCTTTCATGTCTCACCTTAAATAAATGATTCAGGATGTAGTTAAGCTTTTATGAAGGCTTTAACATGTCAATTCACATGAGTATTCTGGGTTCAGTACAACTTAAGCTTAATCTACAGTACTTATGGCATATTAATTACCACAAAAATTACTTTAGACTTGCCACTTATACAATATGCGACCCTGGACCACAAAACCTTAAGTCCTTGGGGTATATTTATAGCAGTAGCCAAAAATACATTGTATGGGTCAAAATGAACAATCGAAAAATCATTAGGATATTAAGTAGAGACCATATTCCATGAAGATGTTTAATACATTTCTTACCATGAATATGTTTAAACTTAATATGCCTTTTTGTCAGGCAAATTTGTTTTTAATTTTGTCAGTATTTAGATTTTTCTGCACCCTCAAATTCCAGATTTTCAAATGGTTTTATCTCAAAATATTGTCCTATCCTAGCAAACCACACATCAATGGAAAGATTATTTATTCAGCTTTCAGATGTTGTAAAAATGTCGAAAAATTGACACTAATATTGTGGTCCAGGGTCACATAGCAAACAAGAATAGGATATGAGTTACAGTGAGGTGCTTGTACGTGAATAGCGTTCCAATGTAAGTGAATCTATTGGCTATACTTTTGAAACATATTTATACACAGTTCTGCCTGTAGACCCTCAAAAAATTGGCCCTTAGTTCCAAAGCAAGTGCTTCACCATAAGTTAAAGTTGTTGGTAGACCTGTTTAATGGATCATAAAAGCTGCAGTTCTTAATGAACAGTTAAGCTTCAAGTGAAACAGATGCGAGCCTTTGGCAGAGCGCATGGGGAGGATGAGCAAACCATTAGTCAGCTTGCAGCACAGCCAGTTTTCAATTACTATTCTGCACTCATTCTTCTCCTCAAAGTACGTGCTGGGTGCATGGGTTTGGAGAAGAGAGAAGATTCATTGATTGATTGCAAGAGCAAGATCTTGATTTGTACTTGTCTGCATCTTGACACTTTCCCCAGAGAAGTGTACAGCACGTGTTGTTTTGAACACTGATATTGCCGCTGGGCATTCTTGCCAGAATTACATTGCTCGCTCCTGACACCATGTTCATGTACTTTCAGGTCCAGGTGCCTAAGGCGATCCAGAGCAATGTGGCTGTATTATCTCCACTCACCAACAGTCCACGGGAAAACGGCTGTGAAAGCCAAGTGCCTGCTATAGAGCAGAAAATTAGCAGGCGCTCTCGCAGCTTCAAAAAGACCCCCGAGAAACAAGAACGGGTCAGTGCTTCTACAAAACAATATGACAACTGCCAAGTTCAGTGATCAGTGGGGTGCCATGTAAAATTTCCTCTTTTTTTTTTTTTACTCTATTTTTCAGAAAATTTATGCACTAGCTTTTTAGCTTTGTAAATAATATCATGTATTTTGTTTCTGTTACATTTCTGATTTCTTATCTTGTATCTCATTTCTCTTTCAACACAAAGTGATTGTTTTATACTTAATACAGAATAGCTGTATCATTTTATTGTATGTATTATATTGAGCTTTTATCCTTTGAATCACTCCATTTTACTATGTGTCATTGCTTTTTTCTGACTGCTTTACTAAAGTTCACTCTACCTATATGTTTGTTTGTGTACTTCTGTTCTCTGTTAGTGGCCTTTTGGCTGTTTACTCGCACACAAAAATTGCAGCAGACTTAATTGGTAAGGAATGATAAATTACAGTCTGAAAGCATTAAGTTGTTATAATATGTATAGATTTATATTCAGACTGTCTGATACAGATGTCTACTTTTATTGGACAGATAATGAGGAGGGATCTAATTCTAAATCATTTCAAGTTCTTACTCAATACAGGGCTGCCCAGGACTTATAAATCAATACCTTTGCTTTTAAACTCAGTCTGAAAATCTCCCCTGAGGTTTGGTTATGGTTTAATTGAAAGGATTTGGGAAGAAAATCCAGACTTGTTATACTATCTGATGATACAATGAACAACACGTTTTTAATCGTTACATTTATCCTTTTTATTAATGCCAATCCATTTTGCATTCACTAATATCAAAAACTGCTTTGTTGTTTAGATTAGTTTAACTAAAAAGTAGCTGTAAAACAATTTATAGTCATCTTCTCCTTACCTAATAATAATGCTATTTCTCAATCATGATATGGTCGGTGTT
The DNA here is from genome assembly GCA_032357445.1 of Enteromius radiatus. Classification (NCBI taxonomy): domain Eukaryota; kingdom Metazoa; phylum Chordata; class Actinopteri; order Cypriniformes; family Cyprinidae; genus Enteromius; species Enteromius radiatus. The sequence continues at coordinate 11,818,472 of JAUCMS010000031.1, read as the reverse complement.
ATTTTAGTATTTTAGAAATGTATATACTATTATAGTACTTTATTTCTATATTTTATGCTTTAATTTGATATTATATGTTATGCACTTTTTAAATATGCAATGAATTAAAAAAAAATTAAATTAATAGTTAATTCCGTTTTAGTATAGTGATATTTGTGCTTCAGTTTGTTTTATTTTAGTCATTTACCAAGTTGGCATTTTAATGTAAAAAAAAATAGTGTTAGTGCTATTTTTAATAGTTTTATTTAATGCAACATCAGTTATGATGTATTACTGTTGTTGGAAATAAATGCATACAGCACTTATTTTTTTCTTGCAGTGCAAAGCATGAACGTCCTCCAGTGCACTGAAGTATCAGTGTACAGTAATACATCATGTCATGTCATATTTTAATAATTTCAGCAAAATGATACCACAGAGTGCCTATAATATTCCACAGATGTCCTTATGAGGGAAATTGTGATGATTTAACCACATGGCATGTGGTTCCCATATTAGGAATTTGTGCTCTGCGTTTAACCCTTCCAAGTGCACACACAGCAGTGAGAAGTGAACAACCAAACACACACACACACACCATGAACACACACGGCGCAGTGGGCAGCCATTGCTGCAGCGCCCGAGGAGCAGTTGGGGCACCATATTCTTTGCTCAAGGGTCTCACCTCAGTCATGGTTATGAAGGTAGAGAGAGCTCTGTTTATTTACTTCCCTGCCGGACCTGGGACTCGAACCCGTGACCTGTGGGTTACAAGTCCAACTCCCTATCCATTAGGCCACAACTGTCCCGAAGAATGTTTCTTGACAGGGAATCGAACCCGGCGGCGGTGAGAGCGTCGAATCCTAACCACTAGACCACCAGTCAGATACTGTCAACACTGCACAGCACAGAATTTATTCATACATTTCAACTAATGCTACGAAAATTGCATGTCTCTTCCATAACATTACATTATTATATTATCTTGCACCTCTTGCAAGCTGACATTTAAAACTATTGTTTTGAGTTTTGAGGTGCTGCCCTTTGGATTAGATCATAGTTCAATATTTCACAGCTGACAGCTTTAATAGAAAATATAAATTTGACTGTCCACAGAGACATTTTTAGAATCAGAATATGGTGCCACATTAAATCCCCTTTTTTCTGGTCACGACTAGACTGAGTATATTAAAATAAATTGTTAGGTAAATATAACTTGATTTAGTCAAAAACAATTCGCATCTGCTGTACACTGCTCAAACACAACATTAAGTCCACAGACAGGTGCGGTGAATCACATTGATTATATTATATTATGTTACAATGGCACCTGTCAAGTGGTGAAATAATATAAAGAGATTTATAAGCAGGAAAATTCTACACATCTGCCGTTCTGTTTCTAAGTTTGAATTTTGATATTACATTTACTACTGAACATAAATGAGGTTATAAAGGTGTGTGGAGTAGCAGATGTTGTATCTTTTCTCTACCCAGCAAGCAATAACTAGCTTTGATATATTACTTGCTGATGTTGAACTATTTTGCATGCTAAAAGCACATGAAAAGATTTTAGTTTTTTTAGATTTCCGAAATCATAATCATATTAAAATAGGAGGCTACTGCAGATTTTTAAAAGCGTATTGTAGCAATCCTGGTAATTGAACAAAATGATGCTTTAGTACTGCTAAGGAAAATTCCATTACATGAATGACTCTGCTGACTCTGCTGAGAATCAAAGTGATACTGATCAAAGTCAAGGACTGTGAGGACAACATGTTAAATGAATCCGCTTACAATCCGTGAGAGACTGTGTATGTGCTGTCTACTGGAGGAAGAAAAATGCAGCCTACACTTTCATGTCAATATGATGCCAAAACTCTTAACTATGTGAAGACTGCTCGGATCACTGCTGAGCTGTGAGTATATAAAATAGCTAGATGACAAATCAATACACATTTTTTTCAGTCCAATTAAAATGCATAAGCTAAACATTACATATACAAAACAGCAATGTTTGTGTAAAACACCTATATACAATGGCATGCAAAACAATCTGTTCCACCAAGAGTAAACACTACAAAAGCAAATTCACGACAGTTCTAGAGTTTTACACTATCTGATTTTTTATTTCCTCATTAGTTCCAGTCCTCAAATTTAATTGCCTGAGCATTGTTCCAAGAGTGCTGATACAGTATGACAATCAACCCCAACATTAAAACCACTGAAGTCAATAACATTGATTATGACCTTACAATGGCACTTGACTAGGGGTGAGATATATTAAGTGAATTGAACGATCCATTTGTGAATTTCATGTCTTGAAATTGAAAAGATCTGAGGGAATTTTCTCAAGGACCAAATAGTGATGGCTAGATGTCTTGATCTTCAAACGTTTTGAGGGTGTTACTGGTATGCAGAGGTTAGTACCTACCAAAAGTGATGCAAGGAAGGACAACCAGCTCACTGATGCATGTTAGGAACAACGGCTGCCTGGTCCGGTAACACAGAATAGCTACTGTATCTCAAATTGCTGAAATACTGGCCATGGTTGAAAGCTTTCAAAATACAAAGTGCATCGAGGGGGACTGTGTATGAGACTGTCCACCTCTGAAAGCACCTATAATGGGCCTGTGAGTGTCAGAACTGCACAATGAAGAAGGTTGGCTGGTCTGCTGAATCAAATTTTCTTTTAGATCAGGTGAATGGCTTGGTGCATGTATGCCATTCTCCCTGGGAAGAGATTGCAGCAGGATTGGGAGGAGGGCAGGATGGCAGAGGCAGTGTTATGCTCTAGACCAAGGGTCACCAAGTTTGGTCCTGGAGGATAAACTCCAACCCTAATCAATGTCTTACTAGGTATACTTCCAGGGAGGTGTGTTGAGGCAAGTGGGAGCTAAACTCTGCAGGACACTAGCCTTGTAGGATTAAGTTTAATGACCCCTACTCTAGACATATTCTGCTGAGAAACCTGGGGTCGTGGCAGTCGTGTGGATCTTACTTTGATTGCTGCAGGCCACATACAGTCTTTCATGTGGTGTTTCCTGATGACAGTGGCTTTTTTCAACAGTGTATCTCATTAGTGTAAGTCATTAAATCATTCACCTAACTGATTTGTTCAAAATTGCTGATTTACTTTGTGTTGCTCAGAAATGCAGATCTACTTTGGCACTTTTTGGCACAAAGAAACTGGCGACGGGCAAATTCCAACTGCAATTGAGCTTCTCAAAGTCCTACTTTCTCTCAAGGGCCTTGACATCAGGACTTTGAAGGTCAATTGTGTCTAAAAAAGTAGCCCCTTGGAATGTGTACTTCACATTCACACTCTTCACCTGGATTGTTACCATGACAACACAGCATGGCATCCATCACCCCATTATCCTGTTCTACTCAGGTGTCTCTTATTATTGCTGTTAATTCAGTTGTTGCAAATAAATCTACATTTAGTAATGCATTTTTATGCTTTATATACATGTTTTTCCTCTCAAATGTATGAAACTCTACAATTAAACACATTTCGTGCAAAATAAAATGCATGTGTATTCTATAATTATTCTATTATACCCTGGGACACAAATGGTACAATTTTTTTTCCTTAATTATCATCTAACATATACTTCACTGACAGAATTGTGAAGCAGGGGCAGACATTTTTGCACCTTGCACCCCTCAGTTGTGGGTGTTGATTGTGGAAGAGTGTTTTCAACATTTGCTGCCTGTACTGAGAATCGAACCTGCAACCTTCTTCTGACAAGTCTGATCTCTAACCAGTAGGCCACAACTACCCCCAAATGCCCCAACCATTTGTATAAAGCAATGTTGCACTAATGAGCATGATGTGGGTTGACACAAACACACTGTGGCTCATGTGATAACTTTTAAATTACATATTTAAGAAGATTTAAAATACAAAATTAATTTTGAAACTACTAAAGCATAACAATATTTTACGAGGAGAGGAAAGGGTTCATATTTTGATACTTTTTTTGTATTTAGCACGCATTCCAAAATAAAGCTTTTGTTTCCAAAGTATATTATACATATATATGTATATATGTTTATATGTTAAATATCATCTAGGTAACACTTTAGAATTGGTAACACTTGTTAACTAACTATGACTTTTCCCTCCATAAATTCTTAATTTTCTGCTTAATAGTTAGTAAGTTGTTGAATTTGGGAATTGGGTAGGATAAGGGATGTAGAATAAGGTCACGTTTAAGACATTAATATGTGCTTAATTAGCACTAATATTCTAGTAGTATGCAAGCTAATAAGCAACTAACTGTAAAATAATGAGTTATCTTTATTCATATTGTTGTTACAGAAGAAATCCATGTGAGAAGAAGTCCACAGCAGATTTGCTTGTTTGCATTCACTTCACAGAAAAAGAGAAAATAACCTCCCCCTTTCCCTTGCTGCAGCCTCTGTTTTGAGTTCTCAATGATATTTTCTTTCGGCTTCTCTTTATTATGCTCCCCTTCACCTCACTCTCAGTCAGCAAGATCTGGGGGAAAAACCAATTGATGCTGAGCCAATACATCCATCCAAGCTATAAATAGAACACACCTCACCCTAGTAATGGTTCAGTGAAATATTCAATTAATCTAAACACTTGCAACCTCTAGCTCCCACCTGGGATTCCAGCCAGCCGCCTGGTTAAAGCAACACACACATACACAGAGAAAAGAAAAAAAAAAGTTAAAAGTAAATCAAAGATTGTGAAGAAACAAAATTGAGAGAAGCCATGCAAGTGAAATCTAAAGTGGATCAAAAACAAGGCAGAAAAGAGGCTTCTCTGGGGGTAGCAGTCCTATCCGTGACTGTACTGGAATACACATGCAGTCAAACAGCATGTGCTGACTCCTCATCCCATCCAACCCCAGAGGAGACATCATGTCCATTCTCATCCTTACCTTCGACTTCGGTATTCCCCAGTGGAGCTGTACATAAGCAGAAAGTGACATGCAACTGGAAGTTCCTGATAAGCCTCATCTCCTCAAGCTCAGGCAGAAATAGGTAAAGGTGACAGCCAATCAACATTTGTGTGAACTGAGATATTTCTTCCAAACTTTTCCTGCAAACAAACAAGAACAAAAAGCCTTTTATAAGTTAGGACCCTTTTCTCTGTAACTGTATTTTCCACTTCACATTCAAGGCTATGAGTGGTCTTTACTGGAGGTTTGTTTTGCTCAACAGCCCTGAATTTCCTAGAGGGCTGTAATGGGATTTATAGCCATTTACATTTGTTTTGGCAAAGTGAAGGAGGCTCTTAACCTCTATTAAGCCTTCTAAATGGTTCTGTACGTATGTAAGCACACTTATATTCCGCAACCAGTAGTACAAGGCAACTGTTAAGATCATAAAAGCTACCTGCACTTCAGTTTCATCCTGCTTGATGTTGTCAATCAAAGGATGTACTCATTAGACATTTTCTTTGGGAATAAAATACAGTTTGTGTTAATCTTGGCCTTGGTCTCTTGAACTCTTAGACAGAATTTTGAGGCTTAACAAGAAGTTTTTTTTTTGTGCGTGATAAAATATAAAGTCAACAACACCATCTGTTTAAGTGTCTTTTATGTAGAGATTTTGTCTTACCTTGTGTTTGTTGTAAACATTTTCCAACTTAAACTATAAAAACTGTATTACAAATTGAAATTAAATGACTTTTTGAGTTTTTCAAAAGTTAATGTTCTTCTTTACCATAAAACAACATATGGTACATATGAAATATGAGTCTCGTGGCATGAAAAGGAAATAATAAAGGTAAATATTAATATTAAGGGAAAAATAATGTGCTCCATTTCCAATCAAGCTGTACTTTTGTTTATTTTGAAAATATTATGTAATGTGTGCATGTAGTCTATTAATAGGCCTATTTAGGATACATAAAATGCTCGCTATGACATTGGCCTTGGCAAGACAAACAAGTCAGACTTTTTTTTTTTTTTTACACAACGTAAATAGGTTGCATTGAGAATGTTATTAAACACAATATCATAAGATCGTGGTGGGAATTTTCAAAAGAGCTTTAATAAAGCTTATTTACTAAAAGTCTTGGGGGCCTAAAGTGCAAAGCAAATGTTCTAATCCATACACTGATTATAAATGAATAAAGATAAACAACTTTTATCTTTAAAAGTTATTGAAATATTTCACCTTTGTCACCATTGCTTTTTCAAGGTAATGTGTTTTGACATGGAGATGTTTGCTCATGAGAATGTTCCCATTGACCACACTGTATGGTGACCCTTCATGCAATGTCAGTGTTTTTCTATGGCATAGCATAAGCTCATTCACGTGCATGGCAAACCAAATATTTTTTTACACTGGGTCAAGGGGTTGCTTTTCAAAATGTTATGTAACATGGATTAGAACGTTATCTTGCTAAGATCAGAAAACTGGCCTCTATTTATATACTGTGAGCCCCTAAAAAAGAATAGGCACTGTTTAACTTTCCAGTGCCAGTGGATGTTCTCCCTGTCAGTCTGAGAGATGCACACTGAGTCAGCAGTTTGACATTTGACCCGAGTGTTTTTTCAAGTAGTCAAGTGAAGGGAAGAGAGAAAGCCGATAAATGGACAGATGCTGGTAAAGGCTTAAACCCAAATGTGCTGTGTGTAAACATTCTGCAAGTAAAGGAAGTAAAGGCATAAACCTACTGATAGACCAACAGCCCATAATGATCTTGCAGGTTTAAATTGACAGAAATCTTCATTTTAACTGGACTCTTCCTTTAAACCACACTATATTAAAGCTGAAACATGAAGATTAGACACATTCCTTCATGAAAGAGGCCCACTGAATTCAATATAAGAATATTTAAACATTCATAGCGGAAATGTAAAAATGACTGTGAATAATATCCCAAATTAATCATAAAAACAAATATACCATTTTTTATTTTAATTTCCTGCTTATAGACTTTCATCACTGTGCCAAAAAAGACAGCCACCTGGTTGCTGAATGAATATAATTTTTTTGTTGTTGTTGTTTTTGTTTAACATTGAATGTGTCTGTTTTTGCCCAGTAACATTCATTTGCTCCTCCTTGGGTGATTGTAACATAAATTTTGCCAGAGATATTCAACAAATAATGAAAATTCTGCAGAACAACCGAGGGTCTCTTACATGGAAACTCTCTGATGTTATAAAGAAAGAAAAGATATGCAAGATATAATATTACAGGAACCTCATTTGCAGTGCATTAAAGGAAGGATGTGCTATAAATAGAAAATGTGTCCCTGTGTCCCTGCACCTTCTGACCTGAAATATAGCTTAATGGAAATGTTAAAGTTCTGGAGCAGGGCATGGTTCATTTCCATTATGTTTTATTTATTTCTATTTTCTATAAGAGCTATACCACAAACGCAGTCTCTTTTCCCCACTTTTGTATATCATATATTTCACAATCATGCTATATTGTTCGAAATGTCAAAATAGATCTACCAGCCATAAATAAGATATAGATAACTGCATCTAACTGCTATATCATTTCTATGAAGATAATAAAAAATACATTACACGGTAGCAAAACAGTGTGTGCTAATCATCACTAACTGCTGTCCTGTGGCTAACCCACAGTCGCAATACAATAACAATAGTAAGGTTTTTTCCAGTGACTGGCTGTAAAAATGGTTTACGTGGAAGTCCATAGGTCAAATTCTTGTTAAAAAAGTTTCTCTAATTAGAAGCACGGTATAGTAAACACATCGCTTCTCTGCAGGACTCACAGCATTTCCTTTAGTTTAATGAGAGCAGAGTATGTGCTGCTCAATAAACTAAGCTGACAGGAGTCAAATGTCACTGTTTATATACTTCTTACACACTGCTACTAAATGATGGGTTCTTGAAGATGGTGACAAGCACTAGACCTAAGACTTATTAAATGAGTAAATCCTAAAGCTAATCTCTAATCTCTCTGCTATTGTATTTGGCAAGCAGATAAATTTGAACATATATGTAAAAAAAAGTACAGTGAAAATAAAATAACTTAAAGTTAAGTTAAGTTAAGTTAAATTAAATTAAATTATGTTATATTATTGACTACTTGTCCCAGACAGGGTGTCAACTTATCCCAGTATTAGCCACTAATATATTACAATTTGAAAAGTAAATGCACATTTTTTTAAGAGGTATGCTGCAATTGCTTGAAAAAAGATCCATGCCAATATTATGGCTTATGTTTGGTATTGTGTTTCCAAAATCTAACTCACAGAATAATAGCAATGCATGAAGGAAACTTATGGACACTGTGAGCATGGTATGGGAGTGCACGTGTGCCTTTGATGCACTTCTGACATTGCCCAAAGGACCCATAATTTTTAGCCACCTCAATGAGAAAGTGCAATTGCCAAGGTGAAATGACAATGGGAAAATGGAAAGGGAAACAGAAGCTAGCGTAGAAATGATAGTAACTTTTTTTTAAGCTTTCAACACATTTGTTTTTTTTATCTCTACAGTTTGTGTAGTTAACACAAGGGCAGTAGTTAGGCTATGCAAAGTTTTATAGCCAATACATTACATGCAAACAAATTCTCTGTATGCTGTTATTGTCATTTGGTATCAATATTCCCTTTCTATTCATGTATTTAAACAAATATATGAGGTAGAATGTTTATTCCCTAAAGCAACATTGTGTCTTTTCATTTTCATCTCAATGGGAGATGTATTAGGAATGCAGGGATTTAATACATTCACAGCTGGAACACTGAACACACCAAAGGTATTATGGAAATTCTGTTGTAGTGATGGATGGTGTGAATTAGAATGACACATAAGAAGAATTTGTATTACTTAAAGCAAGTTGTATAAACATTTGAAAATTGCTGTACTCTAAAAACAAGAGAAAATATCTCTTGCTGAAAACACATCTATAGATACATACATAGTTTGTAGTTCTAAAACCCAAAAGAGAATCAAAAGGTCTGTGGTTATTATTTGGAGATGTTTTCACATTAATTTCTACATAAATTAAGGAAGCCCCAAGGATGAATTTTGAATCTTGGGCGTTTTAAATAAGGAAAGCTACTAGAAATATGGGACTTTATGAAAATTATTATTCCTGCTCTATTCATGATACACTTAGATGCCCATAATGTTTTTTGTATTAAAGTGTCAGCATTAGCCTACTGATTTTTGAAAACTACCTTTTATTCTGTGTGTGTAACACAGCTCTATATGAATTAATACATCCTGTAAGTTTTAGATCTAAAAGTGCACTGTGTATTGTCTTTTAAAAGAAAGTCGACACACTGAATAACTGAAACTAATCGTTTTAAAAACATTGACGTCAACATGAAATATTAGCATATTGTTGACCAATTGTTAGTCTTCTCTCGTTGGTCTGAAGGAAAATGCTAATTCATTCTTTACCACTAGGTGCCGCTTTTGAAGCGTTAAATGCTCACAAATATTGCTTTAAACAAAATCGACAAAACTGGAGGGCTTGGGGGAAAAATCATCCTTGAACGAATCATTTAAGTTAGGAGTCGTTAACAAATTAATAAATGCAAATAAATGCATAAGAAAATGAAAGAGTTTTTTTGACCTTGCATGCAAGTCCACCTGTTTGGGACTCATATAACCCATAATAGGGGCACTTTCAAACCATGGTTAATTGTCGTAGTGTAGTCCGATTCTCAAAACACTTTCCATTCAGACCAATTTCTAAAACTGGCTAATTAATCACACTTGGGGTACTTAATAGTTTTAATTTCGTCATGTCCGCCTCAAAACGAGACTGTTGCTGTGTTGGTCTAGGACTGATTTGTAAGTGTCGACAAGTTGTTGTTTGTTTTATCTGCTTTATTCAGATCTGAATTTAACTTGAACAGAAGCTGAGGGTCTTTTTCAAACCTCAAAAGTACTGGAGCCGTTCAGAAGAACTGGAAACAGAATAGTTGATTTCCTCGCGATTCCTAGAGTGAGTGACGCGCATTAATGAAATCGTGAAACCTGCCCACAGGTCGTGAACACAACACACGGAGAGCGCGAGCTCTTGCGAGCGTGGAGACGGACAGTGAGCGCGCTCATGATGAGAACAGCCAGTCCAATTATCCGTGTGCCTCCCGTGGACACTCCCTTCTCACTTCAGTGCTTACTCAACCACGAAATCCAGCGCTGGATTCCAAGATACCGCTCGCGTGGAGATTTAAAACTGGACAGAGGCATGACAGTCCAGAAGAGAAGACGGAGGTTATGCGAATGCGTTTGGTGGCATGATTAACATCCAGTTTTTGCTTGTGTGCTCCTGAGAAGAACGAAAAGACAAAAAGTCAAGCGGTGTAACACTCAAGACAGCTGATGAGGAGCAGCAAGAAGAAGAGACCTGACAAAGTAGTAAGTGCGCAATGTTTGTTTTGCATAATTCAATTGTTTATCATGTGTTGCATAGTAAATTTGACATGATACTTAACCCATTCATGCCTCAGTTCTTCTTGAAATCATAATTGAAGAATTGAAAAGAATGAGTTATTTTACGTAAATGTTTGTATTCTGAACAGTGGTAAAATCTTGATAGTTATAGATAGCCTATATTTGTTCAAGACAAAGTTGCAAAATCATTGTAGATTCCATTATAAAAGGTGTTTTGTAAAAAATAAATGATAAAATAATAAATATGAATAAAATAATAGCTGGGATTCAGTATATTTGAAAGCAAAAAAAAAGTAAAACAGTGTTGCAATACACTTGCTGCAATGGTGATGGCTATTAGATTTAGCAGTGTCTGAACCTGTAACCTTTCAGTGACCAGCTTAGATTATGTATCACAGCGCCACACCACCCACACCACTTTGACATGTTTCCAGATTTGTAGGAGGAATATTACTGGAATCACATCTATCAGTTTTGCAGTACAGCACAGCCTCTTCTGCTTACACTGGGTCAAAAATAATAAATATACTCTTTAATGCAATATAAAAGCTTATATATATATATATATATATATTTATAAAATGCTACATTTATGCATATTGTTTTAAGATATACGCTTGGCAGTATTTTTAAAAACAGTGTATTTAAAAACAAACACCTAAAAGAGAAGTGATTTGAATGGATCTGCATGGGTTAACGTTTTTTGATATCCTCTGGAAAAGAATGATAAAGTGGACATGCTCTACTAGAGCCCCCTGGGGCTTCAACAACTAACAGATCATTAATAAGCATTGAGGTCTGAATAATGCACAGAGGGAAAATCTGCTGCACTAAAATAGTGCTAAAACTTGTGTTGCCTTGCATAACATACTTCCACACGCTGCATACTGGATACTAGCGAGGAGAACATTACGTACACTATCACAGGTTTGCTAGGGAGGCTTTTCACACTTGGCTGAAATGCTGCAGAAGTCAGTAGAGACAGAAACAAATCAAAATCCTCACAGATGAAAGGCCAGTCTGACTTAAATAAAAATCAAGGAAAGTGTATTCTTGCGATTAGAAATGTTTGAACATATATCATAAACACAATGTTCCCAAATTCAAAATACTCAATGGGACCAGAATAATAACTAAATCTAAGAACATAATCTAAATCATATTCGGAACTGTTTTAAACCCCTGCAGCTGTCGGTGCTTTTCATAGCTGCTATTATTTATTAATGGCACCATGTGAAAAACATGAATGTGTTTTCATTCATGTACAAATAAATCATATTATAAATATCTATAAACAAAGCAGAACTATTTAATTTGAAATACAATTAGCTATAGTATCACTACAGATTCATCAGCAGTCATTTCTTTAAATTGCAGCTGTCTTTTATAACCCATCTCTCTCTCTCTCTCTTTTCTCGCTCTGTCTTGCCCTCTCTCTCTCTCTCTGTGTGTTTGCCCCAGTGGCTGCACCTGATCTTTTAGATCCTAAATCAGCCACACACAACACCAAACCACGGCTGTCGTTCTCCTCCAAGCCCATTGTATATAACTCGGGGGATGATTGTGATACCATAACTACCGTAATGAAGTGGAAAACAGTAGTGGCGATCTTCCTGCTGGTTGTTCTATACCTGATCATCGGAGCCACAGTGTTCAAAGCCCTGGAACAGCCACAGGAGAGCTCGCAGAAGTACCTTATCGTGCAAGAGAAAATTAACTTCCTTTCCAGGCATACCTGTGTCAACGTCTCTGAACTGGAGGACCTGGTCAAGGTACAAACTCCAATTTTTTACCCGTGTGCTTGAAATTAGAATTCAAAGTATCTGTTTGTATACTGTCGGTAAAAATAGCCTTCTGGATATTGATTCAAATAGCATATAGTGGTTTTGTCTGCAGGACGTTGGGTGAATAGACGAATCTTTGCCAGAATCAATAATGACAAGCTCGGAAGTTGGCAGAAATGATCTGTAATCTTATTAATTGGAGCCAGAAAACACTAATTGGACATAAATTGTTCTGTGCATGTTGTTCTGTTTCTGATGAATGATGCAGACTTTTTTTTTTTACTTAATACTCAGATTGTTATTCTGAAATCATTGTTATTCTGAACGTTTCAGACTAATTTGATCTGTAGTAATGTAATATTCATAGGTTTATTGCTATAAACACTTTATCTGCTCTCCAAATTGGGGTTGCTGGCAGTCTGTTATCATTTTCTTTTGAGTTCGTTTGACATTAGTTCACCTGTGGGGAAATTAAATATGCTCTTTACATTACATCATTAATTAGCTCCATCTTCTGAAGTCTGTGGTATTTACCTTTGTGCAAGAAGTAGATGGAGTATAAAAGTGACATTTTATAAGTGCAGAGTTTATTGTCTCCTGCAAACTGTACTTAATTATTCCAGCGGCAATTTAAAGGTCGTGGATGATTGTGTGAGCTTGGTTTTCAAATACACCAGAATGTGAATCACATGTCTTAAATGTGCATAAAACGATTAACATTTGGGATGGAAGTGCTGCTTTATTCATAATGTTTTTTTGTGATATGTACTGTATATAAATTATTTTAAAATTATTATCTTAAATCGCTGGGGTGTAATTGTAGCAAAAGCCAAAATTACATTGTAGTGGTCAAAATGATCAATTTAGCTTTAATGCCAAAAATCATTAAGATATTAAGTAAAGATCATGTACCATGAAGATATTTTGTAAATTATTAAATTATAATAAAACATTATTTTTGATTAGTAATATGCATTGTTAAGAACTTTCTTAGGAAACTTTAAATGTGGTTTTCTCAGTATTTTCTTGATTTTTTTGCACCCTCAGATTCTAGATTTTTAAATGGGTGTATCTCACAGAAATATTGTCCTATCACAACAAACCATGGATCAATAGAAAGCTTATTTATTTATTTCATTTACAAAAACTGAAACTTATGACTGGTTATGTGATCTAGGGTCACATATAATATTCTTTTTTAAATTTAGTACAGTTGTAGTGTCTTGTGACGTATAATTCTACATATTCCAACTCCTCGCCCTGGCCCTTACATTAAATTGCATCCCAACACACTGCTGCACCTACTTCCCATCCTTGATTATTGGTGTTACGACATTCACACACCTCTGAACAAATGTTCATTCCTGCCAAGTCCAGTGGTGATTGTACCGACACTTGGAAGGTGTTCACAAACAGGAAAACCTCCCCATGGAATGAATGGCCTCTCATTGCCTCTCACTTTTGGCTGAGCTCTCGTGCAGCCAGCTGGAAGCAGGAAGTGTTAGGGAGCAGATGGGATACTCTCAGGGCTCTTACAGCATATCTGTAATACAGTATGTAGGCCAGGAGAACCTGCACACATGTGCAGATGTTTTTGACAGTGTTTACATTTCTCATTCAGTGCTTAGTAGTTTTTTGTTTTTTTTTTTGGCTACAGATTTCAAGGCTAGTGAGAATATGGCTGGAATATGGACTAAGTCAGAATGGCCAGCCCACTACAGAATTAAAAAGATATAGATTATAGATCATAGATTAAAAAGATATAGGGCCAATTTTTCAGACTTTACCAGTTTAGTACACCAAACTACAAAACCAATATACAATTGCAAGTATATACAAGTATATTTATTCTTTACTAGGGACCTTATTCCAATGTTGATGTTTTATGTTGTTTTTAATGGATTGCACATTTTAATGTTAATTAATTAATATCAGCTTTCAACTTTATAATTTTATTTTTGAAGTGCAATTTGTTGTTTGGATATTAATTTTTATTTTTAATGTTTGAAGTGCCGTTTTTGTTATCTGGACAGTATTTTATTTCAAAATTGCATCTTTATTTTATAATTTTGCAAAGCAGTTTACCATTATTTAAACATATTATTACAACTATATTTTCAATCTTTGCAGTGCAGTTTCTTTTTTTTTTTGTCATTTGGACATTAAATTTTGTAATCGCAAATTTATTTTTCAGTTTTAGTTTTACGTTATTTGGAGATCATCTCATAATTTCAACTTTTGTTACATTATGTTTGCAGCGCAGTTATCAGTTTTCTGGACATTAGGTATAATATTTGCAATCTAATTGTTTTTAATTTTGCAATTTAATGTTCAAATACTTTTCAATGTTCCATTATTTGGTTACATTCCATAACTGCAACTTTATTTTTAATCTTAGCACTGCAGTGCATTTCTGTTTAGTATTATTATTTGGAAATGTATTATTTGAATTTACACCTTGTTGTTGCAAATTCATTATTGCATATCATGCAATTTACCATTATTTTACCATTAATATTATTGTACGTAATTGCAACTTTTGGACATTGTGTCTTGCAATAGTGACGAGATGACCATAATACATTCTTGCCACATATACATGTACTGTACAAGCCCAAGTTATCAATAAGTGATAGAGAAATAGTATGTGAGCTGTAAATTAAGGACCATGGACAGCTCCGCTTTTTGTCCTTCACTTAGTTTAGTTTAAAATAGCAAAGCTTTGATCTTCCGCTTACTTTTTGAGTAATTTGAGTTTTTAATGGTAAAATGAGTTTTACTTAGTGGTAAAATGTTAACAACAACAAAAAATCTTTAATGAGCCATGTATTCCCTGAGTTTGGAATCAGACTACTACTAAGTCACTTTAGATCTTCAGGAAACACAATGATCAGAGAAGGAGGGATATTGATTTCAATTACACCATGATCTATTCTTTAAAAAAACAACGGCATGGCCTGAAACACAAGAACTACTAGAGGTATAACATTATCCCTGCTGCACAAACACAGGCGCACACATTCGATAAGGCAGCCATTTACTATAACGGATTTGACACTGAATGAAATTACAGATCAAATTCTGTCTTAACTCCCAGCTGACTCTGTAATCTGTGACGTAAAATCCAGAGATGTTGTGGAAGACTGATAAAGAACAGATCCATGTCTTTGTTTGAGGCTCTGAATGTAGGTAGTTGGAGCCAGTCATCCTGTTCATTCAGAGACATACAGTCTGCTGTAGATTTAAACATGTTACACAGCTGGGCTTGTACTGGAAATAGCATTGCTGAATATGATTTAGCCTGGGTGAATGGAAAATATAGCTGTTGCTTTCTAAATAAACATTTCTTATATTCATGTAATACTTTACCCGCTGAGCCTTTGTCATTTTTTGCTCACCTTCATGTCATTCTGACCCTGTAATATATTCTTTCTTTTGTGAAACATGATGGGAGTTACATCTCCTTTTGTGTTTCACAAAGAAAGAATATGCAGTCTAACGGAGAAGTCATATGATGACTTCTTATTTTTAGGTGATCTATTGCTTACATTTCTAATTTTTGGAGTTTTTTCCTGACCTGTTTTCTCATACACAGCAAGTGGTGTTGGCTATCCGGGCTGGGGTCAATCCTTCGGGTCACCCCTCTAATGAGAGCAGCATGTGGGACCTCAGCAGCTCCTTCTTCTTTGCCGGGACTGTCATCACCACTATAGGTGAGTAACAGCTAGACTCATTATAAATTCACTAAATGATTCCTTAATTGATTAGTGACATTTTGAACTTCATTATCACTTCATTAAGCAACTTGGGAAAGGCTGCTTGGTGAAATAAGTTTAACTTAGGGGACCTTGAATGTAAAATGAATAGACCGCAAGTAGGGCTGCATAATTAAACATATTTTCAATTATAGTTGCAGTAATTAATTATGAAATGTGTAAATTACAGCATTCCATTTTAAGAATGCCAATCAGCTTGTTTTAGAAGGAAGCCTCTAATACTCAAGAATACAGTAAAAACAGAGATGCTTTTAAATAATAAAACTTGAATCTGGTGCTCAAAAACATTTCTGATGATTATCAATGTTTGTTTTTTTAAATAGAAATCGTTTATAACATTCTAGATGCCCTTACTGTCATATATATCAATTTAATGTATTCTGGGTGAATAAAAACTTTTTTTTTTTAATATTAAAAAAAAATATTTCTGACCCATATATCTTTATTTCTCCAGCAGACCAAAAGTGAATAATAATAATTTTGGTTGGACTGCTTTAACTGAAATGGGATGTTTACATTTGAATAGAAATTCTATCAACTCTAATAAATGCAGTTAAAATATCAAGGTTAATAATCAACAAAAAAATGATGTTTGCCATAATAGTGTGACTTATGTATGGTCATGTGGGGTTGTTTATCTATGCACTCAATATATTAATAGATTCATTGCTCAGTAAATAATCAGCAGCAGCATTTTTCATTTTGACTTCATCACTAGGGATGTGTAGGAAATTGTGTTAACATTATTTAATAAGCTTGATTAATGAACCTTAACGAATCCGTTGAACAGCTTTGACCGTTCTTGAGTACATGTGTATGACACCTTTGAAACCTGCTGGAACGGAGCCAGTTTTTGGATTAAAGAGCAAGCCCACCTTCATCAATCCCCCAGTGTCCCTCTTAGGTTGTGAAGCATAAAGTGCAGTTAATGAACCGAGCAGGTCTGATAGCTTGACCTAAAGAGGCCAAGGTCTTGAAGCTGCCCCCATTGCATAAGATCTCCAAGTTCTGTATAAATATTCAAACATCTGGGGTTACTAAGATCATTTATTTAAAGAAATGAATACTTTTAGTCTTATTGTTGCAGAAGATTTCTATTTCGATTAAATGCAGTTATTTTGAAAAAAAAAAAGTCATGTTTTTTTACTAGATATTAAGATGCACAACTGTTGTCAACATTGACAATAATAAGAAACATTCCTTGCACATCAAATCATCATCTTAGAATTGTATCCTTTGACAATGAGCTATTTTAGTTTCTTGATGTTGCTTATATGATTTATTATGCACAAATCAACATCATCTGACATTTTTATTTTATGTTTGTGTCACCTAGGGAAGTCAGTCACAGAATTGGCCTTCAAAGTTGTAACTGTTAATTTGTTCAGCAAGAGGCAAACAAATAATCCTTCTTTTTGTCACGTACGCATAGACAAAATGGTATTTATTATCATTTGGATGAAGACCTGTCAACTCCCCCTGTTCACTTCTATCAGCAAAGACACGCACTCACACAAGGACACAGACACACTTTGGAGTGTCCTCATGTGGTCATCTGTTGGTGAGGGCATCAGCACATAAGTGGCGGGCATTTGCTAGTGTTGCAACCCTCACAAGACACACTTATGTGCTCATTAAGCTCATTCAGACATTGTTGTTACATCAGGTTTGCGTCACCCTGTAAGTAGTGCTACTTCACTAATGAGGGTGCCATGACATTTTTTGCTGCTTGTGTCAAACTGACTTGTTTTGTGCTCAAAGTCAGCACATGGCATTCATTTCTCACTAAATTGGACTGAGATATCAGGCAGTTTATCAATGAGATCCTGCTAATTTGAGTCATTTTGAGTTTCTTTATACTGGAGTTGCTGGTAGGTTTAGGTTAGGGATTTTTAACTACTTCTTTCTGAGTACTTCACACTTTTTGAGAACTTTATTTTTGTGTCTTAATGTACTTTTATATTATTTGTTATTATCTTTGTTTATTAAACAAAGCCTGAAATTAGTAAAGTAGTCAGAGGCAGTCAAGTAAAAAAGTTATGGTCTATAAACTCCTTTAAGAGGACTGTCTAGAGAACAAATATGACTTCACACACTGTTAACAAATAAATCTTTTTATAAAAGTTATGTTTTTGAGTGTTATATTTTACAAAGGCAATTTTTTATAAATTTGGGTAACACAATATGAATCGAAAAACCTTTCAAAGTATAAAGTATCATAATACAAATCTTCTTCATATCTGTCTTTTTTCATACATTTATTAAAAAATAGAAAATATTTCTTCAGGGTTATTGAAACATGTAGTTCAGATTAGTACTTAATTTTCCATCTCTATCTCTCTTTTTTAGCT
This sequence comes from Enteromius radiatus, assembly GCA_032357445.1. Lineage (NCBI taxonomy): Eukaryota > Metazoa > Chordata > Actinopteri > Cypriniformes > Cyprinidae > Enteromius > Enteromius radiatus. The sequence goes on along the minus strand of JAUCMS010000031.1, from coordinate 11,800,209 downwards.
ATATGTATTTCTTTAACTTAAAAAAAATCATGTTAATTTCAATAAATTATATAAGTATATTTGAATTTGCAAGACATAAAAACACATTCAGAAGTGTTAGGCTTCCAAAAAAATATTCGTAATCAAATTTTTATAAGGATGCATAAAATGCAACAAAAATCACATTAGAATAGAGGAGTTGTATTTTAAATACACATTGTTATTGTTAACTTTCTTCAAAAAAAAAAAAAAAAAAAAATCCATCACAAAAAAGTGAAATATATGTATTTTAAATTGTAGTAACAAAACATAAAGAATGCTAATGACTCCAGATTTTAAACAGTTGTGTATATGATCAACAGCTTAGTGACACCAGACCAACTGGTGTGTATTCAGCATAAATGTGAGTGGAGGATTGAGGATGCTGACTCATGGTATGTTGATGATCACACATAGTCACACTGTTTGCTTGTGTGCAGCTTCAGTGGTTAGCTTTTATGAGCACAACAGGCATAAAAAATGAGATACGTTGGTTAAGCAGGGAGATTAAGAGCATAGTCCATTTTTCTTTGAAGGTTATGTTTTAAACATTGATTTCCCATACTGTGCAAGACACAATAAAATATTAGATATGACCCAATCGCTGCTGGTTTATTTTTGGAAATCTTTAATCAGGCAGAGCAGCCGTTTCATTTAAATCAATTGGAGGGGTGCAAAAAATTATTTGCAGACCACCACTTTGGGTTCTTATCTAGGGTCTCTGACGTATTATCAATTATTACATGTTGTTTGTTTCTATTTAAGGTCAGGAAATAAGATTTAATCTGAACAATGATGAGTTTGCTCACGGTGTTGTTTGTATCAGGCAAAAATAGAAATACTGAAGCCATTAACACACGTTATAAATTTTTACTGTGCAGTGAAATGTACATCCTTATAGTTAATCTGCCGGAACAAGTATGATATTTTTATCCAGCCATGAACGTTGTTAATTTTTCCAAGAGACTATGTGTAAAGACATTACAGTTATTCGTCTCCATTGTGCCATGTGTAATTAAGGTTGTCTCACAGAGAACCAATTTTTATGGCTCTTTCAAGGTTTTTTGATTTAATTAGATTTCAAAGAGGACAGATTGCATGAGGAGTGATTGAGCCCAGTTAATGAGCTTCAAGGAAAATGGAGACATAATTGGATGGAGGCACTTGCGGAAATGCCCCCCACTGCTCACCTTCACTCAAAGTGGCTCTGTCCAGCGGCTTACCTTTTGCTCTTGTAATTGCTTAAATTCCTGGTATTCTCATTGTCTCTCCCATTATAACACTTTTTGGCAAAACGAGCGAGCCGGGAGAATCGGCAGACTCCGAACCCTGGCGGCTTGAACCCTAGCAAGGGTTAGTGGTTCGGTGCCCCCCCCCCCCCCCAGAGGAAGTCGTGGAGCTAGGAGGAGATGGGGAGGAGGAGGGATGCAAAAAAGCGAGATGCGGAGGAAGGGAAAGACGGGATTATTTATAGTGGAAAGGAGTGATTTGAGTGGATTGATTAGATAATGTGGTGCCAGCCGTGGTTAATTCATTCAGCGATACTCCTGAAACTATGTTATTATCAAAACATTCACTTAATTTAACTATATGTAAAATTTCAACCAGCAGCTTGTAGTCTTACAGTTTTAAATAAATATTTCAGAATCTGTGAAGATGTTATATTGTTGATTTAACACAATTTTTTTGACTCACTTTCTCTTGGCATTTTTTTAAGGATTGTAAAACGTAAATGTAAAGGTTATAATTTTATAAAAACTCTTGTGTATTTTTAGAGTTAAATTTGTTCTCATCTTTGTCATGGTGTTTTAGGGTTTGCAGCATTTGGTTTCATGGCAACAGAGTTGTAAAACTGCCACAAGTTCTGCTGTTTGAGCTTAACCTAGAAAAACTCTTTAAGTGAACCCAAAGTTTGAACCCTCACCGTTATTAAAACTTCCTAAAAACTCATTATTGAGTTTGAATCAAGAAAAAAGCCTGACGGCATGTATAATTTACCTCACCTTACAATTAATGCACTTATTTCTCATGAGGCCTGAATACATTTGAAAAAGAAAACATTAAAATTCTTCCCAATTCATCGCATTTAAATTCCTTGAATGATTTGAACTCCTTTGCTTTTGTGCTATAGCTAAATTTAGGTGTTGAGCAGATAATGCAGCCCTAATATTTTTGACAGATAAGTAAAGCATCCCAACACAAATTACCACAGAGCTGTTTAAGTGCACTTGGGGAGTATGATTTAAACAATTTTTGCTATTTAGCATAAAATGTACTGAATTTTCTGATTGACTCAGCAAAACATCTTACAAGCTTTTGAAACAGTGTTTCAGAAAGCACAGTATTACCAATTGTTTTGGCAGATTATACCCACACATTATGCCTGGCATCATTAAAGTCTTTCTGACAGAATGACTTCTGTTTCTGTTTCAGGCTTTGGAAATGTCTCTCCACACACAGAAGGAGGCAGGATCTTTTGCATTATCTATGCCCTGCTTGGGATCCCACTCTTTGGCTTCCTGTTGGCTGGAGTGGGTGATCAGCTGGGAACCATATTTGGTAAAGGAATTGCCAAAGTGGAAAAAATGTTTGTGGTGAGTGTTTCATCAAAATGTAGCTAAATTCATTGCTTGCAGGGTCCTCATCATGAATGCATGTAACAATCAACTATTTGAATCCTCATGTTATAAATTTGTTGACCTGCGCAGTGATAATATAGCTATTCGAATTTAAAACAATAGATTTGACCAGTCCTGTGAAACAAAGTGCAATGTGAATTTACCTATGCGGCAGTCTAAAAGCAATGTTAATTTATTATTAATTGAGAAAAACAGACTGTGCACCTCAAATCCCTTTAATCAGAAATGTACTATGTTGTCTTCTCTCAATAAATCTCCTGCGGCTCTAAAATAATGATTGTTTTGCAAAAAGGCTTGCTGACTACTGTTAACCTTGTTCTGTGGTGCTGTCACATTTGATGATTCTAGGTAATCACTTAAGTGCCTCTGGCGGCCATATTGTTTACACTTGTTGCACATATGCAGTTTTATTCTCTGCTGAGATGTGGTGTTTTTGCGCAGGAACAATTTTGGAGTGTTGATGTGTGCAGTGAAGAGCGCAATACCGTATCTGTGAATGCAGCATAATGAATTATTTATTGCTGGTGCACTCGTTCTTTTGTATAACACATAGTAAACAGTTTCTTAAAGGCTGAAAAGAAAAATCCATCTGTTTTCAGGGCAAGTGTTTATTTCTCAAGCTCTACTGAACTGAGTGCAGCTTTCTCTTCTGTCCTGACACATTTCTACATTTTATGTTCTTTATACCATGAGTGATTGTTTATGATAATGGTTTGTTGCAGCATTAGTTTTGACCAAACGGTGTTGTGCAGCATGAGTTATCAGACAGGTTCAATACATGCACCCTGGCATATTTTATTACGTTGATATAGGCACATATTGCTCTGTTTTTATTACATGGCTTTAGGTACGTCTTGAGACAGTTCAGAATTACGTAAGGAATAATTGACGACGGGCCGTTGATTATTAGAAAACAATTAATACACTACGGTTACCACACCTCAAGACATCGATCAGATGATATATTTCAAGGGATTCGTCCGATTTTTCTACTTCAATCGCTATTGTGAGTAGGATTATTTCTTCCGCATCTCATCCAACGACTCTTTTGCGAGTTCCAAAACGTCATTTTA
>JAUCMS010000031.1:11769425-11783835 GCA_032357445.1 Enteromius radiatus | reverse complement strand
ATATAGAACTGTAATGCGGTCAAGAGAGCTGCCTGGAACTACGTTCGCCGTGCGTTTCCCTGAAAATAATGCACACCGCAGAACGTTCGTCAGCCAATCAGATTCAAGCATTCAACGGCCCCGTAGTATAAAATTGTGTAATCCACAGGTAGTCAGTCACAGCTAGACATCATTTAATAATAGTTCATGTTAATGTGCTGCATTCACTGAAGCACACACACACACACACACACAATACTCTCTCTCTCTTTATATCTGATCAAAATCGCATAAATAAATGCAACACTTTTGTTTTTGCCCCCATTTTTCATGAGCTGAACTAAAACTTCTTCTAAGTACACAAAAGGCCTATTCCTCTCAAATATTGTTCACAAATCTGTCTAATTCTGTGTTAGTGAGCACTTCTCCTTTGCTGAGATAATCCATCCACCTCACACTGATTAGACAGCATGATTATTGCACAGATGTGCCTTCGGCTGTCCACAATAAAAGGCCACTCTAAAATGTGCAGTTTTACTGTACTGGGGGCGTCCGAAAAGCAGTCAGTATCTGATGGTCACCACCATTTGCCTCACGCAGTGCAACACATCTTCTTTGCATAGAGTTGATCAGAGTTGGTCCACTCCTGTTCAGTGGATATGCGAAGTATACGCCGATCCAGAGCATCCCAAACACGCTCAATGGGTGATATGTCTGGTGAGAATGCTGGCCATGCAAGTAATAGGATGTTTTTAGCTTCCAGGAATTGTGTAGGCTATAGATTCTTGGAGCATGAGTTGATGGTTGTGGATGAATGGCACAACAATGGGCCTAAGGATCACGTCACGGTATATCTGAGCATTCAAAATACCTGTGTTCATTGTCCATAACATATGCCTCCCCATACCATAACCGAACCGCCACCATGGCCCACTCGATCCACAACATCAGTAAACCACTCACCCACACGATGCCATACACGCTGTCTGCCATCTGCCCCGTACAGTGAAAAGCAGGATTTATCCATGAAGAGATCACCTCTCTAGAGTGCCAGATGCCATCGAATGTGAACATTTGCCCACTCAAGTCAGTAATGATGACAAACTGCAGTCAGGTCGAGACCCTGATGAAGACAACGAGCATGCAAATGAGCAGTTTGTGCATAAATTCTTTGGTTATGCAAACCGATTGTTGCAGCAGCTGGTCTCAGACGATCTTGGAGGTGAAGATGCTGGATGCGGATGTTGGGTCTGTGGTTGTGAGGCCGGTTGAATGTACTGCCAAATTCTCTGAAACGCCTTTAGAGACGGCTTATTGTAAAGAAATGAACATTCAATTCACGGGCAACAGCTCTGGTGGACATTCCTGCAGTCAGCATTCTGAATACATGCTCCCTCAAAACTTGCAACATATGTGGCATTGTCCTGTGTGATAAAACTGCACATTTTAGAGTGGACTTTTATTGTGGCCAGACTAAGTCTGTCTAAACAGCATCTTGATGCCACACCTGTAAGGTGGCTGGATAATCTTGGCAAAAGAGAGGTGCTCACTAACATAGATTTAAAGAGATTTGTGAACAATATTTGAGAGAAATAGGCCTTTTGTGTACATAAAACACTACATATATATAGTTGTCATCATTTGAAGTGGATCAAAAAAGTTAATTAAAGAATGCATTGTGTTTTTAAGTTTTAGGTCATCTTTGACGAAAGGTTTGATCCACTTCAAATGTTGAATATCTATATAGTCATATTTGTAAATTTTCACAATACTGTAAAACCAAATTAATTCTTTGGTATTTTTACCCTGTTATGGGTTGTGAAAGGTTCATACTTTGGTTTTAGGAGTCCCAAACAACAGGTTGACCTATATTCATGGTCAAAAAACACTTTCATTTTCTTATAATATGCGTTTATTTTTACCTCATATATTCAAACGATTTGTTTAATAATTCTTTTCTCAAACCCCTCCGGTCGACTTCAGCATCACTTGTAACTTTTTAATGCTACAAAAGCACAACTTGTGGCAAAGAATGAATTTTAATTCAGACAAAAGACTAACAAGTGTGCAGGAAATATGCTATAATTTATTTTTGATGTCAAAATGAAACAGCTTCAGATTTGTTTTAAAAATGACTGGTTTGAATGATTCAGAGTCAACTCTTTCTTTTGAGAGACAATAACTTTATACACGGTGCACTTTCAGATATAAAACTTTACAGGATGTTTTCATTCACTTACAACTGTGTTGCACACTGTATGAAAGGTCGTTTTCAAAGATCCATAACAGGGCCACTTTAATAATAAAACGATAAGGATCATGTTTTCCCCAACTGTTGGTTTCTTACATAGGCCGATAAGTCACATGGCATTACAGCTCAGGTCTGTGGCGCAATATAACCTAGTGGCAGCATTGAGTCACTATGAATAAAGATAACTACTGTAGGGTTCTGCACCATCTGTTTATGTGTTATTGAGATGAATGAGAATACTCTTTAAGTGTAGACCTCCTAGTTTGACTTTGAGTTAATTAATCATTCCTTGCAACTGTTTAATTTGTCATTATTTGTCAAACTATTTATGTTTTATTCTTAGGCCAATCACATCTCAGTAGGTGTTACTGATTATTATTTTATTTACAGGAAATATCTTGATTCCTGCCCTCTACAGGTTAATTACATTGAAGTAAACATCAAATATAAAGCAACTTTTCTGAATTAGTCTTATGAAGTATTTTATATTAAATCTGAATTGTAAGGTTTTCCTTTGAAAATTTTTTTTTAATTAATATTCGTATAATGCGATCACTGATTAAAACATGATGTGCTATGTAGGTGTGTAGCATAAACACATTCCTGGAAATACTCCATCTGCTTTGACCTTTGACCTGATGCCTCTATGTTAGATCAGTTTACTCAGGTGTGGTTAAACAAACATAATTTAACCATAAGGAAAAGCTTGGTTCCTATAGCACTGGATTAGAAGGATTAGCATAAAATTGTTCATAATGTTTGTGAAAACACAATAGCATTTTGGCTGAACTCTATCTGGCAATGAGGCAGAACAGATGGTACAGAAAGCAATACATGAAACAGGCACAGCTGTTAGGAAATCAAACATCATCCACAAACAACACACACTTGATTTTACAAGAGGCTAAGAAAAAAAGCAGTTCAATTTATTATCATGTAAGTAACTATATTTAATCAAACCAGTGAAAACAACATAATCATATCATGCTTAACATATCAGACTCAGGATTGATGTGCATTATCATTAGATTCTTAGCCATTTATAACTACTTGCTACCATGAAAATGCCATGGAAACATTTGTGTTCTCTTGGGTGCAGTAAAAATGATGGCTTTACCTCTATGTGTTTCTGACAGCACCTCCCAATGACCTCTGTAATGACCTCTGAGATCAATGATCAACTGTATGATATACAATGGGAATATTAAATTGTTAGATTCACATATAGTATAGGTGACTGCGAGCAAGGCAGATATTGATTTACTTACCATAAGCATTTGTGCACTCTCAGTCGATCAATTACAACTGAATCAATTAGGCCTACATCAACTCTGAGTGTGTCTACAAGTCATTGTGATCTTATGGGAAATAAAACGGAGCATCTGACAGAGAGATTAACTGACAGATAGACATATACGTAGATAGATAGATAGAGAGATAGATAGAGAAAAACACTGTTGGAGCCTTTAAAACGAAAGCAGCGCCAGCATGTGGCAAAACTGTGTAAAACATCATGCTTAATTTACAGTAAACGTTTTTTTTTCTCTTTTCACAGGAATTTATCATTAATTAATTAGTTCTTATTTAACTGAATTATTTAACCCACGTGTTGTAATTATCAATATTGTTGTTGTTTTTGTTATCATCATCATTAGTAGTAGTATTAGTAGTAGTAGTAGTAGTATGCACTAGACAAGGGTGGGTTTCGTTTCTCAAAGACGCGGTATTATTCCATTATAGTTGCATGCCACCTTGTGGCTAAATTATGCAAAGCCATTGATTTTTAATAAAGTGGGAATGGGTATGTCAGCAGCAGGACTGTATGAAACGTTTGCGTATTACACACTTTTAAAAGGAAAAACAAATACATAAATAAATAAAGACCTTTTCTGCTGACGTCTGTGTTCTCTTGTTCTCCAAAGGCTAATATAACAAATAGCTCACTGGTGACTTACTGACAGGATTTTTCGCTCAGTAACGGATAAGATATTGCACACAAGAGGCGGTGCATGCGGAGGAACTGCATGTTGTAACTGCAGTGTCAGCTACTCTACGTGGCGATGATGGAAGACGGCGGAGAGCGCGAGGAGGAGCTGATTTGGTCAACGACACGTCCACGGAATCCACGTGTAGCCCGTCACTGATGCAAACATACGGGGCTGTGCTGCTCTCATCAGCCGGGGTGAGTTTCATCATGGAGCGACCGCTAACCGCCGCTGCGAGAGGTACAGGCACGCTTCTAGCTTTTCCTTACTGTTCGCTTCGGTCTTTTAAATCATACTAGCATCCTTTTGTAGAATACACATAAAAAAGAAAAGAAAAGAAGAACAGGCTTTATTGTTCTAGCGGTGTAAGGAGTTTTAATGCACGAGAACATGCATACTCCTCATATCCGAAAGAATCATATTGATTCAAGCAGTACAACCGTTGCTGTATTATTCTTGAGTGATCGATTTGGCTCTGTAATGATTCACGAATCGTTTGTTTGCGGTAACAGGTGTGGCAAAGCGATCCAGTGGAGCAATTAATATGATCATAACACGGCTTGTGTTCTTGCTCATCCTTCCTTCACTGAGTCTGTGTGCTCCACAACTTCAGCAAACACTCAGGTAGGCCGCATTAACGCTATGCTAGTATACTGTTACTATACTGTACTGTACTGTACTGTGACTGTAATATATTATAGTACTGGTGCCCCCCAGTGGGATTTTACTGAGAAATTTAAGCATATTTAGAGAGGATCATCCAATATAGCTTACATTAACTCATTTAGATAGATAACTAGAGATATAGATATTATATGTAAGTATCTTGGTTTGATTTTTTTTCCACAAATATGAAATAAACTTGGCTCATTTTTGTTGTGATTGTTGTTTTTTACAGTGATGACATTGTTGTACCAGACCTTGCAAATCCTTTTGGCTCCAGCGAAGACAATCGCAGGTTAATTTTTTTGACTGCTTTTCCCTGAGTCTTGCTTTACTATCTTCAAACCCGCCTGATCAAATCAAGTAGTACAGTTGCCCCAAGGTTCAAAGTCTGTTGTCGTATCAGAGATAATGCTGAGATTTCCACAGCTGACACACTCACGTGCTGAACAAGCAATCATAGAACTTTGTGCCTTCCAACTTCTTTAAAGGTGCCCTAGAATGAAAAACTGAATTGACCTTGGCATGTTTGAATAATAACAGTTCAGTACATGGACATAACATACTGTGAGTCTCAAACACCATCGTTTCCTACTTCTTATATAAATCAAGTGTTTGCAAAAGACGACTGAAAAAAGGTCCAATTCCAACACAACACAAACTGTTTCATAACAATCTAGAGGCGTAATAGTTACGCTAGGCCAGCCGGACCTGCGCAGATGAGACGAGTCACCCGAAGTCCGAAGACAGTGTCAACAATGGCGGATCATCACCAGTATTTCCCACAGGTTTGAAGGCAATGTGTGGTGTGCACGGAGGAGAGGGGCTGTGTACGTGTGTGAGGCTCACAGCCACAGATTCGTCTATGTGTGGGAAACACTGATCGCTATAAATGTTACGTTCCGGGCAGTGCAGGGGATGTTAGCACTTTTCACTCCCTTCCTATAGAATAGCACTGTCAACAGGCATGGTGTTGAGGTTCATCTACAAGCAGATGCCGCAACAATTCAACGCAACACTGAGAAACAGCCAATCAGAGCAGACCTCCTCATTACTATTCACGAACCTTCCAAATAAGGCAAAAACATTTTGAATGTTTCATTCTAGGGTTGTAAATGGACCTGTAAAACCATTTCTGGACATTTTTTTCACCTTACCTTCTATGTACATATCAGACAACAATTTAAAATATTCTCTCAATGCATTCTAGGGCACCTTTAAAATGAAATTAGCCCTAAAGAAAGATGTAATGCAGTTGTGCATGTTTAACACAATGTATTTTTTCTTTAAAGTGTACATTTTAAAATGTTCCAATTCAGGAAAGTGCTGCATGAATTCAGATCCTCTCTTTTTCCTCTATAAAAACTGTAATCATATAAAGCCAAACTAAAGTGGCCTGTGATCTTTGATTCTGTATGACAGGCTCTTGCAAAGCTACATCAAGAGCAGCCTGAAGGAAGGACAGACCAGTCCAGAGCTGAACACAAGGGAACAAGGTTAATATAGTTCATTATTAACTTTCCTGTGCTTTTCCATTTTGCATACAATTTCAGATTAAAAAAAAAAAAAAAGTTATCTTCTATTTCTTTTATTTCATATTTAGATTTTTTTCCTAGAAGCACAACAGATGCTCTACAGTACACACAAATGGGATTCATATATTACTTTGTATTGTAAAAGTTCACTTATCTGAATAATAAATTAAAATATGAGATTTTGTTTTTAATTGCCTTGATTATATGGTAGATGCAGAAGAAAGACCAGATGTGCAGTTTATCTTGGGCGCTGTCTGGTTTTCATAAGCTTCTTATTGTTTGATTTGTTCTCTTCCTGTCACAGAGGTATTTTTCCTTTTCTCTCTGTACGACTATGACAGAAGTGGGCAGATGGACGGCCTTGAACTGATGCAACTACTGACAGATTTTCTAACTTACCATGAAATGTTGCCAAAGTCTGCAGATTCTGTGAGTGCTGCTTAGTTTTGTCACAACAGTCATAGTAAAAAAGCCTTTGGATTCTGTAATGACTTTAAAGTTGTTTATACTTTAGGTTGTATCTTTGGTGGATTATCTGCTACAAACTCAAGATCTGAACTTGGATGGACTACTGGCTCCTTCAGAGCTGTTGTCATCCACAATAGACCAGCAAGAAAACAAAATTGCTCCCCCTGATACACCTGCTGAGGAAGCCTTAAATCAGGAGCAAACACATACAAAATCCGAGGATGGAGTTTATGAAACTCACCAACAAGATGCAGTGATCAATCAAGAGTCTGAACACGAAAATGGGACACAGGACTCCGCTAAAGAAAACATAGAGGCTGATAACAACCAGATACCCAAAAAGCCTGATGAACACCAAGAACAACTGCAGCCTCCCAAAGAACAGGAGCTGCAAGATGACCATCAGGAACAGAAGGACATACCAAGCCATCAAGAGCAATCAGAAATGTAGTGGCAAATTAAGCATGAAGTGCAACTTGTACAAGTCAGACATACATTGGAAACCACTTACCTGCTGCATATACTGTACTGTACAGCTGATGCATAACTTAATTCTGTATATACTAAAAGTTATGGAAGTACAAGAGCATGTGTTAATATTACACTTTAACTTCTTTGTGAAACTTAAATTATGGAACCCAAACACAATCACCTGAATTAGTAATGCCCTGTTCAAACTATGCAAACCCAGAAAGTACAGCTTGGATTTATGGAGAGTTTAATGCAGAAATCTAGTCACAGCCAAGGTTTAGTAACCATTGTTAAGGTTTTGTACCAAACTTTTGACAGATTCCTATACCTAGCTCTTATATGAAGTTTAATGCCTCTGAAATAACGGCTCAATTAGAAACTGAGAGAATGCTGCTGAGAGCCTTTGATTTTTCTGATGTCACACAACAGAATTTGGACGATCAGGATGTAGAGGACTGAAATTTCATTGCCATAAGTTAATAATTTAACTACACAGTATTGCACTTACAAGGAGACAGAAGATCACTCGTGCTGCATTTCAGTACAGATTTCTCATAGCATCAATACAGCATCAGCTATCTTCTATATGAAGTGTGAAATTCCACACTTTTTGCCTTTAGGTCTGATTTTACTTTTCGTTCTCTACCTTGTTAACCTGTTGAAATATTAAGATAATTAAAATAAACCATGACATTACATACTTTTGTTTTAATATTTTTATTACATTTTAGACATCATTAAAACATCAAAGTCAAGTAAAAACCATTCAAAAAAAAAAAAAAAAAAAAGTGTCCAGTTCTAAAATGTCCAAAGATCCCCGTCTAAAACGACTTTTGTATAAAACTCACTGATTAACAATAAAGTAACATGGGCACAGAGGATGGCAGTCAGCTCAATTTGAACAGGGTGCTCATTTCAGCGCTCCTAGTGTGGTTTTTGATGGTTACTTTGGGATGCCACCCACAATTTCAGATTCAATGCCACAGTGGTCCTCGCCTCGGAGGATCTTGAAATATCCTAAAGTGGTGCAAAAAACAATCTGTAAATTGAGAAAGTCTAGAAATGTCTTGGTATAAAAACAAAATGAACACTTCCTAGGCATTTCATTGGGTTGGGTAACAATCTGCAGACAAGAAAAGGAGCATTTGTATGAGCATTGAGGAGCCTCACCATTATCACCCCAGTCAGTGTTCCAGGAGTTAGCAGCAAGCCAGTAGGGGACACCATTCTCCTCTCCCCAGCCCAGGATCTTAATGGCATGACCACCTAGTACAGACCCACTCACATGCTGATAGACACCTACAAAAAGTAGGTAACCAAATTAATCAAAGGTTCCATGTTATACAAGTACTTTTGCCATGTACGCATAACAGACTGAAACAAACCAGATTTATAAAGCAGGAAGTCCTCATAGACTGTGAAAGCTCCCTCTACTGGGCCATTCTTGTAGAGCTCTTTCATAATGTCCTTCTGATTAGATGGGACACTATAGGATGTCTTTCCTGCAGTAACAAAGACCACAGGCAATTTCAATAAAAGTTAATCTTTCAGGGGCACGAAAAAAAAAAAAAAAAAAGGAATGGTTTAAAATTCAAAACATCTGGGGGGCCTTTGGACAATGGGAAGGAACCACTGATCTGAAGTGATGTCTTACTAGATCCAAAAAATTAAGAGAGCCAAACTTGTATTGTTCTGTAAATTCTTACCAAAGTGTTTGTCCTGCTTGTAAGCAGGGCTGTAGCCAGGTTCGCAGGACATGTCACAGTTAGGAGTATCTCCACCCTCTCCAGTACAAGGAGGTCGACTGCCATTCACATGATGCTCACAGGGTTCAATGGTGTATGGACGACAGCCTAAACACAAATTCTAGTAAGTTCAAGGTTTCCAAAATGCAAATCAACAAAAACAAAATCAAGTCACTAACCAATATGGGAGTTATAGAGTCCACCAGTGACCAGACCATCTGTGGTCCAGAAATTCCAAGCAGAAGAAGGGTATCCACCGTTACATCTGAGATTGAAAAACAATGTTAACGCCTTGAGTGCCTGAGCAAAGCCTGTCAAAGTATCTCGTGAGAAATTCAAATCTTTGGATGGAAGTAACATGTTGTGGGAAAACAGCCTTTGCAACCTAACATTACGAAAGAGAGGACGAATTGAGACTGTCTCTCAATATATTTTGGCTGTTCTGAGCGAAAGTGTAGCCAAACTCGAGCACTTGGGTAAGTGAGGAATGTCCTGGCAGATCACCAAGTCACAGACAGAAGAAATTTGATTCCCAACCCTAATGAAGGATGCAAGTTGCAAAGTATACACAACTGTTAGCCAGTAGGCGTTTACTTCAGTTTTACAATCCACCACGACTATTCAAATGCAGAGCGTTCTGATGAGGGGAAATTCTTCTTTCAAAATTCTTGAAATTAAGTTTTCCTGCTTTCGATCAAGCATTCAAACACACCAATGCATCGCTGGAGGAGGAAGGCCAAAAATAGTTTGTAAAGTCTTGACCATGTCAAATTAAATTAGCCATATAGAGCAAACATTTGCTTTGTGTTATCGAAAATGCATTAGCACACAACTGTAGCTGTAATGACATTACAGCACTGTCTAACTTACCCCATACCACAGCTGTCACAGCAGGTAAGCAGGTCCTGAGCAGAGATCTCCACACTCACTTTGCCATTGCTATGGATGCATACTCTGTCAGATATGGCTTCAGCTGCCCCAAATGCCTGCAAAGAGATGAACTTCAGTAAAAAAAAAAAAAAAAAAACTAAAAGCATGAGAAACCTAAGGTTATGGTTCATCCACCGGAGAACACCTCACCCAGCATGAACCGCAAGAACCCTGGTCTCTGATCTCTTTTAGTGTGGGGCAGTTGGGCCACTGCTCTCTGGCATCAAAGTTAGTGGGGAGCTTGAGGTCATCAGCATACTGTACCCTAGTAAAAGACAAGAGCAAGATCTGTTATACCACAATGAAGAACTGAAAGCAATAAGTATGAGGAAATGTTAAGAACAGCCTCATATGACCAAGTAGTCATATGAATACGACAACTGCTAGTTGTGCTTCCTCTTTGATTATTCTCCTCTAACAAGAAATTCAACTGAACTCACATGATGGGGAGTTTAGGTCCTTTCAGTAAAGTCCCACAAAGCCTCTTCACGTAGCTGTAGTCTACATCACGGAAGTTGTGTCCAGCCTATAGGTCACAATTAAGTTTAATGCGAAGTTATGCAAGAAGCCTCAAATACAAAAGGTCTTTCCAATAGTAGCTCATTTATCCTTACTAGGATGCCATTTAGGGGGATCAGTGAATAGAACAGCTTCTTACCTTCCAAGTAGTGTTTGCTTTATTGATGAAATTGACCATCTCATGGGAGAGGGGAGCGAGGCGAGGACGAGCCCAGCTAACTGAAAGGGCTGAGACCACGCACAGGAAAGCCAGCCGCCACATACTGAAACATAGACATTCTATTGAATGTAGGTGCAATTCTAAATTTAGGTCCAGAAAGTCTAATTCCAGCAGTCCAAAAAAAAAAAAAAAAAAAAAAATCCCACTTCAAACTATAACAAAATGCAGCATCTTAGTCAATTCCATGCATTATTTCAACAAAATTTATTTTGGCTCTAAACATCATAGCCCCAAATCAACAGTCGTTAGGTGGCTCATCAAGACCAGCTCTCAACCAGAACACTGACTACAGTAGTGTCATCTTCAGACTGCAGTCATGCAGAAGTGAAAGCCCTAGACTTTCAAGCCTCTTCAAGTCTTTCAAGTCAAGACTGGCCAAGTCTCGTAATGGTTACACAATCAGACAAACAAGCCTTGAAAAGTAATCAGTGTAAGAGAGAGAGGAGTTATATTATATATACACACTTTATCAAAGGAGCCCCTAATAGACGTAGGTTTTAAACAATGTCACTTCCCTATTGCCACTTACTGACAACTACTCAAGCTTTGACAACTACAATGAATTTTCACCAAGTACTAGTATCAATCATGATCATTTTATCAATATCATTTACATAAATGCTGGCTTGCATGCCTCTAAAAAAGGTATATCATGACATCATCAAATCATAAGACGTGAATGAGTCAGCAAGTTCAAGCTCATTTCTGAGAAGGTCAGCCTACTCCGATCTTATACCTCGCAGGAATCTCGACGACTTGTTAGATACCGCTTTAAACGGTACTTACGCCGTCAGAAGTCCATTATTTAGTAAATAGCGCAAAAATAAGATTGTTCGCGGCATTTAAGTACCACTTACTGTAGTAGTGAGACGCATCTGAAGCAACGCGTGTTTGAAATCTAATAGTGTATGTGTATTGTAAACGAGCAGTGCAATATCAGTAAGAGCAAATTAAGCGTTCACAGGGGTTTAAACACAAGCTCTGGTTTCCATTGCTCCTGCTTTCGTTTTTAACTCCAGGCCTTGTTTACATAGTCACACAATGAATCCATGTTTTAAAATCCAAGGAAGTCGATGTAAGCCTTCAACATTATACTTCATAAAGCAGGAAGTACCTTTAAAACCAAAGCATGTTATTACCTAATTTAATGTTTCGCGTTACAACTTTCCTATAATAACAGAAAACATGCTACTATATGGCCATGACCTTTTTTTTAGTATCTATCTGGAGGTCAAATTATGAACAAACAAACATGAAATATCATACGTCATCGTGATTTAAAAGCAGATTTTACGAACAAAGTCCTACCTGTCTTTCATCTGCTGGCAATTGTTTTTCTTTGAAATGTGTGTCTCACTCCCCAAAAGTTAGACTGGGCGGAATCAAACAACAGTTCAAGAGGACGCTATGGGCTTTATAGAGCAATGACAGATCACGTGATAAGTCATGTGCGCTAGTGGTCTCATGACTCTCACGTGATCAAATCTTTATTTGAGTAATCACAGTACTGTTTGTTAATTTGGTTTCGTATGCAAATGTGATGAAAGAAAATCATCCGGTAAATTATAATGGCAGAAACCATAAATCATAAACTATGGCGTTAAAGGTCAGATTTTCTACGTCATATTTGTTGCCATTTTATGTCACAATTTGTCATAATTTCGATTTTTTTTTCATAATTTAAACTTTTATCTCATAAATTCGACTTTTACGTCATAATTACATAAGTGTTATTACCTTAAATTATATTATATTTAGGTTATTGCAGATACTAGATTACAACAAGAAAGTTTGTTTTTATTTTTATTTATTTATTCAAGAGTTTAAGATATTTATTTATCTTATTTATTAAGAGTTAAAATACAAGAGTTCACACATTGGCAATTTAGGCAAATGATAATAATAACAATAATTTTAAAATAATAATGAATAATATTAATACAATTAAAAGAAGGAAAACAAATAGTAAATAGTAATTTAATAAACCAAATAAAGCTAAATAGAAAAAAAAAATCACAGCCCGGGTTTTACTAGGTTGTTTGCGCGCGCGCGTGTGTGTGTTTATCCAAATAGGATAAAAAGATAAAGGTTTGGGTTAATTTTAATACCTTACATGTGTGCTGTTCAACTGTAATATTGCTCGCTGCGTGACGTCACATTGAGCGGCAGCCTCCAAAACCGGAGAGACATCACTCACAAAGCGCAGCTAGCGCTCAAGCTGTCTTTGAATAGCAGAACTAATACCACAAATTTTGAAAAAAAAATACGCCTTAGTGCAACGATGCAGAATCGAAAGGGAAGTGCGATCATGTGGAGTCACATCTGCCTCTTTACTTTTTCAGGAGTCATTGTGTTATTGGAGAAAGCGGCACGTAAGTTATTTCCTGATGAATCATTCCTTTCCAAACCGCTATCTGTGCTCACTGAACATATTTTATAACTGCATCAGCACGTGGGTGTGTTTTTTGCCTGTTTATTCCGTTTGTCCAGATCAGATTTGTTATTGCAGCTCTGGGTTTACAGCATTTGAGCGCCTTTTTTATGAATGGAGAGCAGGGGGCGTGTTCTGTCACACAGATGCTTTACATTAGACACACACCGAGAAGAAAGAGTGGGAACGCTAACACAAATGTTACAAATATTGTTATTAAATAATAGAATACTTAACATGTCGTTAAATTATTAATTTGTGCATTCAACGTATCGTTTGTGAATGACTTATTAGCGTTAAATACCACTAATCTGTATTAAGTTTAGCTATTATAAGTGTTATATTTATATTATTAGCCTTTTTTGCTGTGCAATCACACCAATATGTCAATGACAAATAAAGACTATTTGATCCAAATATAAATCCTTTTACATAGTTCCATCTAAACAAAATAATGCAATATTCTCTACAAGAAAATATAAAAATCATTGTGCAATCTACAGACAAAAGTCAGTCAGTGTTCACTAACTTTGTAAAGTTAATTGATAATGAAATAAATTCATTTCAGCTATAAGCAGCTTTACAGAAGACAATAGTGTTGTTGTTCATCTCGAGTCAGTTCAGTGTTACTGTTGAAAATAGACTCTGTTGTCTGACGTGTTTATTGTTTATGTCTTCAGTTGTACTGTGCTTTACTCACTACCTCTGGATGGGACAGGAGCTGCTGGCCTGGCTGACTCTGGCTCTGTGTGTGCCTCTCACGCTCGTTCAGCTGCTCAGTCTGAAGTGGTACATCACTGATGCAGAACTATCCAAGCCCTCACTTCTCCTTGTGCACTGTCTGCATCTGGGCGTCTATCACAGGTCATTAATCACATATTAAACATTAGTAACTGCATCCAAAATAAAGGTTTACATAACATATTACATAAAATATGTGCACATACTGTGTATATTGTATATATACATATATGTACATATATTGTATGTAAATTATAAAACACACACATACACATATATATATATATATAGCCTATATATATATTACTAATTTTTGAACAGTAGTGTGTGTGTGTGTGTGTGTGTGTATATATATAAACACACACACACTACTGTTCACAAATTTGGGATCAGTAATATATATATATATATATATATATATTAGTGCTGGGCAATGATTAATCGCGATTAATCGCATCCAAAATAAACGTTT
>JAUCMS010000031.1:11731629-11760857 GCA_032357445.1 Enteromius radiatus | reverse complement strand
GAATGAAGTATGTTTGTGTAGAAATTTAACAAAGACTGGCATGAAATGCTTGTCATACTCAGAGAGACACTGATTTAAAGTGGTCTTTTATTTTTTTCCAGAGCTGTATATATATATATATATATATATATATATATATTAGACTATATAAAATAAAAACATAACATTTTAGTCAAATGTTAGAAGACTAAATTGTAATTGAAAATAAAATTCAATTAATCAAGTATAATTTTGGTGCTGTTTGTGTACCAAACCTGTTTTTACCTGCTATGAAGGAGTAAGCAGCCAGCGCATTGCTTACTAAAGCCATCTCCTCAGTAGTGGCTTGCCTTTCATTGAGGAAAGCTGTAACCATTTCATCCACAGACGCTCTCTGGATCACTTATTGTGTGGTACTGAAAGAAAGTGAAAGAGGGAGAGACCGCATGTTAAAACCGGTCTGAACCCACCTTCATTTTTTAAAATCCCTATAAAGAGAAGCACTGAACTGTAGCTTATAATGATGTTGTTTTAAAGAGTGTAATTATATTGGGATTTCTCCCTACATTTAGGCTGTACCCATAAACTCATGTGCAGAGAAAACTATTTTTACAGACAGGCTGGAAATTTCCGAACAGCAGAATAATGGCATATCTTACTGTGCAACCACAGACATTAGTAACAACCTAAAGTTTAATTTCTCCTCATCAAACTGTCACACAAGATCAGACAAAAAACATTCTGATCCAGCATATACATTATTATTCTCTGACAAGATGATTGACGATTGCAGTTGAGACAATCATAATAGAAATTATAACCTTGCATAAAGAATTAATTATAGAATGCAATCCTACCCCTGACATTCTGTCTTTCTCTCTCTCCCTCATAAAACCACTTCTAGGCATCAGGGAAAGTTTACCAGTAAATTATTGCCAGGACATATTGGCTGGTTTAAGTAAAACAAAAGAGGTTGAACACAAACAACATAGAATCAGTGTAGCAGGATGGACAGAAAGCTTGAGGTAGTCTGATGTTTTTCAGCAGGAGTCTGGGCTGAAGGTAGACAGCACTCAGGGCCAGTCGTTCACGTGGGTGTAATGGAATGTAGTCTCGGTCTGTCTCACTTAGAGGAAGACAGACTCCTCTTTTAGTGTAAATGAGGAATTAAACTGGTGGCACTTTCAACAAGTATAGACCTCAGGGGCTTTGACCTTCTTTAACGTATCTGTATCAGTTAACCATTAGGCTACATTCATAAAACAATGTCATCATTTCTGACATAATATGCTCAACTGATAACTGATATTCCATTCATTGTAGTGAAAACTATTTAATAAAGTCACTGTAATAGTTGTAGTAGGACATTTTCTTTCAATTATACACACACACACACACACACACACAGACAGAGAGACAGAGTTTTAGAATCTGTTAATTATTTGACCAAAATAAGAGGGAGCATACAAAATGGATGTTAATGTTTATTTAGTACTGACCTGAATAAGACATTTCACATAAAATATGTTTACAAATAAGAGAAAATAATAGTTGAATTTGTCATTTACAAACATTTATTGCACTTAATTCTTAACACTGCGTCCCTTGTTTGTCCTGAACAGTTAAACTGCCTGCTGTTCTTCAGAAAAAATCCTTCAGGTCCCACAAATTCATTAGTTTTTCAGCATTTTTTGTGTATTTGAAACCTATTCTGTGGCAATTTTGTTTATTTGATTAAAATAATTTATGCTGTAACCTACAACATAGTATTTTTACAATTTAAAGTAACTTTAAAATATTTGACAATTAAATTATTAAAATTAAAATTCAGTCACATGATCCTCTATTTCTTATTATTATCTGAGTTTTTGTCTTTATTATTGCTTTATTATATTTTTATAACACATATATTTTGTTTTTTTGTTTTTGATATAATACATCAGTGTAACATTGCAAAAATTGGTAAATAGCTTGTATAAAATTTAGTTTTAAATTTTAAATGTAAAAATATTGTTTATCTGGAAAGTATCTGTTACCAAGCTGTCCAAATCTCATTTAACTGTTGGGTCTGTTTTTCTATGCAATCTTACATTATGATGCTCTACATTCACCCTCATTACTATCTTATAATTATGAAGCTCTCCCAGGCTCTACACCATAATTTAATGTTTAAACAGTATTTTCAGTTGTAAATACTCAAAACACTGTGAAGTCTCCATGCGAGGCAATCTCATAACCTTTTACAAAGTGCTACAGTCTGTGATGTTTATACTCTCTCCCAAAAATAACAGCAACAATGAATTAATGACTATTATTAATACTTTATCTACTCATAGTGTTTTAATCTTGTGTCTTTGTGATTCATTTTACCTGATTAACACTATAAATTTAGTCTTACCTGGAGTGTGTTGATACATTGTGGTCCATCTATGCGATCTCACACTGCAGAGAAAAGAGAACAAAAGAAAGACAAAATGAGAAAGAAACTTCAGTATCCTCCCTTTGGCTCTTCAGAACTGATGGACAAAAAGCAAAAGAAAAAAATGAAGGGCTACTGTATGAGTCACAATGATCTATGTAACAGAGCAGCCCCCTCATCGTTAAGATAAGACCTTTAGTGGAAAAACTCTCTTTCTGTGTTCCTGTGTTTGTGTGTGTCAGAGATCGTACATCACACAGTATCACTTTGAGTCCTTTTCCGGTACACACACTCCTCCATTCAACCACAGTGATTAGTCAGACCAGAACCCTTCCTAACTAGACAAAACAAAAACAATAATGTGTGCTTAAGTTGTATGGTGTTCGGTTGAGCCAGGCCAATTATCTGACTGTTTGAAAGCCACTGTGTGTAAAACACAAATAAATTAGGACATGAACTTACAAGGATGAATCATATCAGGATGTGAGAGCAGTGTATTGAGAGAGCATTCCTTTCTAATTATGCACACGTACAGTTTCTGTCATTATCTGTGGCCCTATCTGTAATTCAGAGTATTTTTTTTTGGTTGGAAAACAGCATATGACTAAACTGTTGTTCTTGTGGTTCATATCTTTTCATGTTTTTGGAAACTGCACTGGACTTTTCCCAGGACAAGTCCTTCTTTCCCACAGAAATCTCATGGGTCGTATCCTGTCTGCATGTTAAAATAGATCTAAATTGCTTAACTTCTTCCAATATCAATATCAAAGGTTAAAAGAGGCTTGTAATTTAATCTTAAAACTTGAAAAGGATGATTTCATCATCTTAATTAACTGAAATCAGTTGTAAAGTTTTTACACAGCATAACATTTTATGAAATATTTGACTGATTAATGAGATATAAAACAAAAGCAAAGGAGAATTTAGCATTACATTACTTGCTTACCAGTGGATCTTCTGCAGTGAATAGGAGTCTAAACATCTGATAAAAGCATTACAATAATCCACATGACTCCAGTCCATCAATTAACATCTTGTGAAGAAAAAAGCTGTGTTTGTAAGAAACAAAACCATCATTAAAGGATTAGTTCACTTCCAGAATAAAACATGTCATTCAAAATTTTCATGTCTTTTTTTTTCAGCAGTCAAAAAGAAATTCCAGGAATTTTCTCCATATAGTGGACATCAATAGGAGCCAGGGGTTGAAGGTTAATATTGCCGTTTTTAATATTGACGACAGACACTGCTTATATGCTTTACAGTCGCTGGACACGTCTCCTTAATACGGCCCAAATCTATATCTGTGCAAATGGCTTTAGATCGAAACTAAAAGCAGATGCTTCGCACTTCAGTTCCGGCCAGATAACAGCAAAACAAATTCACTCTTCACGTGTAATCAAAAGTGTTAATTAAAACGAAAAGCAGTACTTGAAAATAGACAGATAACGAAAAGTATACTTCTAGCACTATGCTAAAATTGAAACAAAGCCTATTACAATACTGTATTAACAACACTCACACGCCGTCGCTCTTACTCTTCCGCTGACAAAAGTGCTTCTCAAACTCATTGCAGAGCTAATAAAAGACAAGCATTAGTATACATATATTAATATAAAAAGTATACACTTTTATTTTTACAAAAAAAAAATTTATTACAAAATGACCAATCGTTTCACTAGATAAGACCCTTATTTGTTGCCTGGGAGCCTTTTAAAGGTGCATTGAAACTGCAGTTTGGACCTTCAACCCATGAAGTCACATTGAAGTTCCTCACAAACTTTAATTTCCTTTTGACTGAAGAAAAAAACACATGAACATCTTGGATGACGTGGTGAGTTCAGGAAAACAATGTTTGCTTGTGCATATTTCTCTCCTGATTCAGACAAGACTGGACAAATCAAAAATTATGGATTGAGGACTCAAATTTTAGCCGGAAGATGGAAAGTTTACACATCTTGAATGATTTTCTTTTCTTTCTTACAAACATGCAGCTTTTCACGTCATAAGACATTAATTGATGAACTGGAGTTGTTCTTGTGATGTTTATATCGGCTGTTTTAACTCTAATTCTGACGGCACCCATTCACTCCAGTGGATTCATTGGTGAGCAAGTCATGTAATGCTACATTTCTTAAAATCTGTTATGATCAAGAAACAAACTCTTCTACATCTTGGATGGCCAGAGGGTGAGTAGATATGTAGCAAATTTTGATTGTAGGTGAAATTATTTCTTTAAATATTATTAGCTTCAAACAATTCAATGTAAACATTAGCAAGCCACTGAAAGCGTGCTCTAAATCTATTTTTCAGCACATGCCTCCTCATTATCTTTTGTAATGCCTAAATACATTCATCAGAAAATAATTTTTGTGAAGCTTAATCACAGGGGCCCATAATTGATGAATGAATTACACTATGTTTCCCTAGAACGGTCCATACAAATACTTTGAGAGAGTTTTCACCATTGTCCTCCAGATGGAACCACCGTTATGTACCGCAATCAAGAGAGGAAAGCGGCAGCTCATTTTTGGCAGGGCTTTATTGAAGCCAGCAGTCTGTAGTATTTCAGGGCCTTGACCAACGGAGCCTGGCTTTAATCAGACACCGAGCCAAACCTGAGCTTCAAAGCTGGCATGAGCCAATACTCTTTCATTTGACTTCACAAATAGACGTCAAGCAAACGAGTCGCTTTAAAATTACTCACTGAGCAAATCAAGCAGCGTAGCTGTTCTCTCATTTCAATTCTCATATAGTCACAAATAACTAACTTATTTTATTTTTGCAGGCCCTAATAGTTTTAACAGGAGTCCAAGCACCTGTTTCTCAACTAAAACATGATATTTCAGTTGAGACAATAATGGGTGCACAACTGCTGTCATTAGTATTCACAGCCAGGGATAAAATGAGTCAATGTCAACTAGACCTCCCACAGGCATGCCAACCGGCCTGCTGCAAAGCATTGTTGACCACTTTTAGCTGGTCAGGCATTTTCATTTGCTATCCATGTCGATTCCTCAAGAAAAAGCAAACAGGTGGAGTTGTAAGCAGGTTAATTTTGCAAGTGTTTTTTTTTTTGAGTACTTAAATAGTTCACCCCCAAAAAATGTAAATTGTACAGTAAACACTTTAGACCCCACTGACTTTAATTAAATAATGTATTTTTTATACTATACTAAACTTTTAAACGCTAAATGCCCGTTCACAGCCAAGCACGATAACTATAAAGATAACGATAATTATATTTGTGTCCACACCAGAGAACAATATTGTTTGTTTATTATAAGCTCAAGGGCGTCTGCTGCTTTAAATTCTCAAGCACGTGATAGAAGGATTGATTCTGATTGGCTGTCAATGTTTCTGTCATTCATCAGCTGAAAAAAATAGTTCTGAAAATGATTCCCAACGATATAGTTTCTCTGTCCTTTATTGTTATAGATGTGGTGTGGACGCAGCTATCCTTTAACATTGAGAACGATTTTTAGAACTATATCTTTATGGTTATCGTTATCGTGCTTGGTGTGAATGGGTCTTTAGAATTGGTTAAAAATCTTGCTTTTCCATGTGCTAAATATTGACTGCTGAAAAAAGAGAGAGAGTTTCCTACTAACTTTTCTTTAAGCATGAAAATAAACAGAAACAGACCACATCTTGCGGAAAAAAAAAACATTACATAAACTTTTCATCAGAGGATTGGGAAACAAACTGCGTACAAGTGCAAGGCCATTTAAATCCCTAAATATCAGAGGGAGCCTCTTATTGTCCTTATGAAGTGGCCTTATAAAAATATGTCCTCTCGCTGGGGTCTGTTTATCATGAACTTATGAGATCCAGCGGAGAAATGAAAGAGCAGAGGGAATTACTCATTGTTTTCATAGGAGCATTAAACTAGCCCTCACAAAAAAGATTCATTAGGGAGTTTCAGATTTCTATTTTTAGAGGAAATGTTTAAAAATAGAGATCAACATACAGTTTTCCAACAGCTGTTTCTGATCAGAAACAACGACAAAATGGAGCTCTGCTTACATTATTCAGAGAAAGAAAGATATATTATATATAAAGATATATATATATATAAAGGCAATGCCGAGACAAAAAGAGTGTAAAACAAAGGAATCCCTCGGCTACTACATAATCAAACCGCTCAAATATAAACAGAGTAAAAAGAGTGGGTGAACATTTCATGAGACAACTGAATTCCCACAACTAATGACTGCTTTTGTATCATTCAATTTTTATCCTATCCAGAGTTGGTAGTAACCACAAACCACTCAATCTCCTAACACCTCATTATGGAAGATTAGTAGAGACGGCACATATGAATGCTCAAAATGTCTATATGTCTGATCACATAATCCTACACACACATCTGACTCTGCCTAATAATTCACTTCACCTAATCCACTACGAGCCTGCATGGTTTAGACTAAACTGAAGTTCACATTTACTGAGACACTGTCATTAAATAAACACAATGCTTTAAACATTTTCTGTAACTAAAAGATAAATAAAAATAGTTTTCTATTACGATTTGTTTTTCGATGGCTTTTAAAAGGAAAAAAGATTAACTTTCAGTCTCATAAATGGCATAGGCTTTATAAACAGGAATTAAATATTGTATAGAATTTATTTCATGGAATTATGTATTTCCAAACTGTAACTGAACATACAGTTGAACATCAGTTTCATGTTAAACCATATTTCATATTACATCTTCTATACTGTTCACTTTATACATATAAAAAAGGATAAGCTCCATGTTTTACTCATTTAACTTTTAAGATTTAAATAGTACTATTTTTAATAAAATAATGTAAATAAATAATAAATACATTTCCTGTGATTATTGCAAGATTTATTGGATGAGCATTGTCACTAAAGAGCACTTGATTAATATTTTGGTTAATTTTACTGAAACAAATATTTAAATTGTATGTCGATTTCAAATTTTTTTTTTTTTTTTTTTTTAAAGTGTCTTAAAAGAAAAATACTCAATTAAATCGGTATTACTGAGTATTTCATGTTAGGACCTGAGATCCTAAATTAGCCTGCACCACACTGCTTCACCCTCATTATAATCACAAAACATGACTTTGGGCAGATTCATTTGCCAGCCTTAATGCTACACTTCCTCTCTGCCTTGTTTTTTTTTTTCTTTCTTTTTTTTCTCCCTCGCTTTTTCTTCTCTAATATTAGGTTTCAGAATGCAGGGCCAGTCTCAGCTCTCTCCAACTCAGCCTCTGTTAGCTCAGTGAAGCAGAACAGTGGAGCTGGAGGACCTAAATGTACTTAACCCCACACAGATGGGAAACTAAAGCTTTTCCATACCTCAGCTGCCTAGAAAAGAAGAGAGACGGACAGAACACTACTATTATTTGATGTCATTATAGACGTTTTCTTTTCAGAACTGTTTTTATATTGCCACATTTAACTGTTTATTGTCATGATGAGAGATTTAGTTGGATGGAAAACAGAGGGCTGTTGAAGGATGTTGGCCTTTTGTACTGATTTAGCATCAGTTTCTTTGACCCATAACCACTATGAGAGAAAAGTGGGTGCTTAGGAGAGTCGTGTTTAACATGCTGCTGTTTTTTGCAGTAACAGCAAAAAAAAAAAAACGTGATGAGTTCATTTAGGGCTGGCTTCCTGGAAACAGAACGAAGATGTTGACTAAATTTTAGTAGATTCGCCTCTTTTTTGAGCTCTTTAGTGGAGAACTTGTGTTCAAACTGGCCCCAAGGGATAGCAGTGTGTGTGTTCTGTGCTTGTATGGCTCTGTGTACCTTGGCTCAAAGTGACTGGTACAACATTCCCAGTTGAATCCTATCTAATGTTTCTTTAAGTTTGGGGTTTTGGGTCATTTTTTTGAAATACACAACCTCCATATGGGCATAAAATAAGCACAGCAGTAGTTCAAGCAGAAAATATGTAACCAGAGGCTATTGAGCCATATTGTCTGCATGTATAAACAAAAAAAAACAATCATTTTAAAAGAGATTTTAAAATAAAAACTCACACTAAAGTACGGATCCCCACACATGATGTGGGGGAAAAACTAAATACATTTACTCATTTAAGTTAAATCATCACTACGAATTAAGAATTTGTTCTTTCATTTTCTTTGCCAAGTTGCACTAATCTGTTACTATAATAGTATTAAATCATGGCCACATTGTACTAGTTTCTTCCCTCGTTTCAGTAAATCATGGCAACACTGTAACAAAAAAAAATCTGTAAAATTTACGGTAAAAAACGGCAGCTATTTTTAGTTTACAGTAAAATATGTAATTTAACCGTAATAACTGATATAATGTTAATATAGCAGCCAAAGTAGTGAAATCTATTTTGTACCTTTGAAAGACACAGATAACCACTGAATGCAGGAGGTGATGAGAAAGTCACATGATCAATCAAAGCCCATCACAAGCAGCTTTTAAATATGAACATATGTAAAAGGTGCTCAGTGTAATTCACACAAGCACTAAACACCATCATGGTGAGACTCATTAAACTCAAATATGCAATAAACATTCATTTAACAACACTACATGTAACATACAACCCTAAAAAACAAAAAAACCATCAAATTCAAACAAAATTTGAAGTGCAATGCAGGAAATTGTGGGATTATTCGGTTTACGGTGTTTCCCTGTAAATTTCACAGGAATTTACCATTTGCCATTTAACAGGTTTTTACCATTAAAATCACGGTCATTTTTTACAGTGCATGTTATACTAATTAGTTTCCATCATTTTAGTAAATTGTGGCTGAATTATATTCATTAGTTTTATTCGAACGTGGCCACATTCATTCACTCCCTGGTTTTAGTAAACCGTCACAATGAATTAAGATTTTATTTTGTTTCATCACTTTAAATTATGTTGTCCCAAGTCGTTCCATTGTTTTAGTAAAACATGGCCAAAATGTTACTGATTTGTTTCCTCGTTTTGATGAAATCAATGTGGCTACGTTTACTTAAAAGAGGGAACCAATTAAATGAACTCAATTCTTTTAAATGATCAAAAATCTAGTTTTTTCATTGTGCATTCCAATTAAACCCAGTTGGGTTATTTTGATTTTGTTAAAAAAAAATACAGCTAACTAACACAATAAAAACATGATTTTTATCTATTTTTGCAAATAAACTCCTCAAATTGTGTGATGAATTCTTAGTTTGTAGCCATGATTTAACCAAAGGTAGGGAGTGAATTACTAAAACAAGGGAATGAATTGTACATTTGTGTCCATGATAAATACAGTATATTTTAATCTTCATGTCGTGCAGGGCTCTGTACTAAAGTAATAATGTATACCTTGTAAGCTTCATACCATTCCACTGTCCTTCACAAAAGTCCTGTCTCTTGAGAACACAGACCTAGCTGTACCACGTAAGCAAGCCGGAGGCCAGATTATGCTCTTACTGACAGATCACACGAACATCGAAGCGCATGCACACACACATTCAAAGCAGACCCCACAGGACAAATAAACATTCAGCCAGTCCTCTTACCATCGTAGCGCACATGCTACACAGTATGCTCTTTGATCAGGCACCTGAGAGGTTTGTTTAAACGCTTGATTATTTATTTCATTTGCAGTTTTATTTCCACCTTAGAAAAATCAGAGTTCTGAAAGAAAAGGAAGCTATTGTGTAGTAGCAAAGGTTAGTAGCAAACAGCTGAACAGATGCTGCTAGATGCGACGTGCACCTGTCTCAGAATTAAACAATTAGCTTCTCCATAATTATAGGTCAAAGAGTCAGCTCTGTTTACATCCGACATTAACCAATCTGTTTCACTAGGAGAGAAACTGTCTTTGTGGACAGATGCAAAGTATTACCATATGATCAGTTTCTAATACAGATTAGACTTCCTGGCTGCCACCACCACAGGACTGTTAAAAGCATTTGCTGAACTTGTTCACCACACAAGTTAATGAAAGACATATTAGGGTTAGTGTCTATAAAATTCAAATTCTTTTATTATTTACTCACATCACGTCTTCCAAACCCATATGAATTTCTTCCACAGAACACATAATTAAGTGAAGTTTTGAACTATTTCAATTACTATAATTAATGAGGTCTGAAGCTATAAAAAGCCTTCAGAATTAGAATGTAGCGTGCTGACTTCACATCAGATGCAAGCTGCAGGTCCTGTCAAAAGCGAATAAAACACATTATGATGTTTTGTTGCAAATAGCTGTTTTGTGGTGTAGTAGACATGGTGCACCTCCGACCAGTACATTCTTTAAATCTAAAGATGTTTTTTTTGTGTGTAACACATATGTTTAAGACAAAGATCTTATAGGGGTCATGTGACATTGCTAAAAAGAACATTATTTTGTGTATTTGGTTTAATGCAATGTGTTGGGGGTTTAATGGGTTGATTTTTACAAAGCTCATCTTTCTGAGAAGCGAGGCGTGCTCTGATTGGCCAGCTATCCAGTGCTTTGTGATTGGCTGAATACCTCAAGCTTGTGACGAAAATGTTTTGCACTTTACCATAATGAGATGCTGTGTTCCATGCTATGCCACAAAAACAATAGAACCCCTAATAAACGTTGCATTTGTTGTATTCAGTGGGGACATAATTAGTGGTTATAATAACTTTACGTTGCATCGCCAAATGTAAACATTAGCACGTCTGCATTTGTGATCAGAGAAACAACAAACAAACGCTAAATCCTTTACATGCGTGCTGACAGGCTATGAGTCAGAAGGGCCAAACTGTCCTTGCAAAGTTGGAATGGCCCCACTTTACAGAAACCCTTTAGCATGGGCTACTCTCCAGATTTAGGAAATTGCCCTCCATAAATGCACACTGTAATATTTGTGTTCTGGAACAGTGTTGTAAATACAACTGAAACTCTGATTTCTAGTTATGTTCTCTTTTGGAAGTCGAAACTAAATCGTTTCACATTCACAATGACACACAGCGTCTCCTGAACATGGCGCACACAGCAACACTACAGCGAGAATAATAGCTCTGTCTTTTTTTTGCATAATGATTTTGCACTGTTATGAAAATAAAACCCACACAGTGACATAGAAAAGTGGGGACGTGTGTTTTAGGGGTTGTGGACCAGTCACAGCTTTTATAAAGACTGTCTCTTTGCTTTGAGGCTTTATTCTTTGCAACTTTAGGAATCTTATCTATGCACTAACAGCTTGTAACACTCCAAAGAGAGAAAAAAAAAACTTAAAATCACATCATATGACCCCTTTAAGACTTTTAAAACACTTAGTAAAAATGCTAAGCAATGCAATTGCTGTTTTGAGGCAGGCTTGTTTTAAAATGACGTAAACCTTAAAACAGACAACACAAAGGCCCATTGTTTTTAGTTTGTTCCTTGCGTTTTTCTTTTTAACCATAGCCACTTGTTCTTGTTTTCTTTTTAATTGCTTAACTGCAGCCCATTGGCAGAGCTGCTGTATGCTGAATCATGCGATAGGCCAGCCATAGAGCAGAATAAAACACATATCTCATGCAAAATATAGGAAAATCCTTGAATTTAATGGCATAGGGGCTCATAAAAATACCACTGCTCGCTGCCAGAGTCCTGTGTATTATTGAGCCTGATTCGTACTTACAGAAGGCTTTTTTCCACTTTGTTGAATTATATTATAACATTGCATAGTGACTTCAACCAGCCAAACCAACAGGGAAAAGATTAAATTAAGTTTGGAGAACAGCTAAAAACTGAAAAAAACAACATCAACCGACAACAAGAAATATCTAAAAACATGCTGGTGATAAAATGTGACGTTGTAGCACTTTTCAAGTACTTTTTAAGGAATTATACAATCCTTTTTGTCTTTTGTTGATCTGGACAGGCCTTTTACAGTATTTACTGTATTTTTACAATGAACAGAAAAAAGCAGCAAGAACATTCTACTAAATATCTCCATTTGTGTTTCCCCAGGAGAACAAAGGTCATACAGCTCTGAAACAACATGACTATTCAGTAATAAGTCACTGGTCACTACACTTACTTCAGCTCAGACCTGTTTGAATCCAGCTTGTTTCTGAACAATACCGCCCAGTGTATGTTCAGGGCCACTGGCCCCACGGTTTCTGCCCTAGAAGCAGGACAGGAGCTTACACAAAGCAGCTGCCTGAGACCACTAGAGTGGCAGGAAGTCCTGCCAACATCTGGTCCCTCTATTAGAGACCCTCGAGAACCAGAGCAGGCGACAGCAGGCAAACTCTAAAGGTGAGTGAAAGTATTGTTTCTTGTCATGAGGTCTGTGTCCACAAGGACATCACATTCTAACAATTGGCTAGGTAGCTATTAGCTAATAGTTCAATTACGGTTTAGACACAGAGGTCTTTGTGTATTTGAGGACAGAGGTATAAAATAGGAGGAATGACTTCCTTTCCAGTGACTCCGGTGACCAGCACAGAGGAACTCCTGTTAGATAAGAATATTATGCTAAACATCCTGCAGTTGTGTGTGTTTGCATGCAATTTCTGTCTAAATACCAATTAAAATTATCAACAGATACTATTATTACTACCGGCTAATATACTATGAATACTCATGATTTAACACCTAACAATATTATGTTTGTACATTAGCTTAGATTAATAAATGATGCTGTTTAATGTTAATGCCTGATTCATTATGCATAAATTGTACTGAGCTGAACCTTTTAACACTTGACACTTGTAAAGTTTTAATCCAAAATCCACAAAGAACTTCTTTTAATTGCTTAGGTAATTCTACAAAGTGTCTACAAACAGTCATAATCAACATTTAGGTTTTGTTTCAGTCTCAGTGGGTGTCTGGTTGTGCTCGAGGGACAATGTTGACCCTGTTGGGCCCTCCCGAGCAGAGAAAGACATCAATCTAATGTGAAGTGTTAAAGGAAATCCTGCGAGCGTGCTGTTGTTCAAACAGAGTCCAGAACCCCTGAGAGTCATTCAACAGCTTTTATTTAACACAGAGAGCAAAGGTGTTCCCTTTCAACTTCAACATGGCGCTCACTCACAAATCCCCCCACCTGAGACTGATGAACGGACTTTCAGTCTAATATACACCTGTGATATATAGATAATCTGGCACTTTGCATTTAAAATAACTATTTGTAGGGGAAAAAAGATCTGCAGTTAGGACATTGGTGTGTTGTGCAAATACATCTTCCATAAATCATCTTTCTATTGAGCTTTCAACCACTTTATGGAAAATATTGATAGGTTAGATAACTAGGGTTATATCATGTCTGTATATATGGCCATTCAAATTCATCAAATTGTGTTGAGGAGCACCTCGCTTCTGTCTGTTTACATATATTCTTCTTATTACAGTAGTAAAACAATACAGTCTTCTTGTGAAAACTGGGTTATTAAAAACTTTAAAGCAACCAGAAGGACCTATGAAGCAGTGTTATAATATAATCTAAAAGGTATATATTATATAATCTAAAATTATATGTTTAATAAGTGTAACATTTCATTTAGTTTGAGTAACTGTTAATTCACAATCACAGTCATAACATGATCATCATTTAGATGCGCTTAAACTCACCCAATGTATTCTGTCCTTTTTCTTGTCCATGCACACACATCTGAGCTGAAGCCAGCAAACACTGTTTTACTTGAGTATTCCACTTTTTGTAAGTCAGCCTTCTGTGTAAGTGAGACTGCATTCAAGTAGAAAAAAAAAACTCAAAAAAGGAAGGAAGAAAAATGAAAGGTAAATTCTCCTGAGAGTCTGTTTGCCTATTCAAAACAGTTCAAAAAAGTCACTGGAGGTAAAAGGTGATCTTAACGCCGTGTGCGGATGCATACTGGAGCTGTGCTTCTCTTTATAACCCATGTCAGGAGGTCGCTGTGCCCTGGAAGCTGGAACGTGACACGCAGAAGGCAGGAGGCAGAAATATTCACAGACACAGACGAGTCAGAATAGAGCTATGGAGAGCAGTGAGTATGAAAGAAAGGGAAAGAGGGAGGTCTGCGAGATTGAGAGAGAGAGAGAGAGAGAGAGAGGGAGGGAGTCTGGAAAAGAAGGAGAAGGAGGGGGATGGTTGGACGACTAGTAGAGAACACGACATGACATGGGAATTTCATTCAGCTTGGACTTGGAATTTGCCTGTTAACTTTTGCTGGGAATTCTGCCCTGGGGCTCTCTGGGAAAAAGCATTTTTGTACACGTGTATGTGTGTGCATGTGTACAGGAGGGAAATTTGTAGAAAATTCAGGCTCATTAAAATGCATGACCATCCAACAAACCATGAAAAATGATGATATTAGTACAGACAAGCAACAAATAATGATGTATGAATTTCTTTGCAATGTATCAAAATATCACATCAAGTGGCTTTTATTTGAAAGAAGAACAGTGCACTTTTAAAGTAAGAGTTTTGTTTCGAGAGGATCCCCTGAACGAGTAACCACACACGGCTGGAAGCCCATTTACCTAATCATCCCTTGTTTATTCGCATCCAATCGAATCTTCTCCCCTTCACTATAGATTCTCCTAGCTTTCATTTCCTGGCATCTCATTTTCGTGCATCGCTCCTCCTCCCCTTCTCCACCGTTTTCGTTTAAATTCATGCCTTTCCGGGGAGGCAGACGGTGAACGAGCCGAACTCCAAACTCTCCCACGCTAGGGTTCCATCCATTAGGGCTTGGAGTCCGCCGTTCTCCCGGCTCGCTCCCCAGACAGCACGCCAAATCTGCTTTATTCATTGCAAGGAAAGCGTGAACTCTTTTGAGATTTTGCTAGGTTTTAATAACAAAAAATAGATGTACTGTTAAAAATGACTAATTTTTGCTTGTAGGACATCTGGGTGAACTTGAAGGAAACAGAATACAGTTTAAAACTTATTTTTTTAAAAAAACAAGAATTAAGACACTCAGCAACATTGAATTAAATTGGTCAAAAAGTGACAGTAACAACATTTATAATGTTATTGTCGTATATATTTCAAATGCATATTATTCTTTTGAACTTTCTCTTAATAAAAGAATTCTAAAAATGTATCAGTTTTCATTACGTTTTCCTGACCCTACACATTTGTGACTGTAGGACCAAAAACACCACTAGAGGTTAGTTCTAGGAAAAGGCTAGCATCATTTGTTTACAATGCCACCTGAAATTGTATTAAATGCAATGAAATTCATACTTAAAAAAAAAAAATTTTTGTCTTTGCATTGAACGAAAAAAAAAAAAGTTTAATGTTTTTAAACCAGCGTTTGTCCATATAAACAATGAGCATTCCCATGACCTTTGAGCACACTCACTAAGCTACGTTTGTTGCTTTTATAGACCATAAAAGCTTTAGATAGTCTTTGACCCGTCTCCCCTCCCAATGACCATCTTCTTCTAATCTGATAGGAGCCAATAGCTGTCTGTCTGTGACTGAGACCTGAGCTTTTGATCGCTCAGCCTGATCTCCTCACAGCTCCGCCACTACCATCCATGAAATGATCAAAGTCAGTTTATACAATTATAAACATGACAGGAAAGGTGAACAGAGTCTGAAATGCGATCTGATTCTATGTTGAAATAAGTGACTAAAAAGTGTGTCAAATTTGCACAACAAAGTGTAGTTGCGATGTTGCATGAGAGCACATGATCAAAGAGTAGCCGAGGGTTGTCATATCTTAAGTGAAACGTCTGTTGATAACCTGACTAGTTAATAGCTGGTAATAAAGCTATTTGAGTAGAGATAACCAGTTATAAACAAACAAGGGAAAACATTGTATACATTGTTGTCTTGCCCGTCTTTTATTTTCAATTCTCAACAGGTTGAAAAACACTGCCACTTAACCAGTTAAACTTAATGGGGCCGTCATGATTGAGAAAACCTCTTTTCCCAGGGAAGGTAATTAAGTATTTAATGGGCATGTTAATAGTTCACCAACAGCACACGAGACCACGTGAGCGAATAAAAGCTGCGAGACAGAGCCGGGGTCTGCCAGATGAGATCCACAGATTCTGAAGGCACACTATGTAGCAGATTGCAGAGCTACTGAAGTCCAAACTCACTCATGGAGATGATTTGATTAGCGTGATTGTTCAAAAGCTTTATGTAACGCTGGAGCATCTCCGGGAAAAAAAATTATGAGGAAATGTTTGCCGGGCTAAAGATTAAATCTACAGGAAAAACCATATTGACAATGCGCATAAAGTGAAAATAACAAAAAAAATCAATGTGTTCAGCTAAACTACGTAAAAATGCCTTTAAGGTCGAAACCAGGAAAACACTGAAACTGATGACTTACTAGCTTTGTGATTTAAAATGAACATTTTCAGTATAAGCATAAAACACATCTTTAACTACACCCCATCCCCCTGTTGTGTTCCTGCTGAAACACCGGGGATAAGGGTCTGCTGAAGCAGCACAATTCACCATCAGTCATTCAGCTGCTGTGCTGGCCTTTATTGCCCTGCTGCCCAGAGTCAACAAACCAGGGTTGATAGGGTGTGCCTGTATTTGACACAGAGCCTCTGATGGGTCAGCTCTGGAAAAAGCACAATATGAAACAGTATTAAATACATGAACACAGTGCATAGTACACAATTAGGGCATTCCACACTGTTCATGTGTGTGGGTTATAGCATTATTTTTATTCTTCTGTGCTTTATGCAAACAAAAAAAAGTTTTGATCCCAATGCATTTTAGTTTTATAGTGTAACATTTTAATATTTCATCTTAAACTTAACTACATACAGAAAATACATTTGAGGTTGACCTACCTACAGTTTGCCTTCTGTGATGCTAAAGAAAAGTATGATTTATTAGGGTGGAGAGGATCCTTATTTATAAAGTAGAAGTTAACAGCCAAAAGGACATATTTTTAGTTCAGTTAACGCATAAATCCTCACAATTGTTTTACTGTACTAGGAAATGGGACAAACTCCATACAGACTAATAAAGGTTTGTAATGTGTCTGCATTTAAAAATGTTTTGTGTGCAATATAGAAATCTGTATCCATAATATAAGCTAGATTATATGTAACCCTGGACAACAAAACTAGTCATAAATAGCATGGGTATATTTGTAGCAATAGCCAAAATTGATCAAAATTATTGATTCTTTTAGGCCTGAAATCGTTAGGATATTAAGTAAAGATCATGTTCTATGAAGATGTTTTGTCAGTTTACTACCATAAATATATCAAAACTTTTTTTTTATTATTAGTAATATGCATGGCTAGGAACTTCATTTGGACAAATTTAAGTAGGCTAGTTAAATTTTTACAATATTTAGATTTTTTTGCAGATGATGTAAATCTTAATTTGTAAAAAATCACCCATGATAATAACTAATACTAACCAGTGGGAGCTGATTGTATTTGTTATGTATTATTATTATTATTGATAAAAATTTGCATTTTGTTGGGGGGGGGGGGGGATGCTGCCAACAAAGTGCTTGGAGATGAAGCTATTCTGGTCTCATGACAGGCTGCCTGAACAATGCCCACCCAAGCATTTATATGCCCTATTTCTTACTTTTCCTGCTGGCTATGTCTGCTTTCACATGAAATGTCTTTGTGATGTGTTTCTCATTGATACTACATTAGCTGAACATCTTAAAATCTCTCACTATTAAAAACACAAGAGCAAATAGAAATACACTGAATAAAAGAAATGAATGATTTATTCAAATGGGTACATTTACATTAAATTGAAACATATATAATATACACAAACATTGTCACTGTCATGTTTACATATGTAAACATATATAAGAGATAGATTAGCATAATTGAATTGTTCCAAAATGTGTATATAAAGGCAATCAAATAAACAAAGAGATTAGGATTCAGAGCATGGCTTCAGCGCTAGACGTGGAGTTACTTTAACAGTGCTTGACATTTGGAGTCCTGCTCTGGTTGCCTCCAGATAGC
Organism: Enteromius radiatus; assembly: GCA_032357445.1. Lineage (NCBI taxonomy): Eukaryota > Metazoa > Chordata > Actinopteri > Cypriniformes > Cyprinidae > Enteromius > Enteromius radiatus. The sequence goes on along the minus strand of JAUCMS010000031.1, from coordinate 11,742,600 downwards.
GTGTGTTAGCATAGAGTTGACAGTACAGTCAGAGTGCATTAGACCTGAGTGCCCTTAACTCTCTCCTGTCTAACAGCCTTGCCAGGAGACACACAATTAATCACATCCTTTTGGCATGACAAAAATATGGACTCTGAGAAGCTAGCAGACAAATGTTACCTCAGTGTACAGTGGGGCTCAAGAGTTACACGGAAGAGCTGGGATTTAGTTTAAACCTGGTTGTAAATAGAAAATTTAAAGGATTTAAAATATTAAAAAGAAAGATGTGTTTAGGTGCTCTTTGGAACATACCATTGTAAATGCTTCAATTCCAAGTTTTTAAGTTTTAAATCTAAAAGTGCACCTTTTTTCTCTCAAAAGAAAGAGTCAACTCTGAATCACTGAAACGACGCGTTTTAAAACAATGCCCAAGCTCTTTCATATTGACGTCAAAATGAAACGCAGACCTGGGAAAACTTGGTCTGAATGAAAATGCTAATTTATTTTTTGACACCATTTGCTGCTTTTGGAGCAGTAAAAGCTCTCAAACACTGCTTTAAATATAATCAACCAATCACCAGAGGAGTTTGGAAAAATTCATCGTTAAAACGAATCGTTTGGAAGTCAATTAACAAATAAGGTCAAAATAAATGCATATCATAAGAAAATGAACCTTGCGTCATTGTCATTGTTTGGGACTCCCAAAGCCAAAATATGAACCTTTCATAACCCATAAGACACTTTAAACAAAGATAATGTACATCAATGACTACCGCCAGCTGTATGGTTACAAACATTCTTCAACATTTTTTTGTGTTCAAGGGCTGATGATATAATTCTACCTTGTGACTCATCATCATAAGATAAAGAAAAACGATAATGAGGCAAAGTACATGTATTCAGCAACTCCCATTAAAATGTTCAGCCTTTGTTTTCACAGAAGTTGAACTCTGTGTCTGTTTAAGTCATTAGGCAGGATTACCACCCTCTCCTGACCGAGACCGGAAAATTTGAATCCCCATCAAACCCTACCCCTGGGATAACCTCTGTAGGTATTTTGTGTAACCAAAAAGACATGAATGAATCAAGAGAGGCACAACAAGGATCAAATGCCTTTGCCTAAGGGAAGGAAGACAAAAGGAAAAGAACTGTAGTTTTATGAGACCCCATCTTGTAGAAAATAAGTACTTGGATCCTAATACGAACACCTAATTCAGTTTGAGAATGGATGCCAAATCCTAGCCTTTGCTCCAGATCTAGTTTTCATGAGGTTTTTAGATCACTACGTGCACAGTTACAGTCCAGAGCTGGCATCTAATGTTCATGCCATTGCAAATCCTGGATCAGAGCTTTTGAACTGCAAACCTAAACTTCTGAGAAAAGATCTTTGGGGTAAGAGGGTTCAAGTCAGGGACATTTTAGGTTAGTTCGTTATACAGACACTTTAGATGCAATGAAACATCTTAATGCAAGCAGTTTTCTTTCCTGTCTTTTTCTATTGAAAAGAATGTTATGTTTTGAAGGAAACCTCTTATCTTCACCAATGCTGCATTTATTTTCTTAACTATACAGTAAAAAAAATAGTATTTTTGTGAAAATAACTTTTTCAATATGAATATCTTTTAAAATGTAATGTGACAAAACCTTTTCAAAACTAAAAACTTTCAGCATCATTACTTCAGTCTTAAGTGTCACGTGGTTCTTCAAAAATCATTTTAATATTCTGATTTGCTACTTAAGACAAAATATTGAAATTCTGAGTTGTGCTGCTTAATATATTAGTGAAAACTGTGAGGTATTTCAGAAATATTTGATCAATAAAAATGGCACTTATATTTGAAATGCATATCTTTGTTTTACAAATGTGACCAAAAAGCTACATTTGAAATGTGGAGTTGCAGTTCCTGGAAAATGTAAATGGCTGATGCATATTTGATATCTGAGAATATATTCAGCTCTGAGACCATCAGATGAACTCCAGAACTATAACTGATAAAGTTATGGGAGAAGATGACAAACAGAACCCCCGTGTATCAGTATAAACCAATTGAGATCTCATCTGTCATGTGATATATCATTCAGCAGAAGCACTTTCAGCATGACGAAACGCTGTACAGCACAGCTGTTCAAGAGCTCCTGATCACATTGATTCTGCTGTATCAGATGTGAGTCAGCACTTCAAAACTTTGGAAACTCATGTGATATATCACATGACTTATCATTTTGAACTTAGACTACAGTTAAATGCCAAATAAATGCGGTTAGGCTTTTGTTACACACCAATTCTGCTTCCTGTTTCACAGTCTCTCATTAATAACAACAAAACCTGATGATCATGTTATCCAGCATGATTCAAAAATGTTACAAAGAGGTTTTTACCACATACAGGGTTCAATTATATTTTAAATCCCAGTTTTCAATGAGGACCTTTTTTTTTTAGCAGATTATTCCTGCTAGTTTTTCATCCAATAGCCCCACTTCAAGGGTCAAAGGAAATACAGGTAAATATTGCACAGCGTGAACAACAAGATTATCTTTGCACTATTCCTCTCGGGATGTAGCATACAGTTTCTCAAGAGGCTTCTGGTTGGCATTATGACAGTTATGGAGTCATTTCATGAAATATCTCACCATAGTAGAATGAAAGAGATATATCCAGAGTAAAACAAACCTCACAGTGCAGTGACGGACTTGTCGAGAGGTGAGAGATGTACCGTTCTCACAGTGAACACAGGTCAGTCAGTGACTAACTCGAAGGCTGAAATGTTCAAAGTTCTGTCAGATGCTGAGGATCGCTATCACCGCGCATATTCAAGAAGTAAATATGTTCTTATCGTGTGAATATCTGGTTGGACTGGCCTTTAGACGTGCATTCTGGATATGCAAATTGTCTCTGAGGATCCATTCAATAAAATGCCATTGTTTGGTTTAGCGGTAATGATGTCATCCTCATAAACTGAAGCATGCACAGGAGGAAAACAAGCCACAACAACTAAACAATAAACCTATTTATTGAGACTCTGAGACCCATAAAATATAACAAGATTTGTATATTTTCCGGATACGTGATGCCTTCCCGTGCAAATCTCATTGCATAAATGCCAGTGTGTTGCTATCTATTTGCTAAGATGTTATGTGGTCGCTCGCGCAAGATAAAAGCCCATCCCCACGTATCTATTACGGCATCTAAATATAGTATGTTTTTGTTTTAAAAGAAGTCTACATTATTAATTCGTATTATTAGTGTTGTTTTTGTGGAAACCATTATATTTTTTTCAGGATTCTTAGATGAATAGAACATTTTTAAAGAACAGCATTTGAAATGGAGTTCAAAAAACGTCACTTGTTTAATTTAAAATGTAGAAGTCACCGAGCAAAAATAAAAAGGGAAGAGATTCTTGATTCGCCTTCTGACTGCAGAGTAAATTGCGTAAGCATTTTATTCTCTTCCATTGGATTTTTTGATAAATATTGTAAACGGAAGTTCAGACATGCATGCTTGAAATGTGAGAACCAGTGATGTTTGTTTTTGCGCTGTTATTCTCCAGTTATAGCATTCATTATTGAAATGTCTGGCTTCAAATTGGGTGATGGTAGACAAGTTCAATTATTGAAAAGTTTTTCACTTTGTGTATTTTTGGGAAGCAGTATCTATGGAAGGTCAGAGTGGCCAGATTAAAAAAAAAATCTTTCTGTGCTCAACTGAAGAAAAAAAACATACTATACTATACAGCAGTACATACTAGTACATTTGGGAGGCATGAGGGTCCCTTTTAAAAGTTCACATAAAAGGACAATAAAGATGCAGTTAGTTGTAAAAATAAACATTGTCAATATTAAAGAATAGAGTCCTCACTACAGCTATAATGATAAAGGTACAGGGAAACAGTAGCATTGGAATCACTTCCAGAACATTTTTTTCCAGCTGATGAACATCAGTTATACTGATGGCTGCTCCATTTCAAACATCTACCAGAGTATTTTCTTGGAAGGCCGAGTTACTTCACACCAGGAATTCTCCCGTTCATGGTGACTCTGAATGGTATGTCTCGGTCTAAGCCAGTAATATTTGATCCAAGACTAGAATTATTCCAAGTCCAGGAAAGAGCTCTTTTGGGAGATATGTTCCAGAGATGTCAGACCATAATATATGTGGCATGCATAAATAGGTACAATGAGAGCCATATATCATTTCATAAAAATAACTACATTGTGGAATAGTGATATATTTCATTTTTCATAAATGGCAGTTCTGAGCAAGGTTAAGGAAAACGAAAACCACGTGGACCAAAATAAGACATTTTATTCACTATACATACATATATCAAAGTGACTTAGCACCTTAAAAACATACAAAACATGCTGCAGACACAAGATGGCTGCTACTGGAGAGCTTTTAACAGATCCTTGCAATTATATTTATCTGTTATAGTCCTAATACTGTCATGTGCCTTTATGTTCTTCAGGACAAACAGCACATCAGATAAAAGTGCTCTGGGGAAAAAAAACAAAATATATTCGAACGATTATAATAAATGATCTGAATCATTTTTTATTGTCCTTTTGAAACATCATTTAATAGCATAAATATTGTGAAAGGACTTCTGTATAATTCTACATTAGTCTGAGGTTCACTGTTGTACATTACCGAGTGCTGCTGGAGTCACTGTTGTCCTTAAATAAGGTATGAGCGCTCTGAAGGAGATGTTTGCTGAAGCTCTGCAGCTGAGGTAGCGACGATCCAGTGTTCACATCAATAAACCATGATTCCGGAAAACAGTCTGCAATCTTTTCAGAAGAATACAAATGACCTACATTACTACCGTTGAACTAGCTTTATAATGAAAGATTGAGATTAGATTGATATTGTAAGCACAGACACCTTTTTGCATTTCTGGATGGTGTGTTTTGGATCAGATTCGTTAAGAACGGTTATCATCAAGTAACGGCTGAGAAGTTTCTCCAACATCAGCTCTTTGAGAATATGTTCAGGAATTAAACCATCCCATAATGCCATGTTACCAAGCAACTGAAAAACACAGATAACAATCAGCATTCAAACATAACAAGAAACATTTTACCTTAAAGTTTGATTTCATAAACATAATGCATATTACCATTCAAAAGTTTGGGGTCACTAGGCTTTTTGTTTTAGAAAAACTCTTCTTGCATATAAAGAAGTCTTATGCATTTATTTGATCAAAAATACAGTACAAAGAGCAATATAACTTGCTGACTCCAAACTTTTGAAATGCGTAAGGAAACAGCAAGGGCATGTTAATAGTCACAACATGACCAGAAGTGAAATGTCAAACCTTCACTGCGGACCAAAACTGTTTGTTCTGAAACTGGAACTGTGGGGACCGTTTATCCTCTAAAAACCTTAGCAAAAACCACAATTTCTTGATTAACTCATTACAAAACTTGACAGTCGCATCTAAATGCAATAATGTTAATCAACACAAACCCAGATAAAACGTACTTCTTTGGGTACAGCGGGACAAAAACGTCATTATCTACTACACTCCTTAACCTCTGAGTAACTGCTTCTACAAAGGCCTGCAGGATGAAGTCACAAGCTGATTATATTTACTGACATTACACCTGTGAAGTTACAAGTTTTAAAGGGTTAGTTCACCCCAAAATTAAAATTCTGTCATTCATTACTCGCCCTCATGTCGTTCCAAACCTGTAAGACTTCCTTCATCTTCGGAAGACAAATTAAGATATTTTTAATGGAATCACAGGCATCTGAACCTCCATAGACAGAAATACTTTCCCGACTGAAATGATCCCAGAAACATAGTAAACACATCAGTAAAACAGTCCATGTGACATCAGTGGTGCTATGAAAATACTTTTTTGCACTAAGAAGTTTTACTAAACCATTCTTCTCCCCTGACTTACATCTTCCACCTTTTTGGAGACAAGTATCACAATGCAATGCATACTCATGTTTTTGACATAACCAGCCTTGTATATGTTCAGGGGCAATTGTGTGCATGAATGTAATAGGAAATCATTGAAATCACATGGGCTGTTTTACTGATGTATTTACTACGTTTCTGGAGCTGGGATCATTTCAGTCGTGTTCAGATAGCTCTCCGATTTCATCAAAAATATCTTAATTTGTGTTCCGAAGATGAACAGAGTTCTTACAGGTTTGGAAGGACATGAAGGTGAGAAATTTAATGAAGAATTTTCATTTTGGGGTGAACTAACCCTTTAATACATCATAAGACAATACCTTGACAGGTTTGCTTTGTTCACCATCAAATACAGAATAATCATCCTGTATTCTCTTGCACAGTGTGGTAAGGGTTTGAGACTGCTGCGCAGACAGAGGGTCCCATACAAGCTCCACGAAGCCTGACAAAAACAAGCTACCGTTAAGGTAATTCTGGATTTTATTCTGCACTTCTAAACTAATGCTGCAATGACAGCAATCAGACAGTCAGAACAAGATATTCTAATATGCTTAATAGTAAATTAAAATCAAAAGTCTAATATTAAATGATTCTCTGAAACATTCTGTTCCCAAACTCAATGTAAAATGCAGAAGGCTGATGGGTGTAATTAAGCTGTTAATGTAATTATGTTTAAATGCCATAGTCACCTTGAACTTTAGAGAGGATTGTCTTCTCAATTATGGTAGGCAGCATTGTCTTATCCATGTTCTCTGATTCCTCATAACCCTGACCGTGACAGAACCTCTCAACAGCAGAATACCAGGGCAATGCTTCAAAGTCTTCATCTGCCTACAGGAAAAAAATTTAGAAATAGAAATCATTAAAAAGATAATTCATGCAAAAAGGAAAATTCTGTCATTATTTGCTAAACGTTCCAAACACATAAAACCTTTGATCATCTTCAGAAAACTAATTTAGATATTTTTTTATGAGATCCAAGAACTTTCTGACCTGCATAAACAGTAAGCATGGACTGTTTTAACTATGTCCTTACAACCTTTCTAGGCACTGAACACGATAGTTTCGTTGCTGTCAATGGGAGGGTCAGAAAGCTCTCAGTTTATGTTCTGAAGATGAATGAAGGTCTTACAGGTTTGGAACAACATGAGGAAATCAATGACAGTGTAGTGTATGTATTGTGTATAGTATGAAGACAATATTTAATTAAATATCACAGTTATTAAATAATACCAGTATATTCTGACACTATTTTAATGCACAGTGCTGCAATTTTAATAATCTGTCAGACATATAATAAATTGTTGAATTTATAAACACCCTCAAATTCTCAGAATTTTCTGTAACAATACAATACACTGTAATCAAGCCATAGATCACCTGAAGAGGATTCCAGCCGATAAGCTGGTGTCGGATCAGCGGGGCTAGGAGTTTTGGGAGGCATAGGCCGATGTAGGCATTACTGTAAGAGTCCTGAAAGGAGACACGCCACTCATCAAATCTGGAGAGGATTTTCTTCACATCCCAGAAGTCTGTTTGAACATCTGCAAACACTTCCTTTGCCTTTTTCAGCAGATCATCTGAAAATGAATCCAGTGACATATTTGATATGCACTCCAAATGCAAATATGGACATGGTCTTTTTATTTTAAAGGGTTAGTTCACCCAAAAATGAAACTTCTGTCATTAATTACTCACCCTCATGTTGTTCCAAACCCATAAGACCTTTGTTCATCTTCGGAACACAAATTAAGATATTTTTGATGAAATCGGAGGGCCATCTGTCCCTACATAGACAGCAATACAACTTAACTTATCCCAGATCCAGAAATGTGGTAAAAAAAAAAGTCTGCGCATAAGAGTATTCTCCTTGCATCGCAAAACTGGGGTTGATAAACTGGTTTTTGCTACGTTTCTGGATCTGAGATGATTTCAGTTGTGTCGGATGGCTCTCTGATATCATCCAAAATATCTTAATTTGTGTTCCAAAGAAGAACAAAGGTTTGCTTATGGGTTTGGAACGACATGAGGGGGAGTAATTAATGACAAAATGTTCATTTTTGGGTGAACTAACCCTTTTAAAAGTAAAAAAACTCTGATGACACAGTTTAAAAATAATCTTATTTTTGCTTCCAAGAAGCCTCTCACACCTCTTTTACTTTGTAGCTCTTCCTGCTGCTCAGTCGTAGGTTCCCAGTCACACGGCTCACACCCAATGTCTTCTTCAGACAAGCTAGGACATGAAAACACAACTGTTGATAAATGATTTTGACAGCTGTAATTTACACATAATGAGCATCTCAGAAAGCATCCAAAGGCTGTAGTCTATAGAGTATCGTAATGTCAGGCTTACCGTATGCAGTATTTACAGCAATAACAGTCAGTAATGGTGAAAGTGCAAACATAATAATTCATCTCACCTCTGCCGAGTTGGGTTAGAGCCTCCGCTTGGGTCACCATTGCTGTGTGAATCAGTGTTATCTATGAGAGAGCCACAATACACAGTATTATATGAATGAATGCGCATTCAGTCCTGTGATAGATGGATCATTATAATCACATTGAGTGAGCATAAAGCATAAAATGTCCTCTACAAAACATTACATACTACAAGGTAGTAGTCAGCTTTTATCTTACATGTTAACTTCTGAATCCGTGAGGACTCCTCCTGCAGTGCTTCTCTTCTCTGACTCATCAGCGCCTCTGCCTGGTCAATGTAGAGACTGTGCATGTCCAGCTCAACAAAGTTTATTAGAGCCATCTGAAAAATAAAGCATGTCAATACTTTATAAACTGTATAGAATTACATTAAAGTACATGCTTCATTTAGCAAAGATTAACCTTCTCAGACAGGCATTCCAGTAGGTTTTGTGAGAATATATTCATGGTACGGTAGAACCGCAGCTGCTCATCTGCAGCATGGTTTTCAAGACTCTCCAATGAGCTCTTTGCCATGTCCATATCCAGCTGCATCCTCCTAAGCTCTGCCTCCCGGGCCCTGTGCACCTCTCTCAGTGAATCTAATCTGGAGAAATCATTATTTTTTTATTAGTTTAAATGTATATATAAAAATATACATGTAATATATATTTATATTTATGTATAATATATACACACGCTAGTATGTTCATGGTTTTGAGTCAGTTATTTCTATCTTTTGCTGTAGTGTGTCAGAAGGAAATATCGATTTACATTCATTTTGCCATGAATTGCAATAATCCAGTAGAACATTGTTTGCACAAAAATTCTGACAACAGCCAGAGATCTGTTCTGATCATCATCCATTCTGTCTGGAGTGACACGAACAACAGTACAAACTGAGAGAGACTAAATCCAGAAGAACTGTGCAAACATCTCCAAGATGCTTCAAGAGACTGACCTGCAAAGCTACCAGAAATACCATGAGGAAGTCCACAGAGGGCAAAAGCTGCTTTAAATGCAAAGGATGTTCACACTAAATAGTGATTTAATTTAGTTAATAGAAGTTCACTGATAAAGAAAATCTGTTTATGACATTTTTTGACAGTGTCATCATTTTACCGCATTTTCACACAAGTGTCCAAAACTTTAAACAGCACTGTAGCTTTGCAGGTTGGGTTTTTTAAAGCATTGCATGTGTGTGTAATATTTCTTAAATATATCCTTGTATTTGTGTGCATTTATATATAAATATCAAAACACACAGTACACACACAAACTAATATGATCAAATGAATGCATCATTGTTGAGCAAAGTTCTTAAAAAAAAAAAAAATAAATAAATAAAAGTATGATAATGAATAATATATAAAATATATAATAATAATACACTGCTCAAAAAACATTATAGGGAACACTAAAATAACATCTCTGAATAAATGAAATATTCTTATTAAATACTTTGTTCTTTACATAGTTGAATGTGCTGACAACAAAATCACAATTATCAACGGAAATCAAATTCATTAACCTATGGAGGTCTAGATTTGGAATCACATTCAAAACTGAAGTGTAAAAACACACTATAAGCTGATCCAACTTTGATGAATGCCTCAAAAGGAGGCTCAGTAGTGTGTGTGGCCTCCATGTGCCTGTATGACCTCCCTACAACACCTGGGCATGCTCCTGATGAGGTGGAGGATGGTCTCCTGAGGGATCTCCTCCAAGACCTGGACTAAAGTATCCACCAACTCCTGGACAGTCTGTGGTGCAACGTGGCGTTGGTGGATGGAGCGAGACATGATGTCCCAGATGTGCTCAATTGGATTCAGGTCTGGGGAACGGGCGGCCAGTCCATAGCACCAATGGCTTCGTCTTACAGGAACTGCTGACACAGTAAAGCCACATGAGGTCTAGCATTGTCTTGCATTAGGAGGAGCCCAAAGCCAACCGCACCGGCATATGATGTCACAAGGGGTCTGAGGATCTCATCTCGGTACCTAATGGCAGTCAGGCTACCTCTGGCGAGCACATGGAGTTCTTTGGGGCCCTCCAAAGAAATACCACCCCACACCATTACTGACCCACTGCCAAACCCGTGATGCTGGAGGATGTTGCAGACAGCAGAAGGATCTCCACAGCGTCTCCAGACTCTGTCACGTCTGTCACATGTGCTCAGTGTGAACCTGAACCTGCTTTCATCTGTGAAGAGCACAGGGCACCAGTGGCGAATTTGCCAATCTTGGTGTTCTCTGGCAATTGCCAAGCATCCTGCATTGTGTTGGGCTGTAAGCACAACCCCCACCTGTGGACGTCAGGCTCTCATACCACCCTCATGGAGTCTGTTTCTGACCGTTTGAGCAGACAAATGCACATTTGTGGCCTGCTGGAGGTCATTTTGCAGGGCCCTGTCAGTGCTCCTCCTGTTCCTCCTTGCACAAAGGCGGAGATAGCGGTCCTGCTGCTGGGCCTCCTCCACGTCTCCTGATGTACTGGCCTGTCTCCTGGTAGCACGTCCATGCTCTGGACAGTACGCTGACAGACACAGCAAACCTTCTTGCCACAGCTCGCATTAATGTGCCGTCCTGGATGAGCTGCACTACCTGAGCCACTTGTGTGGGTTGTAGACTCCGCCTCATGCTACCAC
>JAUCMS010000031.1:11683514-11730034 GCA_032357445.1 Enteromius radiatus | reverse complement strand
ATCACATGAAGTAACAGAACAAACTGAGACAGACTCAATCCAGAAGAACTGTGCCAACGTCTCCAAGATGAAGAAAAAACCTACCTGGAAAGCTACAGTACTGTTCAAGTTTTAGACACTCGTGTAAAAATGCTGAAAAAATGAGGATGCTTTAAATGCCATAAATAGATTTAATTTATCAATCAACTTCTAATAACTAAATCAAATAAATGTGGTATTACAGCTTTTAGTAAAACAGCTTCTGTTCCGAGCTACACTTGCCCATAGTTTTTCAGGTAGCTTTCCAGCTTTTTTTCTTCACCTTGGAGACGTTGCCACAGTTCTTCTGGATTGAGTCGGTCTCAGTTTGTTCTGTGTGATGATGAGATCAGATCTCTGTGAGGAGCACTGGCTGTTGTCAGACTCTGTGTGGACTGGTGTGTAAATTAGAAACGATTATCATAAATGTGGCCCCTGGGGTGAGGAAGTCCAGAGGATTATTGGTTATTAAGAGGCAAGTGATGTAACGTTAGTCAAACCTCTTTGTGGTTTTGAAGAACCGGATGAACTTGACATGGCAGAAGAACTTCCCTCATCACTGTCAGGAGGAATGTCTTCAACCGAGGAATCAGAATCGCTGTCAGATTGCACACCGACATCTTTACAATTCTTAACTGAAAACAAATGAAGTGTTATTGATCATAACGGTCAATCTGCAGAACTATGGCGTTATTAAAACGACAGACGCACCCTGAGAGCCTGGTAACGGTGCCGGAGAACCTTCTTTTTTCCGAGCCTGGAACACAACTTCTCTGTTGACTGAACGTTTCACTGTAAAACTTTCCTCGCTGGCTGTAAAAGTCAAGTTTCTTTGTTGAAACCAATTTATGTAACGTTAGTGCTTATAAGAGGCTGTAATAAAATACTCACGGTCTTTTTCGTCAAGAAAGCTGAGTGTATTGCTCTTGGACTGGTGTTTTGTGTCTTTGGACAGGAGTGCAGTGGCTGAGGGCTCCTCAGCATCACTAGAGTCACACTCGCGAGCCTTTGGACTAACGTTACTTCGCGGCGAGTCTGCTTTCTCCGTTTCCTTACCGGCATCGCCACCGCTGAGCTTTTCATTCTCATCTTCATCACTGGATTCATGTTTCCTTTGCCTGAAATTTCTGCGTGGCTTTTTATTAAACATTGTAAATCCAATCCAACGTGAAATCAACGTAGTTGTACTTCCTGGTCGTCGTTTAGAAACATTTCATAATAAAAGTCCTGTATCTGATTCTTCTTCTTTTCGTTTTATGGCGGGTTGCAAATCAAATTCAAGGTGCATACCGCCATCTACTGTGGTGGAGTGTGAAGAGAATGAGCTAATCCCTCCTAAATCCTATTATATAACCCGCTATTCTTAATAAATCTCATGACTGCATATATTTGTTTTCCAGAATTTAGATCATCATTTAAAAAACTGTTTATAGTGAATTCCTGACACCCTACTGCTTGTAATTCTTCCTTAAAAAAACCTCCTTTCTTTTTCATATATCTTACATTCCTTCAACGCATGTTCTACAGACTCTTCCGTCAAGCCGATTTCACACCTGTATCTGATTAACAAACTCGATTATACATATATTTAATTTATTGTGAAGTGTTGTGGTAGCTGGTGCAAAATCTTAAATTGCCGCATGTTTCCAAACTGAAGCTTGTCGCTTTTTTAAAAGTTAAACAACAATTAGTTAAAACTCCTTCCCCTAGCATTTATGTATATTTTACATCGAATTTAGCCCTTTATTTACTATACATTATGTCATTAGCTTCTGCACAACTTATCTTCCATCTTTAGTGTAATATTTGGGTAAAAGTTAAGATTACATGAACTTGGAATTTAAAAAAAATTGGTTGTCACACTATATATTGTGCAGTTAAATTATATCTTAAAATTATTAAACAAACTTAAATGTGAAAAGAATACCAGAGCACTGTTTGGGGCAAAATATAGTAATAATAATATCTATACAATATAAATACATTTCATTTTGGAGGATTGAGCTTTGAGTTATATGTTTGAGCCCAACACACAAAGACAGGCATCCAAAGTAAAACAACAAATAAATAAATAAACCCACAAGACAAAACATTGGTTTATAAAATGTAATTAAGCATGTTACATAACATACATAGGGCATAAAACATTTTCACAAGGCTTTCGTGAGACTAAAATCCATGGGAAATAAAAAAAGAGAAAAAAATCAAAATCACATACACAATAGAATAAAAGACATAAAGGAGAAACAAAACATGTAATAGTGGTCGAATCTATAATGACACTCTGTGGACAACCACACACCTGTGCACAACGCACGGAAAAGTACTGAACAGAGCTTTAATATTGGCAATATGGCAATTCTCATTCCAGTGTTCTGGACATACAACATAGGCAATGTTATTTGCCACCAACACAAATTCACCACTAGCAGTCAGAATCAAGATACTCGTTCTTGGTTTCTATCATTCATAACATGCGGTATGTAAGACTAATTTCTAGAGTGGGTCATTTATACGTGACCATCAAAACCATATTACCAAACTGTGCCACAGATTGTGTCAGAATTGGTCTGCATGCTAGTGGGGTACTGCTAACCAAACAGTTTCACTTTTAACACAGCATTACTAAACAAATCAAATCAAATATGCCCTAAGTCGTCTTACAAATGGTTGAAATTTCTATGGATGATTTCGATTTCCATAAAATAAAAGCAAAGGGAACACTAAACAGGCCAAAATCAAGTGAGAAACAGTAAATATATTATTAAATTGTTTATAAACTGAGAACCGTCAGATACTACATACCACTGCAGATGCTAATATTTCCAAGTAAAATCTGAAATGCAGCTTGAAACGTACGCCATTTCGACATATCTTTTTTTTTTTTTTTTTTTCCCATATCTAAAGCGTGACTGACCACTGGTTTCAGTGGAAGTGCACAACCCGTGGTAGTGCTGAGGTGAAACAGGTAAGAGTGTTAAAGTACAAGATACAGTAGGTGTATATGGTTATCTAAATGCTTTTTATATCCCTGCAATTACTTTTTAGTCTCAGACTTACCTGTGATGAAATGCATGTCCTTACTTTTAATTTATTCATTAATTTATTTTCCATGAACTATTACTTTAAGATTATGTTTGTATAAAATGACACTAGTCATACTTTTCTACAGCAGAAACTGCACATTATGGAAGGCCAAGACAAACAAACTAAGGAACAGGGTTTCTCCCCAAATATCTTTCTTTTCTTGTCCAAAAGCTGCACTGTGAAAAGACTAAATGATTTTTTTTTTCATAAACAGCTCTTCATTAATAATGGGTTTGATCTTTACTGGAGGAATTCTGGTATGGAGTGATAAGGAATGGAGATGTGTAAAAAGGTCATTTTCTTTGTTGAAGGAGTGTGTTGTCTAGTTCTCTCCTCCCTCACCTCCTTCTCCCTCATCTGGTGCGTTGTCGGATGTCCATAACTGGTGAAAAGGAAAATATGACATGGTCAGAACACATTCAGTATTATTTTAGTTTTTATTAATATTTTCAACATTAATGAAATTTCTAAATAGTTTCATTTCTGTTAGAAATTTTATTAGTCAGTGGGATATATTTGTAACAAGGGCCAAAAATACATTGTATGGGTTAAAATTGTTGATTTTTCTTTTATGGCAAAAATCATTAGGACATTAAGTAAAGATCATGTTCCATGAAGATATTTAGTAAATTCCCTACTGTAAATATATCAAAACTTAATTTTTCATTAGCAATATGCATTGCTAAGAACTTCATTTGTACAATCTCGATCAATTATTGTCATATCCTAACAAACCATACATCAATGGAAAGCTTATTCATTCAGATTCCAGATGATATATAGATCTAAATTAAATGTCTCTAATAGTTTGTTCATGATAACAGTTAAAATAATGGCCCTTTTCTCCTTTACTGATCTCTTCAACTGCATCTCTCTGTTTTTACAGTACATCACACAACTATATCAAACCATAACTGGTTCGAAAATTGAATCACCTGTGAGAAAATGAAATTTCTCAACTGTTACTTACTGTGAGGTTGTCTCTCAGTAGCTGCATGATAAGAGTGCTGTCTTTGTAAGACTCTTCATTCAGCGTGTCAAGCTCTGCTATGGCCTCATCAAATGCCTAAATTTGTACAAAAACACATTCGTAAAAAACTTAAGGTTTATATAACATAAAATTAAATATATACCACAGATATGGTAATTTAAAAAGTACCTGTTTAGCAAGAGCGCAGGCCTTTTCTGGAGAGTTGAGAATCTCATAGAAAAAGACAGAAAAGTTGAGGGCCAGACCCAGACGTATGGGGTGTGTGGGCTGCATCTCTGTCTTGCTTATATCGAATGCTTTCTGATAAGCATCCTGAGAGTTGTCTATGGTTGCTGTAAATAAAAAAAATAATAATAATTTGTTAGGCTCGCAATTCATATCAGGTACAAAAAATGTCCAAGAAGCACTCAATATCTTTTCTTCAGGCCAATGCCAATATTCACTGATGTTGAACATGCATTTGTCTTTAACAAACCTGTTGATGCCTACAAAAACACTACTAAAACTAGGACATTCAACAAATAAGAACAAATAATGTAAGGCAAAAATGTTTTCAAAAATGCAACTTTTTTGTTGCTGGGAATGAGTATCTCTGTTGAGCAGATAATGATCAGCCTATACTCAGACACAAGACAGACTTCCCCTTGTTTAGATATCTTTCCAGTTACATCATACCAAGGAAAGTCCAGTCCTAGTTTTAACGGAAATGCTTGTAAACCCCAGAAAACAGCAGTCAAGCATTCTCACCTTTCTTGTCGTCTCCTGAGGCGACTTCAGCAAGGTATCTGTAGTAGTCGCCCTTCATCTTCAGGTAGAAGACTTTGCTCTCAGGATTTGTGGAATTCTGGATTAAATATTTGTTTAGCAGCTCCTGTAGAAGAATAAAAGAAAGAAATGTTTGAAACATTTAGTTCACAAGTATTCCACATTTAGACACTTTCATGTTATTTCATTAGGCCACCAGAAACATGCAAACCACCAGGTGAGTGACCTTAAATACAGGTTAAATATCAGCTCATCCTCCTGTTAGTGCCGGTCCCATGCAGACCCAAAGCAGTTTTAAGAGATTTCCCTCCTTCATTTTAGTCCAGGATTAAGCTTAATCGCTGTCTCAGAGACTAGCCCCAAGCTGAAACGCTCCATCTCTGCATCCGTCTACCCGTCTAAGACTGCTTCAGCTGTAATCTGTTTCAGTGAAAGCAACAGCTTTAAGGCACGAGTAAATACCAGATTAACCACCACACCAAAGATGAGACAGATTACCACAGAAAGCC
This sequence comes from Enteromius radiatus, assembly GCA_032357445.1. Lineage (NCBI taxonomy): Eukaryota > Metazoa > Chordata > Actinopteri > Cypriniformes > Cyprinidae > Enteromius > Enteromius radiatus. The sequence goes on along the minus strand of JAUCMS010000031.1, from coordinate 11,724,664 downwards.
CAACACAACTTCACAAGGTATGACCCACTCCTTACCACGCTATGGAAAGAAGAGGTCAGAAAATTCACCATCAAGAGCTTAATATTTTTCTCCATCCTCCTACACTTCACAGTGTCCTGCCTCACAAACCTCACAAACACTGTTATAACAGAAATCAGTAGGAAACAGATCAGAGGTTTGCTCAAATCTAGGATAGGCCAACATTTTATTGCTCTCTCAGTGATTAAAGAGATAGTTCACCCAAAAATAAAAACGGTGTCATCATTTACTCACCCTGAATGGCTTACTTTATTCTGTGGAACATGACATGTTTTTGACCTTACGTTAATGACAGAATGTCCCTTTAAGTAATGTTTTGGCTTGAGGAGTATAAACTGCACCCAGAAGCTTCAAAACAGACAAAACCAAAAGCGTAAGAAACATTACAGGGCCTGTTTCTTCTTGCTTGCCTGAATAAGAAAGTCCTGCCAGAGGATTTTCTTTCATTCTTCACACTCGTCAAGGATTCTCAGCACAGAGATGTCAGTCATTGATGACCAAACCAGAGAAACAAGGTCAGTGCTATTCCAGCATCCTATTTCTGGCCTAAAAATGTAGAAGCTTCTGAGAAAACTAAAAGCAGATGCACATAAAATAGCACACAACTGAGCATCCAAACCTAAAATCTCCTAAATTATGTGAATGCTCTTGCATCACGATTTCAGAATCAGCTGAGGGGGAAAAAAACAACACTTATTCAAAGTAAAAGACGGTCACATCATCACAAAATATTCTATTTCATTTATGTTATTTTGAACATTTTATTAATGTTAAAAAACATCACGATTTTCATTCATCACGACTATTTCTGTGACTTTCAATAGTTATATTAAGAAATGTCTCATTAAATCAATATAATAGAATTATTCCTGAAGGATCATGTGACACTGAAGACTGGATTAATGGCTGCTAAAAATTCAGTTTTGCAATCACAGGAATAAAGTTTTATTATATTAAAATACATAAAATATATTATATTAAAATAGAAAACCTATTTTAAATTGTTATCTTATCTTATTATGTTTTTAACTGTATTTTTGTGTTTTTCTTAACATAAAGACATAAAATATAAGAATGGTCAACTAGACTTCCAGCAACTGACTAGGTTAAAAAAGTGAGGTTAACTAGTCATCTTTGTTCAAGCTTTAATATTTTTTACTGGTGGTTCTATAAAAGGAAAGAGTTGTTCAGTGAGTGTAGTCCTCCCTACTGAGAGTATGAGAGCTGGCTGCATGTGGCAGACTGTCTGGACAGGTGGGGGTGTGGAACAACCTTGATCCCAGAGCAGATTCAACAGTGAGATGAGTCACAGACACACCCTCAGCCATCACAGACGAGCTGGGAAATCAAGCTGGAGTTCTCGCTAAAGCCGTGCACAGAAACAGCCATGACTCACCGCACAAACACAGCTCAGCACTTACATGGGTTCAGACTGGACTACAGCTAAACCACTGACTTACCAGAAAGATAGCAACTGATTGTGAATGCTTTCTATTTCCACAGGAAGCACTTTTTGGAAGTCCAAGTAGAAACTGATTAACCAGTAAATGTTTTGTATTTGTGATACGGCAGATAAATGGGCCAAAGTTGGCACGAAACGGAAATCCACCCATCTATATTCTAACCACTGTGAATGATTGATCCAAGTATATTAAAATCGCTTTTTTCAAATCAGAATTTTGTTAGAGGTTAATCACAATGTCAGTCTTCTATCAGAATTTCAGTTACAGAATGACTTTAATATTCTATACTTTTCTGTTTAAATAAATTAAATGAAAGACTAAAATCAAAAGTTTTAAATGCCACCTGGATTTAGGCATCCCTACATCATGTACATTAAGAAAAATGGTTATTAACTCTGAGATTTGCTAAAGATTAGGCTACATTTGAATTATTATTAGTAGTTTAAAGATTACAATAATATGTAAATAATATAGTAAATGTCCAATAAACATCTTATATCCAATACTGCTAAAAAAAAATTATAACTCACATGATGCCATAAAAAGTATTGTGCATATATATAAGCCACCTAGATATTATAATAATAATAATATTTTACAATATTATTCTACAACAATACATATAACACCCATAAAACATGGTCTAATAGTAATGAATTATGGTCTTCTCTAGACCACAATAAGAGCTACCATTTCAGCTCTTTCTGTGAGAAAATAAACCACATCCATTTTTAGAACAAACCTCCTTCAGGCAACATTAAACACTGTTGCATTTATTTAAAGAAACAAAGTGTCTGCGTGGATAAGACTAAAGTATTTCACCAGCAGCACAAGCACTGAGAATGAAGAACTGCATAGCTCACTATTACCCAGCCAGCATTCGGAAAGCGTTACTAAACTGCACCTGAATGCACCTTCACACACTCACTGCTGAACTTTGATCATCTCTTCTTAGTTAGGGCCATGATTTGATTATATAAACAAACACTTCCTTCTGTGGAAAGTGTCTATCGGGAAACGCTTCTCTTTTTACATCATACCAATTAGATCACGGGAGGTTTGCTTTACATAACGCTACTGAATACAAACTGCACAGCTTCAAAATGGACTCATCACTACATATTCTAGATATAAAAATAATGAGATGGTGACTGTCCTTGTGCAAGACTGTGCATGCTCCCCTTAATATAGACATCCTCGTCTCCAGCGAGAGCCAAAACTGGGCTGCTGTTCCATCAGAAAAGAGGACATATTCTCTACCATTACACATGTGGTGAACACATACTAACATGACACAGACCTGAATATAGGCAAATTGTTGCTGTGCTTATATTCAAAATGTGATTAATTCAGCAAAGACCACTGACATGTACAGACTCCAATAGTACATTTAAACAAAAAAAAGCATTTGTTAATTTGCATTTGGATTAATTTGTCTTACAGGCTTTGAGGGAAATATTTAATTGTGATTGCAATTTGTCAAAATATTTTTTAAAATTCCAAGTTTACTATATAGGGCTGCCCAATATGGCTGAAAAAATGTGGTAATAATTAATTAATTAATTAATTTCATTATTATTTATTTATATTTTTAATGTATGTATGTATGTATCCTTTTTTGTATTAAACCATTAAGTTGGTATTTTGGCAAAAGACTGCCAGAAGCCTTTGGAAGCCCTTGAAGCCTCTCTTTTGCTCATGACAGCCGTCTTACAAGCACTTGCCAAATATTAGCCCATTTGAGAAGATGGCACATTGCGTTCCCAAATGCACAATAATTGACACAAACAGAGAGCACATGTAGAGACGAGTTTGTATGTTTTTTTCCTGCAGTAAACACCACCCATTGAGCTGATGTGTGTAAATAAACACAGAGCCATACTTCACTCTAAAACATGCAAGTCATGTATTTATTTAATTCATTGACAAATCTCACTAAGTCATATCAAAGTTTTGGCTCTGTCACAGAGACATTTCTGTTCTTATTTGTCGGTATTGTTCATCCATTGCTAATATTATAGCTTAAATATTTTACACTACTTTATTACACCGAATGAATGTGTAAACTCACCAACACATCGTTGCAGATTTCCCGCAGTTCAGACTCCACTTTCTCTCGGTATTCCTTCACCATCTGCAGTTTCTTGTCATTTCCTTCAGTCTTCTGCTCGATGCTGGAGATGACCCTCCAGGCAGACCTCCGGGCACCCACCACATTCTTATAGGCGACAGACAGCAGGTTTCTCTCCTCGTTAGACAGCTCGGACCCAGCTTCGGTCACCGACTTCATACAGGTCGCCATATCATCATAGCGCTCGGCCTGCTCGGCCAGCTTTGCCTTCTGGATGAGCTCTGTTCTGTCCATCCTGCTGCGTTTCTTTAAGTCTGTGAGTGTTTCTAGGTCTATGGGACACTCGACTGATCAATGGAGGGGAATGAACCGCTGATTAATCCCTGAAGAGGCTGAGAGGAAGATAATAACAGTCAAACTCCATATATTGATTAGAGAATAATGGTCACAAATCATTTATGCGAACCAATCATCCTATTCAATACCATACATTGACGACTCTTTCTTTTGAAGTGTGTGACTATTTTATGACTTCAAAGACAAATTAATTCAATTAATGTTTTGTCATAAACCAACTGAATAAACTGAGATATCTCGCTATTGAATGAAGAGAACCAATAGAATAATTAAATGAATCGCTCATATCAAAAGACAAATTTGTCGCCACCTACTGGCGTAACGAATAGAAAGAGTCACTGAACGAATCGGTGAACAAATCTTTTTGGTAAATGATTCAAAAGATTCGAATCGCTAAAATGACTCAAAATCCCTACGAGAAGCCCTTCCGTGTGAAACTTGCACTTTCATTCTCTACACACGGACTAACGTACAATTCGTCTACCTAGTTGCCTAACGTTACCAAAACAGCGTTTTGGGGCGCATTCCGACAGATGTTGTCTAGGTAACGTTAGGTAACGTAAGTCTAGGCTTAGAGACACGGACAAGGGTGTGTGTGTGTGTGTGTGTGTGTGCTGCACATCTGTGTCAGTGTGATCCGTACAGCCCTGCCCTGTTCACTAAAATGTGCACATCTTAAAAGTGAACCCACTGTTTTAACATCATCTTGAATACACAAAATATTACATTTCCGTTCAGTACACCGATCAAAATCTTACGGAGTCGATACGAATCAATGAAATTCAGCCTTATTTCCGTAGCAATGAGGTTACTGGCTCTCTATACAAAGCGGTAATTTGACAATCTCAGCAGTCAGATATGCATATTACCATATAATAAACACATTTTAGTTTATGCCACAAATTGGTGGTAATCTAGTACAGCTAACAGTTATATATATATTTAAAAAAAGAAATTTGTAGCAATCTGACGACCCGCCAGCGATGGGTCTCGTCTCGTCCATTACGTGTTATTTTAGACAACAAATACATAACAAACAGAATATAAGCGTCCTATATAAAAGGTAAATAAACGTTTACTACATTGTAATAAGCAAATCAACCCTTTTTCCTGATCGATATGGACGCAGTTTGGCAGCCCCTCCTGCCTATCACCCGAGGCAGCGCGGTTTTACCGATTACGCCGTCCATTGAAACAATAAAAAATGTATATAAGAATATAAGCTTGCACGATAAATAAGCATAAAACTTCAAAGCTAAAATATATTAGACTGCATCTCACCTCTCGATCAATAGTTGACTCCAGCGGATTGATAGCCTTTGAGCTTGGATGGTTAGGAAAAAAACGTAGTAGAGGAAGACAATCGAAAGTGTTACCGTAAGACGTCGCTAATCCCGCCTGTCAGCCAATCAGATGCCGCGCTCAAATCCTGCCACTCGTTATACTTCAAATGATCATCCAATAGCTGATTAGCGCGGGGAATGGGGGCGGGCCGATTCGAATGCGTTCGGTTGCCCCGTAGACTCTGACTTGTAGCACGGGGTTTCCTCCAATTAGAGCAAGGGGGATGACGTCACTATTGCTATGGTGATCCCCCCTCCTCCTACTCATCCCCAGCATCACCATCAGCATCATGATTGGGAACTGGATGCAGCAACAGCAGATCTAGCCTACCTACTGAGACCCAAATACCATCTCTCTAATTAATCAGATTTCAGAGGTAATTGCTTTGGTTAAGGGCTTGGTGAGTCTATACGAGATGTGTTTGGGAGTTGCAAAAATGTACAGAGTTGAGCTTTTAAGATAAGAAAAGATGCAGTAATCCCAGCTCAGGTGTAAAGTATTCTGAACGCAACAATACACACACTTGCATATCATAATAACGTAGGCGTGGCCATTTCACTTAAATATAACCATGCCTAAAGGACATCTTTGCAAAGCTGTCATTGCAGCCTATTTAATTGTGACTTCATTCATTTTTGCTTTTATAAAACATTTAGGCCTACTTAATATTAAAATATTAAAAATATTAAATAACAGTCTTGGGGTCACTAAGATTTATTTTCTTATCCTCTTAAGACCCTGTGTCCTCATATGAGGACATTATATTTTAGTGAATTTCTCTGAGACTTTACATGTCACAGTTTTGAATCTGGATGTCCTGTAAAGAGCACATTCACTCCTTGGTATTTTGTAATTATGATTTAAATCAAATCTGTCTAATTTTTAAATTGTGTGTCATAAATCTTCTCAGGAAATTCAAATCAAAATATGACTTTCTGTTACAAAACAGGATGCTGATTTCATAAATGTCCTCATATGAGGTCACCGGGAATAAAGCATATTTATAACACATTTTGGGAAACATAACAAATGAATAGGGAAAGAACATATATTTCAAAATTCTATTAAATACTATATATTATTATGAAAATCTTGTCAAATATTACTCCCAGCATTATTCTTTTACCATTACATGTTGCCCCAAAACACATTAATATGCAAATTGTATTTAGTTTATAGATACATTGTATATAATGAGAAAACCCATTTATGACCGTTTACACAGATTTTGCAGAAATAAAAATTGTATATCGATCGTTCGTCTATAACATAGTTGAGAATCATCTTTATACAAAGTTTAGTAAAAAAAAAAAAAAATTAAAACTAATTTAAATATGTATTGGCGATTTAAATATATATATATATGCCTATGTTCATTCATGTATTTTTATTTTTTTAAGGAAATTTAGTCTCAATGTCCTCTAGTGAGGACGTAGCATAACTTAAATGATGTTTAGATATAAACTAATTTTGGGAGAAGCATTTAAGAACAGCTGATTCCTTAATCCCTAATTTGCCTATTATCTGATTACCCTATGAGAAGCTAGGAAATTCCCCTTAAATAGAGCTAACTTCCCTTCCCTTCTTCTTACAACTCCTCCCAGTAATTCCAAGCAACCTTCCATTCCCTCCCAGCAAATTAATTTCTTTCCTGCCTGGACAGAGGCCCTCCCAGTCCCGCCAATGCAGGAGCTTTGTTCCCTCACCTCAGCAGCAGCTCCCCATCTCCCCTGAAGCTTCCCGCCTTCTCTATGGTATCCCCTATATCCGCTTCAGCAGCAGCCCTCCTCACCACCCATCCGCGGTCCCCTTCCCTATGCTGGCTCAACACCCCCACTCTTCTACTGCTGGACTCGCCCTATCGGGAGCATTGCACCCACTGCATTGGGCCTTTCCGATAGTGGCATCACCCATCACCGCGGCAGCAGACAGCAAAAGTAGGAGTCTCTGCACCTTTTGAGTGAAAGGTCAGCCAGAGATGGTCGTCACTCTTTGCTTCCCTCCACCAACCCCGTTCTCTGCATTAGATCTCAATTAACAAATCTGTTTGTCTTTTATTCCAGATCAAAGAGTACCTCAGTGGAGTCTAGATCACCTGGCCAGGACCCGGTCAGATCGCCTGAACTTACGACCGCTCTCACCGTAAGCCCATTTATTCGATTTGAGCCTTGATTAAACTGGAGATTGGATGCCAGGCATCCGGCCAGAGGAGAACTGGCCCCATCCGAGCCTGGGTTCTCCCAAGGTCACCCAACATTCCATGGGTGGAGTTTTGGTCGCACATGACGCCGTCCGACCATCGTTGCCCTAGGGTTAAAAACCCTGGGGCTCCGAGCTCCCGGTCTTCCCACTGGACAGCACGCCAAACACGCCTATCTTTTAATAAGGAAGTGTGAACACGTGAAATATAATTTATTATTATTATTATTAACATTATTTGTAATGCTCTAAACAATGTCAAATTCCTAAACATTTTTTTCTGGTCTTAAGAGATTATGCTGACTTTGTGAATTGTAAAATATTATTAATATATTGTATTATTGTTGTGATGGCAAAGCTGGATTCTCAGTGCATTACCCCAATCATTTGATTGATAGTGTGTAGTACACTTTTAATATTTGTATAAAGAAAGAAATGTAATAAATAAAATACAGCAGAGAAAAAATATTAGCCTGACCATCCCTAGAGCCTAAAACCCAGAGAGTTCCCATTAGACAATAGGCTTTTTAACTTTGTTGAAGCATGTTTTACTCTCCACAGTCAATATCCTGTGAGGTAACTAGCAGACTGAGTAACTGGGTGGGGCTGAATGTATGACAAATTTTGACATCCTAGCTTTGTCTGAACATCTTAAATTATAGTCATCCATTTAAACACACAATAGCTCACAGTGACTGTAGATAGTCAAGCATTGTTGGTATATTTTTTTCCAAAATGATGAAAGACAAACAAGGAGCAAATTAAACAGCCAATTCTTCAGATGGAAAGAAAAATGGGAATTTTAGCTGCATTTATACAAAGACAAAGACCAGGCTTAGCTCACAGAGGAGTAGACTTGCTTAATCCCATCTGAAAGGTGATGTGCTAAACTCCAGCAGGTCATGTCATGTCCTACATCCTTACACAAACAACCTCCATCCCATGAATATATAGTTCAGTGTGCTTCAGTGTCACATGATCCTTCAGAAATCATTCTAATACTCTAGTAATTGGCTGCTCACTAATGGTTCTTATTATTATCAATGCTGACAGCAGTTTTTGCTGCTTCAAGGAATAATACACCCCCAAAAATAATATTCTGTCATCATTTCCTCAGCCCCATGCTGTTCAAGTATGAATTTCTTTGGTTGAACACAAAATATATTCTGAAGAATGCTGGTTGGCATTGACTCATTGACTTCATATACAATGGTGATTCAAAGTGCTTTACATAAAATAAATTAAAATAATCATGAACATAATCACAACAAATAAAACAATGAAATTAAAAACTTTCAAAATGATCTAAAATTGATTTAAAATTAATTAAAACAATTAAGAATAAAAAAAAAAACATTATACATAAAATACAGAGCAATCAGGTATTAGTTTGAAATTTGCTAACTTTTTTGGAAAATATCTTCCTATTTTTTCAACTCGTACAAGTTTGGAATAACATATGGGTGAGTAAATGATGACAGACTTTATTTATTTTATTTTCTGGGTGAATTATACATTTTGTAATTTTGTAGAAACCAAGACTTTTTTTTTTGTAAAAACTTCTGTATTTTTGTAGAAACTGTGACTTGTGAAACGTGCATTTATTTGTATCGTCTTTACTCTCAATTTTAAACAATTCAAAATTCAGCTTTATCATCACAGGAAAAAAAAAAGTAATATAAGTACATGAAATGTTCTGTGTCGGTGAATGAAGCAGAAGCATTGAGCAGTCTGTCAGTGATGGTGCTGTCACTGTGACTCACAGGTCGTGTGTCTACGGTCACAGCGCCTGAGGGGAATCAATATGTGGTGTCAGTGTTCTGTCAGAGAGGAACAAAGATATTCGCCGACATACAACAAAGTCCCAAAAATGGCTGCTTGTGTGTATATGGATACATGACTCTGCACTCATCTAGTCTAGGATACAGAAACAGAAGGCTATAAGAGAGCAGACAGACAACAAGCTTTTCTGTCTGCACTGACTCTTCCCTCAAAGACCAGCACATGGTGGTTGATGACTTAGCCTGTGGTCTTAGAGATCCATATGCAGTAGCAACTATGGAGGTGTTAAAAGAGCTGTTCCTCATGAAACGAACAATCCTCCCACCCGTAAGCAAAAACACCAAGCTGCATGTAAAGACTCAAACACATGGTCAGTGTTGCACTTCACCCTGTCTAAATTTCCTCCGAACTACATCTCTACCATTTTATACAGCACCGACATGAACGGTTTAACTTCGCTGGTTCAAAACAGTCATCCATCTTTACTTAAATTAGATTCTGTTCTAATTAGCATGTGAAAAATACAATAACCTTGTCTCAGTGGATACATCAAAGCCCCTGCTGAAAGCGCTCAGACCTGGAGAACTGATTACCTTATTGCTTTCTCACTGTAAATGAGGAGACCGGGGGGGATGTAGCAGTTACGTAGGTGGGTGGGCTCGGGGAGTTGTGTAGGCAATCTGATTGAATGAGACGAGGGTGTATTTCGTACTCTGCATGGCTGTGTGTGAGTGTGTAGGAGTGAAGGGGGTGTAATTGGCCCTTGGCACTCTAATTTTCTGTCCTTTCACCATTGTGATCATTGTCGGTGAGTATGTAGCGTTGGATCCACTACTACACTGCTTTAACGCAGCAACAAAGAGATCTTTTCTTCTTCTTGCGTCATTTGTTAATGTCACGGCCCATTCAAATGTACTTTATTTACTTTCTTAATGCACTTTAATTTGAACTTAATTGTTATTAAAAAAAAGTTTATGCTCATAATCTTTTTTTTTATCAAATGTCACAGTTTTCACCAATTTTGAATGACTTTCCTTCTTGGATGACATCACAAATGCCTCTACTGTTCCTCCTCTCCAACTAACTAGCGCCGTTCTAGTAAAGAACCCATTAAATACTGAAAAGCTAGTTCTGTCAAACATTTTTTTTCTCGCTGAATAAGGCCCCGTTTACACGAAGGGAAGACGCAGATACTTCCCTGTGGTTTGGCCTCTCATTTACATGACAGAAAACGATTATTTCTACAAAACTCCGGCCAAAGTGGAGATTTCTGATAACGCCGGTTATGTGTTGCCGTGTCAACTGGGAGAAACGGGGTTTTAGGTTCTCAAATGTCACATTATGCACCAGAAAATGTTGACGTCATGTGAGCACCCTATTTACAGTTTGTTTGGCTATGGATTCTGAGGAGTTTGATTGGGTTGTATGGCTTTATTCTTTTCTTTTCTTTTTTATTCTTCAAAGTTTTTTGAAAACGATGTTGTGTGCACAATGTTATTATTGAAAACGGAGGGGAGGAAATTTTCGTTTCTCTAAATACCCGGCTATGTGTAAATGCAGCCTAATTCTGTTTCATTTGGAAAAATGGCACATTGGATACCTGATGCAATAAATTACTACCAAAAACATTTCTTGTTCAGCTTCTTTCTGACTAATTTGCATATTTACTAATATACTTTTAGATAATTTATATGTGTCTACAGTATGTGAGTAATTTATATAAATAGCCTATTTTAACTTAAAAGTTGTTTATTTTTCATTTTTATTGTTTGCGTGTATGAAACAGAATACGGAAAGAATTACCAAAAACACTTTAAATTGTATTAAATTATAAAGTAATTGAAATAAAAACACTTTTTACTATGAAAGCTGGCTTCCACCATGGGATTAAAAATAAAGAATAAATAAATTAATGAAGGAATGGAAATACAAGCAAACAAACAAAAGAAACAAATGAATGAAGGTAATTGGTAAATCCCAGAATTTCGTTTTTTTTCTCAGAATTGCGAGATATAAAGTCATAATTGCAAGATAAAAACATTTTTTAAAAAAACTAAGAACATAAGACAATATTGGGAGAGATTTCCAACTTGCAATTAAAAAAAAAGTAAGAATTGTGAGTTAAAAAGTTACAATTAGGCTACCTTTTATATTTTGAACTTCAAACAAAAAACAACAGATGTAAAACTTGAAATGGAAAGAAAAAACTGTTGTTGTTTTTTTCACAGAATTATGAGATACAAATCTGGGTTGTGAGATAAAAAGTTGCAATTACAGGTTTCCAGACTATACCTAATCCATTAAAGTGTTACCAGAAACATGTAATTCAAAACTCATGGATGGCGCAAAATGTCTGGCTTGTGGCCTTTTTTAACAGTTCCAGGGCTACATATTGAAGTTCAGCATTTTTGTATTCCTGCCAGGGACAGTCAGATCAACAGAAGGGTGAAGGCTGACAAATAAGTGTGATATCTGAGTGCAGGTAACACTTTGAGAAAGATTACATTGTAACAATACAAAGCTGAAAATCTGTGAACTTATTCTTTAATTTCTAATAACATTTAAAGATTGTGTTTGTTGCTGTGCAAGAATGCTTGCATCTATGAGTCCTGCCCTATAAATAATGCACCCACTAAGTGCAGAATGCTCACAGGACCTTAACCACACAACTACATGTGTATATTAATGCATGTGGGCATGTGTGTGTCAGTGTGTGTTTGCATGGGCTATCTTAGGCTTAGGCCTAATGGTTCCTTCATGCTTTTTTTGCATTTAATTCATTCTGTCCCTTCTCCCGCACTCTTCACATCCATCCAATACACCATCCTCCTCTTGCAGCCTTGCACGAGGTGTTAGTGAAAGTTTCTCTTGATGTTAAAGGTGTGATATTAGCGTCAGTGGTATTTTTTGCCTTGTTCAAACCTGCCTAGACGGAGTCACAACCAAGAGCTCAGTCAGCTCCAATAGTCTCAAGGATATATTTTCATTCCGTTTCCATGGATGTGTTTCACCTCTCCATTTGAAGTGATGGGTGGATGCAGAGATGAGAAGGACATGAAAAACAGACTATAAAGAAGCACAGTTTGTTTGAAATCACGCAGTATCTGTAAAATCTGTATTGCAAGATATAAACTTAGAATTGACCTTTTACAATAAGCTTGATTGACAGGTGATATGACCAATCATAACGCTAAATTTTCCATTTTGTTTGATGAACAGACAGGAAAGTAGCTAAATTAACTTGTGGATTTAAACTTGAAAAATGGTGTATTGGCATCTTTGGTTGAAATAAAATATATTCTCACGTTCATTCATGTATATTTCATGCTTTAAGTAAGTAAGAAAAGACAAGCAGTTATTTTGCAGTACAGTGATCAATACAAGTCAAAATTTAAAAGCTGAGACCATGTTTGGAAAAATGACAATGTGCCGACAGACAAGAAAGCGCAGGTTACTTCAGCTTTTAAATTTGGTCATATTTCAAACACATCAAAAACCATTTGTGACTCTTTAATGTATCATGACAGATCATGTAGCGTCTCAGTTAAAGTGGCGCATGAACCAATCATCTTTTTATATTTACTAGTAAAGGCATGAAATAAACATGAATGAGCATCAGAAGGTATTTTATTTAAAATATGATAAAGACAAACCATTTTTCAAGTTTAAATCCACTGGCTTGTTTGTCAGAGAAAAAAGTGAATTCAGCATTATGATTGGTCAGATCACCTGTCAATCAAGCTCATTGTGAGATAAAAAGTCAATTACCTTTTTACATTTTTTTATTCATTGGTTGAAATGAGCTTCCATAGGCATACACTTCAGAAAGGTTGGAGTTTCCCACAGACTCATTTTGATGGGATAAGAGATCATCGCATCTCTAAACAATTCAATTAATAGGGCTAATGTTAACAGAGGAAGATATAGACGGGCATGGAGCGGTTAGGAGGACGCATAGATAACTTGTGTGAGGCAATAATCTCTGCTCTCTGTACAGTGTGGAGGTGGAGAGCTGTTATGTAAGAAGTGGGTGTCCTCCTACTAGCTGCTGTAGATTTCACTGCTCAACTCTGCTGTGTGGGACGAACTGCTTTTGTCCCTTTTCACTTTCTCTCTTCCTCCTTAGCCTTCCCACCTCCTCTTTTATACTTACTTTCTTCCAAACTCTCGTGCCAAAGGTCACGACTGCATTACGTAAAGCACACACACTGCACAAACATCTTCCTGGGAGGAATTTTGTAGTGCTGTGTCAGCAACAATGCTAAGCAACTGCAGGACAAGGTTCTTCATGGTTTCATAGCAACCCGTTTCATCCGAGAACATAAATACTACTAAATATAGAACAATTTACATTCAGTTTTTTACATATTTTAAATGTTTGCAAAACCAAAACCTTTGTTTATTGATTGCAGCACAGAGTGACTAATTTTAAATTTTCAAATGGTAAAAACATAGTAAACATTCTTTTTTTTAAAATAGTTTTTAGTGGTTGTTACCAAGGTGTTGCTAGTTTTTAGGGTGTTCTGTGTGGTTGAACATCAAGTGACTGAATATGATTTTGAGCGGTCCCAAAAACTGCACAGGGCCCAGAATTCCAACGGTCCTGCATGTGCTTAATCATTGCTAAATAAGAGTGTTTTTACACTGACGTGACCTCCTTCCTACAAGGAAATGCAGGGCTCCGACTGTAGGTTTAGGGCGTGTCTCATCATGAAGCCGCTGGTGACTCAGGAGAACTCAAGCACAGCCAAACCATTCACTGATTGGAAATCAAATGGCTGCTGACTAGCTAGACGAAGCTAACAGGTGTGGCTGTGAAATCATAGGAACTTTACACTCCATTATGTTTTTAATCACCCCATATGATCTTTTCTGAAGCCTGTGATAATTGTTCTCTTCACTCTGCTGTATTTCGGTTTATTAGACGTGCTTTTGTATTGCCACAGAAACACTGTCATTTGTGTTGTTGCAAATGTGAGGTCAGGGTTTAGCATGACTATGTTAGCCACTGCTGGAACTGACGTAGAATAGCCATTATTAATTAGCAGTGGATTGTGATTTGTTGTTGTTGTTAGCAACCAACATAGGCTTTTAATCGTGTATATTTTCCCAGTACTGGATTGTCTTCTTTAGAGCGCAACTAATGTGACTAGAGCAATCATCAACTGGGTCTGGGAGTATTATTATATTAAATTAATTAACTATGTTTGGATCAATGTGTGTGTAAATATATGAAGAGCAAAAATATATGTACATACAGTACTGTGCAAAAGTCTTAGGCCACTAGTATTTTCAGCAACAAAAAATGCTTTTAAGTAGGTTATTTCTATCTTTTGCGGTAGCGTGTCAGTTGTAAATATCAGTTTACATTTCCATACATTATTTTTGTCATTAATTGCAATAATGCAGTTAGATTATTGTCTGCACAAGGAGTCTGACAACACAGATCTGATCTGATCATCATCCAGTCTGTCTTGAATCTCATGAAGAAACAGAACAAATTGAGACTCAATCCAGAAGAACTGTGGCAACGTCTCCAAGACGAAGAAAAAGTGTACAGTTGTACGATTACATTTTTTAAATCCTGACAAATATTTATGTGTTCTGTATCCTTCAGTGTTGTGCTAAAATAAACTAACCTTTACATCTGCTTTATAAATGCTTTACAAGCTATAAAGAGTCCTCACTTTAGATGAGCTCACAAAAACTGACGTCTGGCAAATACTAAATGCTTTATAACTATCTGACTTACTCATGAATTACAGCAGGGACATGTATTAATAAAGCATTTATTAACACACTGGGCAACTATTATCATGTGTCTAAATAATAAGATTTATCAATGGAAATTTAAATAATTATTTTTTTAATGATTTTATTGAAAACTGAAAACCAGTTCTTCTGGATTGAGTCTGTCTCAGTTTGTTCTGTTACTTCATGTGATTCCAGACAGACTGATGATGATCAGATCAGATCTCTGTGTGTGGAGCACTGGCTGTTGTCAGACAATAATCTCACTGCATTATTACAATTAATGACAGAAATAATGTTTGGAAATATTTCCAACTGACATGATACAGCAAAAGACAGAAATAACTGGCTTAAAACCATGTTTTGTTGCTGAAAATACTAGTGGCCTAAGACTTTTTCACAGTACTGTATATGTAGTACAGTATATATATATATATGTGTGTGTGTGTGTACAATTGCCTTTAATTTTCTTTACTAAAATAACCACCTTATCATCTGATTTGCTTAATTTTGATTGGTAAGGCTTTGGATATGATGAAAGGAATAAAACTACAGTAGTTGGTCAAATGGTTTTATCACAGGTTGGGCTTTTACCACACCTTATTTCACAACATCCTAAATCCCTGAATACCTCAACATTACTGTATTAGAATGATAATTGCTCTTCTGTCCAACAGTTACGTCATGCTGAAAGTAGTACATGATGCACTGAGCTCTCAACCTACATTGATTGAATTGGCAGTATTAGCTCTCTCTCTCTCTGTTGGTGAGTGCATGGGCAGGCGACAAACAGCGCAGGCTGCAAGACGAATGTAATTACAGTTCTGCTGAGTCACTTTGTTTTGCTTCCAGATGAGTATCAGAAAGATCACCGAGGTCATGCAGAGAAAGTTGCATTATAGGCCAGGCTTTGAATTTATATGTGTGTTTGTTTTCATGGTGAACAACAGCTCACAGCTTTATTCATGGTACATAAGAACAGTGAGTTTTTATTTTTAGGCCTCAAAGAGGTTTTAGTTCTTGCCTTTGACCATATGCTGATTGTTATCACTGATCTCCATGACAAACCTTGCTGCCTATTAATATAAAAAAAACACAACTCATGTGATGAAGCACTGATTGTGTTCACAGACAGGGTTATTATCGTTAACTGAAACTAAAACCACTAAAAATAAGATTTCATTACTTGAAATAAGATTAAATCTAATTTATATGACCTAGTCACCATTTAAATCTAAATGAAAAATGAAATTCTGTCATTAATTACTCACCTTCGTGAAAAGGAAATGATAAAGTTACTAACAGACAAAATTTGAATATGAAAACAAAAAAGTAAAAAAAAAATACAAATAATATTAAGAAGTTTTTTTTGTACATTTATGAGTTATGAGAACATTCTGGTCACTCAAGACAAGTGTGTGTGTTAATCACGACCCCCTGCATGTTGAATCATCCGGTAATATAGCCTTTTTATTTACTGATCATCACTTAATTATGTTGTTCTATGTATTTAGCCACACGCAAGGACATGTTTTAAAATGAGAAAAGAACAAGTGACTATATGTCAGTACAATATCTCTTTTCTCACTAAAATCTTGCTCTTGGAAGGTCTGTGCATCTCTCAGCATTTCTCTCTCTGCTTGTCTTGTTATGCGCAAAACGCCACCCTCGTGGTTACTATAGCAATCCTCCAGGACAACCTACACTTCCTTTTGTTATGACATGTAGAGATTTAATGCACAGGATAAAACCAGCAGGGTCATGTTTGTTTACTGCTTAGTCGTGGATAATCACAAACAAAAATACTTCAGGATATGCTTTGCACATTGACACCTTCCTGAAAGGAGCTGCATCAGCTAAACTTAACTAAAATAGTTGCCTCAAAAATGAAAATTAGCTGAAAATCTTCTCACCCTCAGGCAATCCAAAATTTTTATGATTTTGTTCCTTCATTTGAACTTTATCTAGAAAAGTAAAATTGTTCATTAATAGATCCTCAATAAATGGCTGTCAAAATGAAAGTCTTTAACTTTAAAGTTTTGGGAGACCTCAACAACAAGCTGACATGCATGAAAGGTAAAAAAAGAAAAAAACACATATTTTTTCTTACCATAAGTTTCAGGCTTTCAGGCTAGATTAGTTCTGGGTTTGATGAAGGCCCGCCTTCCGAAAACCTAAATATGCTGTGATTGGTTAGCTGTCCCATGCAGTGCCCTGTGATTAGCGTACGGCTTGGCAGAATGACTAAAAGCGAAAACAATTCTAAACAAATACATCAATGGATTTTGGTGTGAGAGGACAACAGGAGTTGACTTTTGTACTAGGAAGCATTATTATGGATTATGAACTGGTATTTTGGGCAGAAGCGACCGTTTAAAGTCAAAACATCTTAATGACGGATTTGTTTACTACAAACACATAGCTTTTGACTTCACACGACATTAATTGAGGGACTGGACTCATGTGGATTACTGTAATGTTTTTATCAGCTGTTTAGACTCTCATTCTGACGGCAACCATTCACTGCAAAGGATCCATTGGTGAGCAAGTGATATAAAGCTAAATTCATCAAATTCACCCAACAAACAAACAAACTCTTCTACATGAAGGCTTGAGGGGGAGGGAGTGCATTTATTTATTTATTTATTTTTTGGCGTGCACATGTTTTTTTTGCGAAAGATACCAATATCACATCAGAGTTGATAGATGAGGTTTGAGAGCCAGCATAGGAAAAACCAGTAGCATATTTTCATATTCATCCTCTCCAGTATAAATGCTCTATGATAAAAAGCACTCATTTGGACGTTGCTGTTGTCATGGAGATTTGGTTTAATAAACAGCTTGGTTCAAAAAGACATTACTTATGTCTTTGCATGAATCACTGTTGAGTTCACTTGTTCCAGACACACATATAAATACACAGAGTGGATAATTCATGACTATACTTCTCTTACATAGCAGAGGTTACAGTAAGTCTGCTACAAATATACTGTTCGGCCAAGGTTTGAAATGCTGAATGTGCTGATTTGTCATTATGACTTTAATGCAATGCAAATATAGGGGAGATTTCCACAAAAATTAAATGCACTGATGGCTGCTATATCTTGCCAGTTTAATAACTTCAGATTGTTAAAACTGAGATCAGTTTATCAGGCATCATATGGTACTGTTTGATAGAATGCATTTACAACAAGAAATGAAATTTACTGAATATGTGATAGTGACTGGTAGCATAGATTTTAAATGCAATTTCTTTGCAGTCAAATGTATTGTATCACATGCGGTTAAACCGCTGCTTCAGTCTCTGTTTGAGATGTGTGACATCATACTCAGTGAAATGAAGTTACACACTGAGAATACAATAATGCAATCCAGTATTTGAATCAATCAGAGCCGCATGAATTTCAAACAGCGAATGCTCTGTGATTAACACTGTTCTCCTGTCTCCATGGTTACCAATATGCTGGGGCCGAATGTGGGCCGAAACTAATAACAAGTCCTCTGAGAATATCAGTGAGGAAAAATGTAAAAATTGTTTCTGTACATGTAGTGTGTGCAAAGCATTTGAATGAAAAGGGTGAATAGAATAAATATAAGTCCTTATCTATGGGTCACAATAAGAATGTTGTTAAACATTTTAATGCAAACATTTCATTAACAATGAAAAAAATCAATAAAAACGTCCCACTTCCACTCTGACAACCATAGAAATATTAAGACTTTTTTCTAAAAATATAATTATATACAATATAATACACATTTATTTCTGTGATTTTTGGAGACTGCTATTACATTTATACTGACCGAACAATATTTTTTATCCCCTAACCCTAAACCTACCCCTTACAGAAAACTTGTTTGCTTTTTTACACTTTCAGAAAAATGTCAAGTATTATTTTTTTCCCTACCGGGGACCGCCATGTAGCATAACACTGCAGCATAAATACACACACATGCAGGGAGAGAATAGTAGATGGTTGTTTACCTTTTGCTTTGATAACAGGACATTTTGAGAAATTGCCCACATGAATAGTATAGTCTATATAGCAGAGTAGGTTAACTTCGTGAATGAGTGCATGACACACACGTAAGCAAATGCACATAAAAGATGAAAGGCCATACATAAGCAGAGCAGAAGAGACCAAATTAGTGCCTTATTATCATAACATATTCATAGGTAGCTACGCATCAATTCTTTTAAGTGTTTTAAGTATCATGTCATGTGCCTTCAAAACATGCAAAATCATTGTAAGTAAAGGTGAAGTGGGAGTGAGAGTTTATCAAACCACACATCTACAGCATCAGCACTCACTGATTTCCATAAACACTGGATAAAGGGGGTCATTTGAATAAAACATAGCTGTGAATAAAGAAGAACAACTGTCATTAGACAAGACTAATGTCATGTTAGTGTGCTATAGTCAAAACACTGCATCAATCATTAACATGTTCTTTGTGATCATCAATAACCCCTCTCTCAAATTCTCTCTAGACACAGAGCATGACAATAAGGCCATTTGGGATGTAGCCTAATTGTATAATATTTTGAATTGTACAAAACGTGGGTATATATATATATATATTTAAGTGCAAACAAATCCCATTTCTGTTCAAATGGTCATTATGGCATACAGCAGGAAAAGGTCAATGCTGCCCTCTTGTGGTCATGGTTAAAATCACGTATCGGTGCATGCATTTCTAATATTAAACGCACCACGTTTAGTTTGGTTTCAAAAGTAGATATGCGGAATTAGCATTACTGGATTTTAGTGAATAAATAATAATAATAATTAACATATTTAAACCATTCTAATTATTTAAATGCATTAAAAATAGACCCAACCTCACATCCATGATTAAATCTTCATGATAAAATCTTTTATAAAATCTAGCGAGTAGGCCATCTGACATTTGTCCTTCACTTTAACAAATAAATAAATAAAAATAATAATTAACTTCAGCAAATATCACAATTACTGTACAAAAAAAGGTAAGTACAATCAGATTTAGAATATTTATTGTCCTTACAAAAAGTACAATGAAACTATGTGCAATCCTATTTCTGTCCAAAAATATGGTTTACAGCTAAAACGAATACTGAAATAAATAAATAAAAAGACCAATGTATATATATATATATATACACAGTACATACACACACATATATTATAAAGGAATAAAAAATATATACTTTAAGCAAAAATACGTACATATCCATGTATTAACAGTAACACATTGAACTGAATAACTAATAACTAAATAATTTTTCAGTGTTTAACAAGTAACCTAGATATCATTTACGTACATTTAAATTTTAAAAGCAAAAGACAAATAATACACATAAAACAACAACAACATATACCTCTTTCCTTGTACTTTTTAAAATATTTCCCAGGTCTTTGCATCCAACAAGCTGGAATCACATCTGTGGCACCTTCAGTCTTCCCCGTGCCCAGCATGCATACATTATATATTTTCTATAAGTTTTATCCATGCACTGTTCAGTTATTTGGGCCAATAAGCATGACTTATCTACTCTGTATATCCATCATATGGTGTGATAAATGCTGTACACTAAATTGAGACTTGACTGTCTTGTTGCAGGTCTAATATACCACAGAGAAAGAAAACTCAAAGAATTTATGCCATGATGCCTCAGTTTGAACGAGAAAAAACGAAACTGTTTGGTTTTGATCACAAATGTCACCTGGTTGTTGCAGCAAACTGACAGTAGAAGAAACTATGCCATTTTCTTTTGAAGTGCACTGATTTAGATCTTGAGGATCATGGGATGGGCAGTAAGACTAGTTTAGAGGTTAACACAGGACAGGTCAGACTGGTTTTCTTTAAGAGCAGTAAACTGACATCCACAGAGGTGCTGATATTCACTCCAGCGATGACAAGACACTGCTGACCATGTTTCTCTTAAACAGGTTATTTTTAATCAACATCAAAAACATATTTACTTACACATTTATTTTCAGGGTCATTATATAAAGCTTTTTTTTTGTTGTTGTGTTAAGAGTCTTGATATGACATGATTATAAAATGTCAGAAAATCATAGCTTCATAATTTTATTTTTTTTTTAAAAAGTCATTGTTTTTTTAATGTGCTCTAATCTAGAGATCAACACAGAAAAAATACATGTTTGAGTTTAGTCAGTTCTGTATAATCAATGCTGTTTTGATGAACAGGAACTGTTCAATGTTGTTTTTGCTAAAATGCAAAAAATAAAAAAAATTAATATATTTAAAAAATCTAATAATACTAATACTTAAAATTGATTATTTTTCCCCCTTATTTGCTTATATCCACCCACCGTTGAAATTAATTCAAAGACATTTTAAAAATACAATAAAAATAATAATATTATACTGTAAATAGCAATATCACTTATCTCAGGGTGTGTGCAATACTGCGTGATATTTTTTTCTACTTTAATTGCTTAATATATCCCTTAAATAACCCACAGCTGGAACACACAGAAACGCTTTTTCATATTAATAAAATATGTTATGTCATCATAAGACAATTCAGTGTTTCATATATTAAAATGTGACGTAAGGTTAAAATGCAAAAAGTAATAAAATAAATAAAATAATATAATGAAATGGAAATGAAACAAAGTAAAATACTACAAATATTACATGTAGCTCAGAGTATGTACAATGCTGTATCATTACTTACCTTGTTTAAGATTTTTTCCCCCTTAGTTGCTTAAATGTCCCTTAAAACCACCCACTGCTGAAATTCCATGCCGCTGATCGTAAATCTGTAACACATTTTCTTTGTTATTGTCATGGCGTCAGGAGTTTTTTGTCAACCACACTGCCGTTCACACTGACATTCAGACAGATGTACAGCAGAGAGACTGTCAAGTTTAAATCTGTCAACTTTAAGTGACCTTTTAACATAACTGAATACATATTTGCCTTTAAAATGAATATGGATTAACAGCATTTAATTTGAATGACTGTTTGTGAGCGGTGTTTTAATCTCCAGATTACAGTAGATGTCTTTCAGTAATACCCTAAATGCTGCCTTTTCACCCTTTGTCTGCAAAATCTGGCTCAGGTTCAACTGAAACTGGTTGTTTTTTTTTCACAGGGAATCGACTTGCCCCAAGTTTATCTGACACTGTGAAATCCTCTTCCATTCCATACAGTCACAGCACAATTTCACATTTCACATTGACCGGTCTTCTGCTCAGACCCAATGATTTACGTTTTAAAACTCCTTAAAAGCAAATACAAGTAGTTTAGTCTTGGACTGCCAGTAAATTTGACTCAGATTGTAGTTTGTCAGACTGTGATTGATGACACACTTGTGAGGATTATTAGCTGTGCCAAACCATGCCCTGGATAATTACTGAAAGTGTGTCATTTCAATAAAGCAGGAGGCAAAATGAGATGATGAGGTGCTTTATAGTCTATGGTTAATGTGACTCAAACTGTACCAGTCACAAAGCCTTTCTGTTTACAAGAAATGTTTAAATTATGCTCTTCTCTGGTTTGACACAATCCAGATAGATTTCTGTGGAAAACAATCTATTCACTATCAAAATCTATTCACTAAACTACTGAATAAATGTCTTGAATTTACATCATGGCTAAGGGCCATTGTTTGGAAAAACAATATGGAAGTATTACGGAAGCAAGTTTCCTCAGAGTAGTTCTTTGTAACTTTTGTATCATAGTTCTAAATCTATAACTGACGCTTCCATCCCACACAACCCTCCTCCTCCATCATCCAACCTGCCGAGGAACTCAAGACGATGTTACAAGCTCGACTTAGACATCAAGTGTGGTTGTGCTTTATTAGAGATCATATGGCTGCATCAGATCAAAAGTAAGATTACATGAGATTGGAAAATAGAACAATAATAGAACAGGAACATGACGCGTTTCATCCAAACCGAGGCACTTTTCAGGATGAAAGGAAAATTAACGATGGCAAACTTAGAAATACACAATGAGAAAAAAAAAGAATCATATTTTGACATGATGAAGGTCAAAAGCACACTGCGCAAGCAATCATACAGCTGCTGAATGACAGTCTCTATATTAAATACTGTGTCTGAAAAGTACCTGGAACGCTTTTATATGCTGAAAAAAATATTTATTTATTTATTTTTAGCTATAAACACATTTAGTTGACTTGTCTATTTTTTTATTTAAACGTACACTGTAAAAACAATTCTGCTTACATTGAAAAACTGGCAGCTGTGGTTGCTAGAATTCATTTTAGGTTTTACGGTTTTAACTTAAATTTACAGTTAAATATCGTAATTTCATTAACTGATACAATGTTAATATACCAATCTATTAAAGTACTGAAATCTGTTTTGTACCTTTAAAATACACTGATAACCACCAAATGCAGGTTGTGAAGAGAAAGTCACATGATGAACCAAAGCCCACATCACAAGCAGCTTTTAAATATGAACATATATATAAGGTGTTCAGAGTCATTCACACACTAAACACCATCATGGTGAGACTCATTAAACTCAAATATGCAATAAACATTCATTTAACAACACTACATGTAACATACAACCCTAATAAACATAACTGATAAGAAAACCTAAGAAGAAACAGTGAGTTTAAAGAAAATTTTACAGGAAGTTTAACAGGGTTTTACAGTGCAATTATAATAAACTGAATGCAAACACTTAGCTTTTCTTTTTTACTAAATTCTATATATTTTTTTTTGTGATATTACTCAAAATAAAGCAAGCATGCATTAATACGGCAAAGAATTCTAAAAAAAAAAAAAAAAAAAGGTGCAAATTAGCATATAATAATGATTTCTGCATGATAATGTGATCAGTAACGACTGCTAAAAATCAACTTTGCATCACAGGAATAAATTACATTTTTTAAAATACATTCAAATAAAAAGCAGTTATTATATGTAAATATTTAACAATGCAGCCTTGGTGACCACAAACATTTTTTAAAAATGCTAAATTGTATTTGTACTCATTTAATTTAGCAGTTGCAAAGCACGTTGTGTGAATAAATGTATTAAAATAATTTCATCTTGTTAATTTTTTAGCTCCAGGGCAAAAAGGTGAACGCTTTTAAAAAATGACTTCTCGTGGCCTCTGCCCTTTTATTATGATGATAAATGCGCGGTTTGCCGTTTTCTTCAAAGCTTTGTATAAGAACGTGTTTTCTTTCAGTACCTCACTGACAGATCTTCACACTGTGACACTAACCTGGGCGGCAGAGCATTGTAACAGGAGACAGATGTGTGTACAAGGCTGTTTCGTGGTTCTGAGACTGAGGTGACGATAATAAGCTCAGCGTAATGGCTTTGGCTTGGACTCAAGTGAAACCTGCCTGTTCCTACCTGCCCTGGTGTTTGAGTGAATGTTACTGTGCCTCCATCACACATACACTGTATCTGTCTACATATCTGTGTGTCAAACGGACAGTTCTTCTTCCTGTTTGTTTTTCTTTCACAATGCCTGTGCACTTCTCTCATTTTGCACTCAGTACTCTGGAACAGTAATGGTGCATCACGGTCTTCAGAACTGAATCCTGCACAACCTGAAAAGATCAGCCAGAATGTTGAATTAGAAATCTAAAATCTCTGTAGCTGAAAACTTGCCTGAGCTGTAAAAGAAGCCTAACCGGGTATGGCGGAGAAGCATGTTTAACCTCTGTAGTTTGAGGTTGTTCTACAGGTCCTAATCTCAGTTCTTCACAGTGTAAACCGCCCTTTATAACGGCCACATTCGCAGGAGTGTTTCACTCTAATGATGGCTCAAATGCTGTTGTCTCCAGAGGACAGCCCAGGGTGTGATATACGCGTGTGTTAACTTGCTCGTTTAAAGTTCTTCTCGTATCAAACTCCTGTCCCTGTATCTTTGAGCATCAGGTGTCATCTTCTGAAAGTCTTCGTGCCGTAGAAAGAAAGAAAATGCTACTTGACCTCTTGATGATCCGAGATCATTTCGCAGCATGAAATCAGCTCTTCTCATTTTGCACTCATGTCATATTTTATGGCTTGGATGGAGCATAGATTTATCTGTTTTTCACTATGGACCGAGTGCAAAGGTGTACTGAGTATTGAGTGCATGATAGTATACTGTGCCTTTCCATAGGGGAAGCGGGGGGGGGTGTCACGGCTCTCTGTCTCATGACCTAAGAAAAAGAAAAGAGGTACAAAATCTAAAGTCTAAACAAGTGCATTTCCACTCAGATTGATGTTGCAACTATTTAGATCAATAAACGAAAAAGTTAAGCTATATCACTAATTATAAATAATATTACAATAATTAGTCCAGGTAACAGGTGAATTCTGATATTTCAGGATACTTTGCATCAGTTTTGCTTAAGACTAATTCGTACGCATTTGTACAAGGTGGCTAATTTGTACGACCTTACTCGTACGATTTAGGGGCAGGGCTAGGTGTAGGTCATGTGAGGTTGTACGAAATTGTATGAAATAGACACCTTGGAAAATATGTATGCATTGCCGTCAGACTGGGCTGGTTATGCAAACGTCTGCCCCTCTACATTTTTCTACTTTTCAAAACAGGATAATTTATTAAAGTATCAATAAATTGTAATCAACCTGCACTTGTAAGCATAATTTTAAAAAATAAACAAATCTTTACATGCAGAAATTGTAAAATATTAATGTTAAATATTACTTTAACATTTTTTTGTCAGGCTTTTATATTGACTAACAGACTAAAGTACTTGCATTTTAACTAGTGTTTTAATGTTACATATTATGTTTACATCTGTGTAATTGAAATTAATTAGTTATTATATTTATTTATTTATTTATCCATAAATGTGTGTTGAATAGCACAAGAGAAAAAAACATGAAGATTATAAAGAAACCTTAAACTTTTAGGATACTTTTTTAAAATGGGTAAAAACAACAACAACAACAACAAACCTAAAATCACACTTAATCTAATCTAAGTAAATCCAAATTAATCTTAATCTAAGGTAAACTGACTAGTAATTTAAACCATGCTACATTTAAAATAGAGCCAAATGTACAGGTTTATTGCAGGTACTGCAAGTGCTGTCAATGCAACCAGAGAAAGTGGCATAACGGCAAATCATTCAAAATCTTAGAGATAGTGAGTAAAAAAGTAAGTCTTCGTTTAAGTGCTGGAACCAGATGGAATGCTGAAAGTTTTGTTTATCAGCATTCCTGTGCAGTTCCTGTTAAAGCAAGCAGTAAACAACAAATCTGAGAGTGTCCCGTCTTTTTTACTCACCATAGTCAAAGCAAGTTTTCAACGTAAACTCGTTTGTATTTGTATTTTTTTTACAAAGGAACTGAGTAACTGAAGATGATATTTCTCAGTTAACTCCATAATATCAAAGAGCAACCTCTCAGTGATAAAAACATCCTGATGTCTATGTAACAAGAGGCCAATGAAAACATTGTATAAGGCCTAACCTACAGTAATATATGCAAAATATATGTACATACAAAACAGTGTTTTTAAACAAACTACATAACCCACAAGTCTGACTGCATGTTTGCTTTAATAATTAGTTTTGTCACTCAGCAATTACCCAAGTAAAAAGGGGGACTTCAAACAATACTGTATCATTTATTTTCTCTGAGGACAGCCTCATGCAGACTACAGGTTCTGTCAACCCTCTGAGAATTATTTTGGTTGCAAGTATCTGCTTATCAAATGTACCTGTCATATTTTTTAGATGGGCGTGCTGAAGCATTGCTCTGTGCTTCAAGCGTGTTTCAACCTGCGTGCTTTAACCGCTTACGAAAAAGAAAGAAAATGATAAGTGAGTGAAACTGCTGTGGGAAAAGGGTCAGTTTTTTAGTCTTGACAGTTGCAAGCTCAAGCCAATCAGATGTCTTGCGACATCTTCACAACAGAACACATCCCACCATCTATTGTTGTACAAATTAACTTTTTCACCCAACCCACTGGGCAAAACCTTGGATATATCATGAGTCAACATTCACAGGCAGCTTGCTACGACATGAAACTCTAGTTGCCTGTGGCAAAGATTGTGGTCATTGTTTGGACTTTGAAATGCTTCATTTTAGCCAAACACAACTGGTCAATAATGCAAACTGTTCATTCAAACATACAAATCACAAATACAATTTTATTAAAAAATAATTATGATATAGAGCATAAATGAATAAATGCCCTGATGTCTTTATGAATATTAGAATTGTCTGCAAAAGTTGTCATGTGTTGAAACCAGTAAAGTACAAAAACAGAAACATGCAGAAAAAACATAAAACATAGAAATGACATCACAGAGAAGACCACTGCATTTGCATATCCTCATGAGGGTGTGAAGAGATCAGTTTCTTAAAAGATTAGCTAATTTGACCTTATTATAAGACAAGGTTGTAAAGTGTCATGTGTTCCAACCTAAAAAAACAAACAAACAAACAAAAAACAGTAATGCTAATAATAAAATAATTTAAGAAAATAATTAAAATATATATTTTATAAAAATAAAAAATATATATTTACAAATAATAACAACACTCACATTTAGCATATAAAGGAAATACTCAAGACTTGTACTTATTTATATTAGTGCTGTCAAAAGATTAATCCCAATTAATTGCATCCAAAATAAGTTTTTGTTCACATAATATGTGTATAATTATGTATTAATACACACATGCATGTATTTTGAAAATATTTACATTTATTTATTTATATTCGTATAAATGTATAATATATACATAATAAATATACACAGTCCACACACATATATTATATAAACAAACCTTTTTTTGGATTTGATTAATTTATTGACAACACAAATTTATGTATTTATAGAAAAAAAAACTGAAATGCCTCCGAAACAATTATAAATTTGGTAATAATTCATATTATTTGTAAAAATTAAAAAAAAATTATAATAACATAACATAAATAATAATGATTAAGATGTATATGGGTGAAAGATGTCCGCATCAAAAGAAATTGACAGAAGTGATTTTATGTCCATAGAAAGCACATTAAAGATCTACTTTTAGGTTTTAAGCTTTTGAAGAATAAAATGTCCAAATTTGTTTGAAATGATGTTACATTGTCTTTCAGTCTAACACAACATTTATGTAAAAATTCAAACAACATGCTTACTCTGACTTGTACATCTTAAAATATTTGAAAGAATAAGGAAGCATATTACATTTTATTGTGCTTTTGAGTAAAAACATTTACTGACGCAAAACCTAGGATAGTAGCAACATTTAAAAATGTAAACTTACAACTAGTTAGTATTTGGGGTGAAAGTAATTAATCTTTTAATGTGTCATAAACTGATTTTTGTTGTAAATATGCCTGACACGATTGTTACACTGAATGACATTTTAAGTAAATTTAGTGAATCAGGGAAAAATTTATTATATTTACTTTTGGTAAAACAAAATTGCAATTAATTTAATCAGAAAACATTATATAGGGTATACATAGAGTATAAATACAGTGACTATAATAATTCATGATTCTATAATTATGGTTACACCACATGACATTTTAAAGTCAATTAATTAAGGATTTAAAAATGCTAAAAAGGTTTTTTTGAAAAATGAAAACTAAATAAATATCAAACTTGGCACGTGTTTCATTAAATTTGAAAAAACAATATTCTCTTTAAAAAAAGAGTTTCCCATACTAGAAATTTGTGCTCTGCATTTAACCCATCCAAGTGCACACACACACAGCAGTGAGAAGTGAATAACCACACACACACACCGCGCACACACACCTGGAGGCCATTGCTGCGGCGCCCGGGGAGAAGCTGGGGGAACGGTGCCTTGCTCAAGGGTCTCACCTCAGTCGTGGTATTGAAGGTGGAGTGAGCGCTGGTTATTCACTAACCCCACCCACAATCCCTGCCGGACCTGGGACTCGAACCCGCAAACCTTCTGGTTACAGGTCCAAGTCTCTATCCATTAGTCCAACAATATACTCTTTATCCTAACTTCCCAAGCAATTAAATAATCCACAAAAATAAATAACCCAGTCGGTTGACGTCCCATAAAACCCGACCTTTCTGCTGACCTCAAGGATATATCAGACATGAAAGGACAGGGATAGAGTAAGGCTCAGCATACGGGCCCACGCTACCCTCACCATCTCGCTGTGTTTGCACTGTAAGCACACAAGACAGCTTGATAACATCTTCCTAATAGTTTCTCCAAAACACCAGAGCTTATCCCAGCAACCTTCACTGCTGCTCTGTTTATTGGGAAAATGCAAAAAGCAGTTAGTCATTTGGGCATGTCAATTTCAGCCCATCATGGAGATCCTTCAGTATTTCTATTCTATTTGCTTAACATCCCGCTTTTGTCTTGAGGCAGTAACTGGTCAAATGGCAGGGAAGAGGTGAGCAGCCGTTACTGAGAGCAAATAGGATGTGGCTTGGATGTAATGTCTATCAGTATACGACTTTATCGGTGCCTGACTGAACACTGAGAAACACTAGACTCTTTTAAGACATGCACAGTCAGGATGAGTCCTGGCAAGCCTAAAAGGTGGTCTGTATTTGCATCTTATACCCTGAGATCCTGGTACTTATGACTGGAGCTGGCTAATAACTGTCAAGAGCAGGAGCGAGGAGAGAGAACACAAACAGAGAGGAATCACGCACCACATCCTAAGGGAACTGCAAATAGACTCAAGCAAATCCAGCTAGCCGTCCTTCTAAGGAATATATGTTAATCAATATAATTTAAGTACTAAGTGTCACAGTGCACACTGTATATACAATATATAGGTATTACATATTTAGTTTAGCTACAATGAAATAAAAAAAATTATGTAGGAACAACTTTTATTCAAAAATTGCAAATAAATTTTACAAATAAAGAATTGGCATATAACATATTGGATTAAATGTGATTATTATTATTTATTTTTAAGTATAAAGACTAAAATAGTATTTTCATGTAAACATTTAAATGTAAAAATGTTTTAAATACAGTTTATTTTATTATTTTACAGTCTATAAATATTTTTGGAAATATAAAACATTTTAATTATATATAAATTATATTTATTTTCCAGCGAACCCATTTAGAGAGCCATTTTTAAACCATTTTTAAACCTTCTCTTTCTTTGAGATTAAACTTGTTGTGACTAAAATCTATAGGGATGCATAAAGAAGTTTACATCATCTGTTCATCATACATGCAAATTTCTTATGACTCACAGACTGCTGCTGCTGTACTTCCTTCTTAGAAAGCTGTATCCATTTTCTGCAGTATTCATCTACAGTAGTTACACACATTTTAAAAAAGAAATATGACAAGTGACAGATGTTCAGTACTATTACAAATATAAAATGCTACAAATGTGTAGATCTGAAACAACACAAAAATAATTGTGGGATTTTTTTAGTTGACTATAATTTGCTTCAGGCTTTTAAGGATTTTCTTTGAATGCATAGTTTTGTAGGGTGTTTTTCAATGGGTGTTGGTTCGGTTGTTTTGCTATGAGCAAGAGAATAAATCCTTATTAAGTTAGTTTCATGTGTACAATCACGTCCCATTTTTGAGTTCAAACAGTGCCTTGAGCATTTGGAGTAAATATGTTATAAAATATTACATTACATTACATTATTACAATACATTTTTAAACCAAAATAAACAAGTAGCAATACCTAAATGAGCCTTTGCAAGTTACCATCAACTACCATTCCACTTGTATACGGTCTCTAATACGTTTCTACTGTCAGCACACATTCAAAGCCATGACAGCAAATATAAACAGTGTGCCTGCTCAAGCAAGAGTCTGAGCATTAGGGTAAATAAACATTGCAGCAGGACTCTGAGAGAAGTGTGTATGGAGGGGGAGTATAAACTGAAAACTGAATGATAGCATCTCTAAAGCCCTCTCTCGCTAAGAGGAGGTGATGTTTTTTTCTAATCTCTGTAACGTTTTAGGTATTATCTGTGCTTAACTGTATAAATGCACTTATCCAGCAGTGAGAACGATTTTCTATGCTTACACACACATATTAAATACCCTTTAATGTCACAGAAACTGAGGGGAAATGGGTTTCGTGAAATTGGGTAATTTGCATATTCAAAATACTTAAATGTCTTTTGGAACTGTGAGCAAGATAAACAACTCCTTTTGGCTTTAGACTTCTTGTAGACTATTAAAATGGTATGTAAATAAACACAAATCAGTGTTTTGCTCATAAATAAACAAGCAGATTATGCAAAAGATTACTGTTCACATTTACTTAGTGTGTGTTATTTTTTGTATCTTTTTCTTGAATATTTACATCATAAGCACGCAACATTGCTATGTTGTAAATATATAATATTATGTTTTATAAATAGATCCGTTAAGGCAATCTTCAGTTTTGGGTTGGTGTGGGTGTTCACAGCAGTTTGAATCGGGTCTATCCTACTACGCTAAATGAACGCAGAGTACTTAATGCTGTATTGACAACACCTAATATTGTTATGCATACAAATCACAAGAAACTAAAGACACATGAATACATGTGAATAGAAAATGCTGCAGAGAAAATTTACAACATTAAAACTAATTTTACCACAAAATAACTAATTTCACTATTCAGATTTGTCTCTTACTCTCTGGTGATAACAGTGTAGGCCTATACATGAGTTGAAGTTAAAATAGCAATTTCAGTTCAATTTTAGTTAAAATATATATATATATATATATATATATATATATATATATATATTCTATCAACCTCAGGCCATCTTAAGCATGCAGTAAGACAAAGCAACAGTTTAAACTTTTAACGTAAATGTTGTCATTATACAGAAGTCTTAGCTATTCTGTAAGATGATTTAAAAATTATATTTAATTGCATTAAATATAAAGGAGTATCCTTTATGCTTAATCTGAATTAGTATTTACATTTTTGTCTGTCTAAAATGACATCAAAATGCAGCTCTGAGCAATTTGAAGGTCATCCAGGAATAAAAACATACTAAGATTTTCCTATCATATTGTGCTAAAATAAAAATGTATTAAAAAATTAAAACACTGCACCATTAATTTCACTGGGTTTTTGTTAAGTTAAACATGCACCAAGCATAAGCAATGAGCATTGTTGAATATTAAGCTCCTCCTCTCAGGTGTAATCCAATCCAGTGCCCTGTCACAGGTAAAACCGGCCCCAATTTCTCAGTATATCCAAAAAAGCGAGAAAAGCCAACAAAACCCGTTCTCATACAGGCAATTCTAACGCAGCCCTCATCCCATCCTGAAAACGTTGCTCCATACAAGAAGAAGAAGGATCGGATTTACAGTACCAACTAGAAAGTCCAGTTCGACCATAAGAGATGTCACAGGAGCATGACAAGTAAGTTCACCACTGTAGATCCATAGTCTACCAAGAGATGATCAACAGAAAAGGATCCCTTGATTGAAAAACTGCACTATTTACTGCTTAATCTTGGTTAATTTGCTGGAACTGACACAGATTGGCTTCTTCAGTCTGACTCGTCTCAGTAATTCTGGAAACTGTCTTACCACGAGGAGTCGGACTGACAGCCGAGAGCTGATTCTGCTACACAGTTGTGCTGTCTAAGCTCTTCACTTCACCTGTCATGTTCAGACCTGCTTCGGTCACAGGTGTATCTGCACCTGCCGCGGGAGTTACAAGCGCTGCGCTCTATTTGTTAGACTTACGTGTTATTTGGTTTGTATTTTTTGTGTGCACATTTTCCTCATTTGGAGCGAAATCAAATCTAAGCCTAAAGGTACAAGGCTTAAGTACAGGCATCTTGTAGGTACAGCTGAAAACAACATCTGTGTTTTTGGAAAGGTAATAACTGGCGGGTTTTTAGATGGTAAAATGTTTTGTAATGGCAGTAAGTGTATGACTATTTTACAGATTAGCATGTTATGATTTATCAAGTTAAATGTTGTTAATGTTTTGAAAGAAGAGTTGATTGAAACAGCACACTTGTTTTCTAGGCGTTGCCAATTCCTTCTTAAAATGAATCTGCTGTGAATTGTTTGGAAAAGTTTGGGCTTACTTTTTTCCTCAGAATTGGTTCGCCTGTACTTAAAATCATCAAGAACCAAAGTATACACCCAAAATATTTTGCCGTTGATGAGTTTTCCCCCATGCAAACAGAGCTTTGTTGACTACCATCACCATAGAGTAAGCAAGGTGAGACCTTGTGTCTGTGAATCCTGAAGAGAAAACTAAAACTCTCCTCTGTTAGTGTTTGGAGTTTGGCGGATATGGCCACAAACGGCTCATTAGTAATTATGCGCTTGGTCACCTCTTTTGTTTTTGAAGTGGGATTGCGTGTCCACAAGGTTTTATTGTCCCAGGATAACGGATCTATCAGGTTGCAAAGCTAAAATCAAACAGGGAGAAAGAATGGCACAATTAGTTATCAAATTACTCGTAATCTGTTTGCGTTAACAAACCTGGATGCTAAGTTTTGTCATAGCAACTCTTTATGGATTCAATCCATTATTAAAGGCTAGGGTGTTGAGTGACAAGAGACTAACCATCACCAGGACTATCACGAATGAATTCCAAAAGGCATGTTCTAAGTTTACACCTTTTATCTTTTTTTTTCTTAAATGTTCTTCCTTGAATACACAAGTTTTTTTTTTCTTTTGCTACCTGACTTAACCTCGCCCTGCTTTCCCACCCACTTTAAAAGTTGAAAAACAAACTCTACCTGGTCTATTTCATTGACAGATACACATGAATACATTTAATGAGCACCGAATCAGAGTATATTCAATCTCTGTAAGCCTCCTTCATCTAAATAATAGATGATGGTACTCAAGAATGACATAACCATGACGGAAGTGGCCATAACCGGTTTTCTTAATGAACTTTGTCACAGTCTCTGAAAAGTCACTAGATCTCCTTCTGACACTTTACTGGCCGTCTTACTGGAAGAGCCAGTGAAACATGCTGTCAAACGGGAAGCTGCGGTTTGTGCAGAGATTTGTTGTTTGGGCCGGTTTTGTCACAGATCCTGAGATAAAGAAGGCCTTTCTCAACAGCCAGCTCTTTTGTTAACTTTGACACCAACAGTAATGCCAAAACATCTTCAGATTGTTGATGCTCGACATCCATCATTTTGTTCCAACTCTTTATGTTTACAAATCACTCAGCCCATCCACCTGATGATTTATTTAGCTCATGTTCTAATACTAACAGCTCTTTTTATGAACTCTTCCTCACAGTAAACGGGCAGTGCTCGTGCTACAGAATGATCCGGCTTACAACCAGCGGCGGCCTTACACGAGTGAGGATGAGGCCTGGAAGTCGTTCCTTGAGAACCCCCTGACGGCCGCCACCAAGGCCATGATGAGCATCAATGGAGATGAAGACAGTGCCGCAGCTCTGGGTTTTTTATATGAATACTACAAGGTATGACTAATAGAGATTAACATCAATAATAATAATCATATGTTATGCACTTTTTGCAAACCCACGATCCTGCTATAGCAATAATACACCAAAAACAATAAACAAATAAAATAAAATGAATATATTTCATATAAATATCTAACAAAACAAAAAAAACTACAACAACATGAAATAGCCTAAGTAATACGTTCTATCTTAACACAGACAAATGGAAACATAGAATCATTTTAAAGGGGACTAAAGTATGAACCTTACACAGAAACAACAAACCCCTATGCTTATAATTATTTGCGTGCTAAATAACGAAGTATTTATTTAATGATATCTAGCATCCTTTTTGCTTCAGAAAATTTCACCTAGTATGTTAAATATGTTCATTGACAGATATAATGGGTAAAGCTGATATTGAATGTGGTCAGACTTACACAGAGTTTGTTTACTTTCCCCAGGTGCCGCGGGACAAGAGAACAATATCCCAGCCAAAGGCTGACGTCCTGGGCTCTGATGTGGATCCCAACAAAAGGTGAAGCTCTCATCAAAGATGCAATAGTGAATGCCGTTTTTCCCATACTGAGAAGATGAGACCCTAGGTTATGTTGTTTGTTGCTAGGGCTGAAATTATCTTATTAATCTACAAAAATCATTAAAGAAATCTGTCGGCAACGATTAATTTGATCCATGTTTAGGTCTGTTCGCTGAACACGCTGAAACTATTGACATCAATGTAAAAAGAAGTACTTTACTAAACAGATCGGAGCATGTGAGCACTTTCTATTTACTGATGCGCGTGGAGTTTAATGTTGCCACGCTGCCGTGCGAGCGAGCTTGTGTAGTTTAATGTTTTTTAAGAGGGGGTTTCCCCAGTGCAGATATATGTGTTATATGTTTTTTTATCTGTGCTTTATATTTTATTATTGTTTAAAGCCAAGGAAATATTCATATTTCGCAAAAAACAACAACAACAACAACAAAGCATGTTGTCGAAGATTATACTATAATTATATGAAGATTATAATATTATACGAAGAGATGCGCATGCGCGTCAACCGGAAGCAGCACACATAACAGAAAGGGAAGAGATGCTAAAATTATTTTTAAATCAAAGATGTAATTTATATACAAATACCTGTACAAGGTGACGCTTGATGTGTTTACCTTTTAACATAGTAGCTTAATTTTTAAAATAGGTCTAATGTATTGTTTATTTTTTTTCAGTGGCTAGTAGGACTAGGTTTATCTTTGATATGATTGTTTTTGTTGTTGTTGTTGTTTTTGCAGCTATGAATTTAGCATATTTCTATGAAGAACAACATGTTTGTTGCAGTTAAATGTGTACTTTCTATCATCTGTAAGTCATGGAAAATATATTTGAAACATTTTTCACTGCATACTTTATTTTTTACATTTTCCAACAGAAACTTATTGACCACTCTCCAAGAGCCATCGCCAGAGAACCGAATCCAGGTTCTGAAAGGAGTAAATATTGTTCTTCCAGGGAACCAGCACACTCAAGACAAGAGGGGCCTTTTCCCCTCACCCGATACTACGGTGACAGTATCCATTGCACCTGGGCCAAACTACCCAGTGAAGACTGAGGGTCCATCACATGGATTCTCCGTCACAGTCCCCAATCCCCACTTATCAGAACCAGACAGTCACACGGTGGTATTCGACCCTCAGCTCCCCCACAACCAGTTCAGTCCGAACACACAGCCACGCACCCCAGACTCAACTTTCCCAGAGAACTCAGATGTGAGTTCTCACATGCACACACACACACACACACATCTCCAGTCTCCCACCCTCAGACAATACTTCATTTACCTGGTCATTCTAAAGACATTGTTGTATTGAGCCCCCTCCCTATTTTTATTTGAACATGCCAAAATAGCGGCTAGCATGTCATTATGCCATTGTCTCTCTTACACAATAAAGTGCTGTATTTTCCTCTCACATAATAGCCAGGGCTTTTTCTCTCTCTCTTTTGCCCATTCTCATTCCCGCTCCCTCTCTCTATCTGCTTTTTTTTTTTAAACCTGGAGGGAGGATTTCCTTAGAAATGATAGTGCCACAAAAACCTTGCACACACAGGGAGAGCCGTTTGTTTTTTCTTTTGCTTTACCAATCAGCTTTCTGCCACTGACTGAATGAGTGGTGATGTGGTGTGTTTTGTGTACCACAGGTGTTCGCGTTCCCAAGGGATCTCCAGTTAAGCATGGGTCCCATCCAGCAGGAGGACTATGCCACTTTTGACACAGTGTCAGGGTATGTCATAACCTCAGAAAATAACAGCTTAATTCCATTAAAGAGCTAGCACTGGTGCTTCACTGGTGCTTCATCCTTACAGGTGCACATGGCCCATATGTAAATGAATGTCAGCCTATAACAAATATAACAAGCTGCCTTTTCTGTGTAAGCGCAAACATGGAAATTGTCATGGGTGTATTTGGTGCAAATATGTATTAAGTGGTAACCCCTTTTTTGTGTTTGTTCAACAGTAATAATTTTGAATACACATTAGAAGCCTCCAAGTCTCTCAGACAGAAATCTGGTGATGGCACAATGACATACCTCAACAAGGGACAGTTTTATCCCATCACTCTCAGGGAAATCGACAATGGCAAACTGATGCATGGCCCCATCTGTAAAGTCAGGGTAAGAAGTACACCTGTGGTGTATATATATATATATATATAAAATACTTATACTAATAAAGACATGACCCTTAAAGTCTTTCACTATATTTGTTTTCTAACTGCTTGTTCTCTCTTTTTTTCTCTCTCTCTCTCTCTCTCTCTCTCTCTCTCTCTCTCTCTCTATATATATATATGGAATTGGGAATGATTTGGGGAAAATACAATTTCAAGTATAATTTGTTAGTTGGTAATTTCTAATGTAATGACATTCATACATCTTTGTGTGTAGCTTACTATAGGTGTCCAGATACTTTCCAGTAAAATTAGTATGTATTTAAGTGTGTGAATACTTTTGTTGTTTTTCAGAGTGTTGTGATGGTAGTGTTTGGAGAAGAGAAATCCAGAGATGACCAACTCAAGCACTGGAAATACTGGCACTCAAGACAGCACACGGCCAAGCAGAGATGCATTGATATTGGTGAGAAGTCTTTGTCTTGGGGTATCAGTACACCATCACTGATCTCACTCATACTTTCATGTCTCTTTGATTGTCTTGGTCCAGTGTAGTTCAGGGTGGAGTAACGAGTACAGATAGCAAACAGTCATATAGACAAAGTGGATGCAGGGGGGCTGGAGGTGGGGACTAGACAATAGGTCAAGGGGAGAGCCATCAATGGCCTCCACAAAGAACACAACAAATAAAAGATGAGCACTGTAAAACATGAAAGGGTACACAACATTATCTTGCTTTCAATGAAAGTCGGCTTCTGAGGGGAAAGTACCCTGTAAGATTTAAAGGGAGAGCTCACTCAAAATTCAAAATTCTGTCAACATTTACTCACCCTCTATGTTGTTCCAATCATGTATAAGTATAATTCTTCTGCTGAACACAAAAGATATTTTGTGGAATGCTGGTAACTAAACAGGCTTCTATGGTATGGAAAAACACTATAGAAGCCAATGGCTACCATCAACAATAATAAAAAAAAAATATTACAGAATTTTTTTGGTAAACTATCCCTTTAATGTCACAATATTATACTAGTAAAGTCCAACATATGTGTAAAAAAATAGCAATGATGAATTATTATTATTAGTAATTAATTATTAAACACTCTTGATTTTATCTTTATTATATATAACCTTACACATGTCTGCAACTAAGATTTTAAATTATGATACAACACATTCCCTTCCCCATTTACCTGTTCTCTTAGGAAATATAAATCATCCACTTGTCTTAATAGCAATAGCTTAAGCCTCTCTTTTCTCCCACAGCGGATTACAAAGAAAGTTTCAATACCATCAGCAATATTGAGGAGATTTCATATAACGCCATTTCATTCACATGGGACATCAGCGAGGAAGCAAAGGTAAAGACATTTTAGGGAACTTCTAATATTTGTATTGTTTTAGTGAAAAAAATTATAAACAAAATTATTTCTCTTTAATTTGATTTGCGACTTGACATCTGTTGAAGAAAATAAGTGACTTAGTTAACAGGTGAATAATAGCAAACATCTATTGTTTAAATTTGTTTACACTGTGTTAATTTCCAAGGTATGTATTTTTGGTGTGCGGATAAAGGATCTTAAAATAGACATGACCTTTTAGGAAAAGAATGACTAACATGAAGTTTACACTCAAAATATACCATATGCATGACTCTGTTTTCTGAGAAACATTAAGAAATATCCTAAGAAACTGTGAAGAAGGGAATTTCCAAGATTACAGTAGTTTAGTTAATTGAGCTGGGCATCAGTGTTTCTTAATACTGGACAATACCTTTACTTCATATTTTTTAAAGATGAAGATGCTGGACTGATAGATATTTGTTGTTTCAGTGAGATTAGGATTATGTGAATGCTGAACTGATTAGTTCTCAGATCGTTAGCATTGACAGCCCTATTTTGGGCTGAACTGATGGGCCTAACAATGGCATGAAGAATGAGGAAACTCTGATGGGGGAGAAGTGAGCACTGACAGCTAAAGGAATCCTGTTTGACGAGTGTTTCAAGACTAGTCGGGTTAAACCTGTCACAAAGTGACAAACAGATTTTGGTTCAAATCCTCTGCCTCAGTCTGATTTTTCTGTTGTTTTCTAAGTCTGTCTGAGAAATAGTCCTTGTTGTGCATTCATGTAGTTAAAGTTCTTATTAGTTACATTAAAGTAAACAATCCAGAGTTTAAAAATTGGCATTACCATAACCAGGATGCAGATCATAAGATAAGCCCGGTGCTGTAGGATACTCATCCGTGTGCACAGTCTCCTGTGTGTCGACTGTTTGCAGTGTTATGTGGGAGTGGTTTAGATTCTGTGTGCTTGGGAAAGACAAAAAGAGAAAAACAGAAAGTGGAGAGAGAGAAAGGGCAAGACCCTGAGAGGTTTGGAAAAGAACGGTTTCGTAGCGCTCCCTAGCGGACTTTTTGAGAAATGACAAGCATTGAGTGCATGCTTGTGCAAATATTTAATTAGTTGAAAGATCATTTGTTTGTAATTCTTATTCGTATTTTGTATTAGGCCTTTTGTTAATAATCTATTGTTACGTAATATGCTATATAGTCTTTGAATAAAGGTAAAGTCAATTTTGCTTTGGTAGGAATAAACACATGCTGTTGGAGCTGTATATATACACATCCATTCAAAAGTTTAGGGTCAGGAAGATTTATTTTTTAACTTTTGTTCAGTAAGGATGCAATAAAAAGATTAAAAATCCTTACACATTGTTATAAAGGAAATGTCAACTTTATATCCATCAAAGAATCCTGAAAAAAAAATGTATCGCTACTAGCTATTTTTCTGTATAAACATGTTGCACGCTTCATATAAGAAGCATTATTTACAGGAACATTATTTACAGTTTTAATTAAATTATTTACTTATTTTATAGACCATGGTGAAACAGCAATTCCGGAGTGCTGGAATTTGATCCAAAGTCTTAATTCTGTATTCTGTATTCTGTAAATGTAATTCTATTCTGTTTTCAAAAGGGGGCGACAAACAACACACATTAAACAGTATTAATAAGTTCAATACAAGCAAAGCTATCCACTCAGTGAATAAAGTTTAAGACAAAAAAACATTAGCATTTTCAGCTTTTTAAATTCAATATATATTCTTCTAAATAATTATATATATATATATATATATATATATTGTCATGCTCAGTTCAATATAATTTCTTCACTCAATTAAAGAAATTATGCTGAACTAAGCATGACAATACTCTTTATTTCCAAGGACACAAGTGATGTTCTCATGGCATTTAATTGTTCCCTCTCTTCCTTCGTCAGATCTTCATCTCAGTGAACTGCCTGAGCACAGACTTCTCCTCTCAGAAGGGAGTAAAGGGCCTACCGCTCAACCTTCAGATCGACACCTACAGCTACAACAACCGCAGCAATAAGCCTATCCACCGTGCTTACTGCCAGATTAAGGTCTTCTGTGACAAGGGTGCAGAGCGCAAGATCCGTGATGAGGAGAGGAAACAGTCCCGTAGGAAGGGCAAATGCCCTGACGTCAACCCTCCTTTGGGAAACTGTAAGTACAGTTTCAGGTTTTTACTTGGACGTGTAGATTTTAACTAATTTGGTGGTATTTCAAAGTACAAACTCCATTTTCCCCAGTTGGGCCAGATGTTAAGGTTCCCCTTCTGCACAAGCGCAGCGACATCACCATCTTCAAGACAATGACGGACTTTGAGACGCAGCCTGTTCTTTTCATCCCTGACATCCATTTCTCCACCTTCCAGCGTCATGTGAGTACACCGTGTGCAATTTTTTTGAATTTCACAATTATAAATATCAGAGAAACGATGAAAGTTATCAGCTTCCAAGGACCTCTTTGGAACAGCTGGGGGTCAATAAGTGCTTATAAGCTTTATAGATCCGCCTCATAAAAAATGTAAAAAAAAAAAGAATAATTATGCAGCATTTTAACATTTCCATCACTGTCAGACTTAAGAAACTTAAACTCTACGGGCCGGTTTCCTGGATAGGAATAAGATTAAGCCAGGACTAGACCTTTGCTAATTTAGGACATTTAAGGATTTTTTACAAAAATGCATTATCTGTGAGCATTTTAAGACCAAACAATGGCAATGATGTATTTTAAGATATCTCAGTGCA
>JAUCMS010000031.1:11672048-11683414 GCA_032357445.1 Enteromius radiatus | reverse complement strand
TTTTCCAGTTTAGACAGCTCTTAACATTTATTTTAATCTAGGACTAGTCTTAAACCCTGTTTGGGAAACCGGCCCTACAAGTATACAGCTGCTAGAAATGTAGATTATGCATTAAGGGTTATGACACATTGCATGTGTGCACTGGTGATAAGATACAAAGATACGAGAATGTATTTTTGCAGCATGTGAGCACACAATCATATCGTTTAGGTTGATTTTGACCTCAGTAACTTTCCAGTTTCTGTTTTACGTCTACATGGCACTAAAATTGCAACTTTAGCATTAGCAATC
Source organism: Enteromius radiatus (assembly GCA_032357445.1). Taxonomy (NCBI): domain Eukaryota; kingdom Metazoa; phylum Chordata; class Actinopteri; order Cypriniformes; family Cyprinidae; genus Enteromius; species Enteromius radiatus. The sequence continues at coordinate 11,683,123 of JAUCMS010000031.1, read as the reverse complement.
CAGAATCTTATCTGAGATGGTCCTGACTGAGAAAAACGAGTGACATCAGAAAATGCTGGTGTAAGACTGGAGTAATGGGGAAAAAAGATAGAGCAACCTGGCTTTTGTTTGAACAGTTTATCACCTTTTCCCATTACAAGAACTTGTACGTGGTGGGTTATTAAATACAAATGGTGTAAAATCATGCACTCAGTGGCTTGGAACAGAAAGAATATTATTGGAAGATTATCAGTTGCTCATTCAATCAAAGAGCCCAGAATTCTAGATTGACTTTTTATCATATAAATATAAATATCATAATATATTATATTAAATATATTATATATTATGATTGAATTATGAGATAATTTAGTACTAAATTATTAATTGTAAAAAATATATCATTTTTATAGAATAATATATGATATATCTGCATTTAACATCACTTGCATATTTAAAAACATTGACTTAGTCAAAGGTCAATGAATTTTATTTTATTTTTATTTACATAAAATTAAGTAAAGTAATTAAGTATCAAGTATAATTAAGTATATGTATTAAATCCTAAAAAAACATATGTAATGTTCTTGGGAGTGTTATTTTTTTTTTTTTTAAGATTATGATGTGTGGTCTCTTGCAAAAAGTATTAATTATCTATGTGCCAGTGCCTCTATGATGAAGCCTTCTAGCAGAAATGTTCCATATTATCATTTACTTACAGTATAAGTGGCTGTAGGTAAAAGCATATTGTCATTTCTGTGCTCTTTATTGCATGTGTAAGTGCAGACTGCTGAAACATTTCACGGAAACTGCAGATTGTCATTGGGTCACGGTGACCAGAATGATGCAGTCAGTTGGAAAGAGTACAGTCATTTCTCACGGTTATCCATTTATGGCATGGGATTGGCTGTTATCAGAGGATTCTTGGCAAGGGATCACATCTTAAGCCCACGCGCGGTTTCTTAACAAATCAAAACATGCATAATTTGCTGCACCAGCTTAGCGTACCATTCTAGTAATAAACATCAGTGGTACCCATCACTGACTCACGTGTCATAGATCATTAAATCAGCTCAGCTTCTTAGTAGAATCCTTCCTTTAACTTCGCTATTCACCCTTGACTCAAAAACCTGGACACAGTGTCCTTTAACATGACCTTTGATCATCAGTACTTGTGTGACATTGAAACCCAGAGTATATCTAGATCCAAAAATAAACCCTCTGGCTGTTTGCTCTTCACTAAAATCACACACAAAAAGATCAAGAAAAGTGAACTTTGCCATACTTTTCTAGTGTCAGGCAAACAAAGTGAGTTCTGAGCTTTGGAAAGATTTTATGTGCTATACAGTGCATTTTGCTATTGTTCTGAGTGGTCAGATTTATACTCTGGGGGTGTTTTTGTGATGAGTTTGCAGCACCTAGAGCAAAAAAAGTTGGTTTCGATTTACAAGTGCATCATTAATCATCCCAAGTAGGTTAACCGTGTTAGCATGTGTTAATGGTTTAACCCAGGGGTCTTCAACAGGGGGTCTGCGGTCGTCCTGCAGGAGATCTGGAAATTGTTGTTTCATCTTAAACAGATTTTTTGGCAAACAAAATAAAACAGTTCAGCTGAATGTTTAATTCTCCTCCAAAAATAAAATGCATCAGGTCACATTAAACTGAAATGTATTTAATAACTTTTAAATGTGAGCTTCATGGCAAAGTATGTAAATATCCTGTATTCAGTATAGTCTCTGCTCACCAAGGCTGCATTTATAAAATAAAATAATGTAGAAAATGGTAATATTGTGAAATATTATTACAAGTTTTCTTCTCTACAGTCTATTTTAAAATGTAATGTATTTCTGTGATGGAAAAGCCCAATTTTCAGTAGCATTAATTTGTCTTAAGTGTCCTTTAGGAGTTGTTCTAATATGCAGATTTGGTGCTCACAAACGTTTATTATTATTATCATCATCAATTTTGAACAGTTGTGCTGCATGATATTATTAATATACTGTAATTGATTTCAGAGGTCCAAACTCAACATTTTATGTAAACTTGCATTTGAGTCAAGTGATGTGAACTGAAAGCCTTTTAACACTGGCTCTTGAACCAGCTGAACATTTTCAGGGCAACATTTTTTGAATTCATGGGGCTCTTGGCCTAAAAAATGCACGCTGGTTTTACAATGCCTCATTATTCTGAAATATTAAAGGTATTTGTTAATGAATGTCATTTAGATTCTTTTGTGGCTTTCTCATTACAGCCTTTCTCTCCGGAGGACTCAGAGGAGGGGTGAGTTTCTGTCTTTTGCCTACTTTGTGCTCATTTAAGTCAGCAATGTTTATTCAAGACAGGGGAGGGTTTAAAGATGTGCATTATTAGAGCAAAACAGCCTTTAGCTCTGCCCTGAAGCGTTGCTCCCTGTACAGCGTTTCCAGGAAATGTGCTGTTTGTTTTGTGGGTAATGATGTACTTAGCGCCACCTTTTTCTATAGGGATGGAGGTCTTCTCAGAACTCATCTTCTGCATCTTTCTCATCGTCTCCTCTCTCTTCCTTCTTTTAATGTTCAGCTCCGCCATGAAGAGATTACCTTATACCGAGGAGGAGTTTGGATCACCTCCCAATAAGCTGGCAAGAATGGATGAGCCCAAAAGAGGTGTGTTTTAACTGGAACTGGGTTAAATGTCATTTGTTTTTTCTCTGAGACCGATTTTTTGGGGGGTATTTTTGTGTTTATTTAGTATTGTTGGCACTCTAGTATAGGCACTGTTATTGTGTAATGCTATTTGGTTGCTTGTGAGTAACCACACACAAAAACATCACTAATTCAAAACACATTTGCTCTGTTCGAAAATTTAGTGAGCTCCCTATGAAGGATATCTCCTAAGATATTGGTTTTGATTAACTAACTAAGGCAATATCACATGTATCCTTTATGGAAAGGACAATCCCATAATGCACTGCAGTATGCTCAGTAAAAATAAAAAATCAAGATGGCAGGCTTTCAGGGAGGAATGTTGGTTTTTAAATATATGCATGCTGTAAGCACTGTAATTATGAGATGACGTTCTACCCGGAAGAGTTCAAGGTGCTTTAAAGTCAATCAAATATCAACAACATCTACACATTAAAACTCCATGAATCACAGCACAGAACAGCACTGCCAAATTCCAATTAACTACAGTTAAAAGCAAGAGAAAAGAGATGGGTTTTGAGTTTTGCTGTTAACTCATGCAGTGTGGAGACAGATCTAATAGAAACCAGTAAACTGTTCCAGAGTTTTGGAGCAGCAACTGCAAAAGCTCGGTCACCTCTAACCTAAGAGACCGTCCAGGGTTATGAACGGATATGAATTCAGATAGATATAAAGGAGCTAACCCATGCGGTGTTTTAAAAACCAGCAGCAGAACTTTAAAATCAATTCTATAGCGAATTGGGAGCCAATGTAAAGATACTAAAACTGGGGAATGTTTTTTTACAAGTTAGAATAATTCAGAAGTGTATATTTACATATTTACAATAATTGTAAATATAATAATAATAATAATAAACAATAAGAATAATAGAATAAAACATAATTAAAATCATAATAGATATTGTATTTTTATTGTAATTGTTTACAATAATAATAATAATTTTAATTTCACCCAGTATTAGTGTGTCCTACAGCATGTAATTAATTTTATGTGTATTGTAATATTATTTAGCTTATAGGAAATACGTGCATGTGGTGACGTTTCTGCAGCACCATTTTTACGCACCTTACTACACATTTTGCTGTAGTTTGAAAATATATCCAGTGAGTGGTGCTAAAACATACGTTCAATACTCGACCATGGCCACGTTTTCTTTTCAATTGCCGCAAATACACATATTGCTGCAGTTATATTGCAATGCTTTAGAATTCAAATGTGCGTGAATTTAGTAAACATGAATTTTCGAAAACCATTGTGGTAGAAAAACCCCCCTGCGCCAAACCACAGTAAACCTAACCGATAGAGTTACTGAACGCAAACCTACGTTTAAAAGTACATGTTTTCAGGGCATGCAGCATGTTTTAAATAACTACATATTCTGCAAGTAATTGTGCACACAATAGGGTTTTTTTACTGCCTCTAGTGTTGGAAACTGCAGTGATTCATACACATAGGTACATTTTCGCAGAAATGGACACTTATGATGCACTTATTTCCAAAGTGCCTGGGTAGGCTCTTGCTCATATCAAACTTTAGTGTTTTTCATTTTAATAACTGTGTGTGTGGGACACTGTTTACAGTACGTGATGTGCAGTCCCTTTGTCCAGTTTTCCTGATCAGTCACTTATGAGCCTCCATGACGTTCGGATGCTGCAGTTGTCTATGTGGGTAGTAGGCAGTGATTCAGCTGACTAGGTTTTGGAACAGAGCTATTGTTTGTACCCAGATAGGTCCTAATTATAGACTAATCTGTCTCAACATTTCAGTGGCAATCACTGCTGCTTAGATCATTTTAACAAAGGATGCTGAATCAAACATCTGTGGGATTTAGTAAATAAGGAACGGAAATTTGCAGGTCATTGAAGGCTGCTAGCCCTCCCAACAAGATGCCAACAAGATCTCTCTGTGGTCATCTTTTGCTTGTTTATCTGTCCAATAGCAGTCACGGTCAGCCATGTGTGGGTGGATTTAACCAAACCTCTTGCCAAGGGCAACACGTCGGCTTTGGAATAGGATATAATGTGTGTAATCTGTGTACTCTGGACTGTCCACATCACTGAACCTCCCTTGCTGTAGCTCAGTGTTCCCAGTAATGGTTTGGGACATGGCCAAGTCCGTCTGGGGATTTTGGGTGAAAGGGGAGGAGAGGACAGCACTGGTGTTTATAGATATCAGCAGCAACCCCCAAGTACAGGGAACAGCATGTGAGACACAAGGTTATTAAAGGCATGCATTAGAAGAGCATATCAAATCATCTGCTACATGAAAGCCTTGGCAGATGGCTTGGGCTTTACTTTCTAGCTTATTTTGGTTTCCAAGTCTGACCTCAGTTTTAAGAAAACTGGGCTTGCTGTTTGTGCATGAGTGACCATAGCTGACCACATTTCTCTGCCTTTGCAGTTTTGCTGTATGTGCGCAAGGAGGCAGAGGAAGTGTTTGATGCTCTTATGCTGAAAACTCCCACTCTTAAAGGCCTGGTGGAAGCGGTGAGTTCACTAATCTTTTCCCAAATGTCCACATTCAACCTTATTAGTGTCATTTGCTAAGGCAAGCTTCACTTTTGATCATATTCAACTTTTTCTTCAACATGGAAGTAAGCCTCTGGGCGAGGCTTTAAGTTAGTTAGACTCTATAGGTAAATAACGAGGAGAAAAACAATGTGCAGTAAATGGTAAAACTGTAACTACACTACAAACCAGTGTGTTCATAATTAAGATAACACATTAAAATAACATAATCATTTTCAATATCATGCAACAAAACAAACCGCTAAAAATAGCTGGATGCGGATGAGACCGGAAGCTAGACTCATAGAATTTACAGATGGCTGCGCCCAGTTTTACGTCAAGAAAAAGGTGGATACGGTTAGGAAATGGTGAACACACATTCCCATTAAGCACTATGGTGAGCACAGTCTATAAAATAAATCTAGTATAATATAGTAGACATTAAAAAGTATCCATAAAAAAGTATAAGTAGGTAAATAAATAAGTAAATAAATAAAGGTCTGATTTATGTACTAAAATATTTGATTGTGATTTGTTTTTATGCTTATTATGGTATTAGTAACATGCTAACATCAAACTATCAAATCAATTGCATCAACTAAACCATTTTCAAAATACACTGTGATGAGCTTAATGTAAAAAATAAATCCAATATAATTTTGGGATTTTTTTTTTTATTTAACAGCAACAATAATAATGATAATAAAATGAAGATGATAAAATAATAATAATGATAGTTCAGATTTAGTTGTTAAAATATGTGTGTGTGCTTTTATGCTTATTATTGTATTAGATTAACAATAGGCTAACATCAAACTCTATTGAAATCAGTTGCACCACCTAAAGCATTCCCTTCAGTATAAAAATAAATCCAAAATAATTGTCCATAAAACATATATTTTTATTTAACAACAATAACAATTATCTGTAATGGTCAAATTAAGATGCTAAAATAATACAACTACTCATTTAGGCTTTTTTATGGAAATATATTTGATTTTGTATTGCATTTTTTGCTTGTGTGCAACATCAAACTCTACAGAAATCAGCACACCATAAAACATTCCCATAATGTATTGCAATGAGCTCTGTAAAAATAAATCCAATATAGTGGATGTCAAAAGGTATCCCTAAATTAAAAAAAAAAAAAAAAAAATATATATATATATATATATATATATATAATATTATATTAAAATAGTAATACATAAAAATGCTAAAGCATTACAATAATTTGTAACTTAATTAAAATATTTGCTTATGCTTTGTAAATTTCTGCTTATTAGACGGTTGGTCTGTTATATGTTAGCTTAACTCCATATGACCTGGAATTAATTTCACTTTTTGAAACTTTTTTTTCCCCTGCCTGTTTATTAAAACTAAAAGCAGTCCACTAAAAACACTAGAACAGTATGCATGAGCTTCACAGTACAGTATTTAATTCAGGCAAGAACCACTCACATTCTTTAGGAAATGTAAATCTATTACAGGTTCTAATTCAGGTTCACTTCCATTATTTCAGGGTTATTTAAGGACACAGTCACAGAAAATGTTCTAAACATTATAACAGTATAATTTTGTTTAGTAATGCATTGCTTGCACCACACAAACAGACAATAACACACGAATACTCGTTCCAAGAAAGCTCCCACCCAAAAATTATACATCCCATCCAAACCCACAGCAACGTTTTTAATGCAGCGGAGCACCTCCCAGAGAAATTCAGATGCCAGAGAAATGCACTAGCATGTGGCCAGTGCAGAAAAGTCCCTGAAATTAGAGTCTGAAGCTGGGTGATTTAATGGGGACATTGAGTTACGTAGCAGGAGATCGTCTGTCAGCAGGCCGTCTGCATTAAAACATTGCAGGAGAGTACAATCAGAATCACGCTGGCTCACAAACACACCCATCTAATAATCACAAAAGCTGGCAAGAGCTAAGGAGGTTCCTGTGACAGGTATAAGAAAGCGTGTGGTTTTTTACGTAGTGTGCATAACACAATGCTACCCAAGCATTGCAACACTTCAGCCAGCGATGAGAATGAGAAGAGGGAACAAGGGGGGGTTGGGAAAACACTAAACTGAACCACTCGTATCCCGAAATAAGATGAACTTTGATACTAGTTGGCTTAAAAACTTACTTAGGCCTACAAATGTTCCATTAAATCAGTACATAGTGTTGCATTACTCACCGAATTAGATAGTTGCTATTTGTGAATCATTAAAGAAGATACTTTAATTAATGTCTGAAAATAGCTTCTTTGAATTATCATTTGCTTTATTGTAACCACCTTGTATTCAGTAACAGTGTTTCTTTCAGCCCTTTTAAAAGTCTAATTATATAAGTGTACTTGCAAAGAAATACATACACACTTTCATTATTATTGTGCTGAGTAATTAAGAATTACATGTTAATAGACTGAACTTCCTGCTAATGGATTTGCTCTCCAACAGATTTCAGAGAAATATGATGTTCCTCTTGAGAAGATGGGAAAGGTCTGCAAGAAATGCAAGAAAGGGTAAGATTTCTTTTTAAAGTAGTCGGTTACATGTAGGGACAAAGATTTGTGTTCAATAAATATATATATATATATATATTTTAAACATTCATTCTAAGATAAAACATTTTAACAAAACATTGTTTTTTAATTATTATATTACATTTTTATAGCAAATTTATTTATTTTACTCAATTACCATTAAAAGACCCAATTTAACCATTTGGTAAAACTAAACCACAGTGTCCCTCCATCTCTGGTTCGTTTCAGGATCTTGGTAAACATGGACGACAACATCATCAAGCACTACTCCAACGAGGACACCTTCCAGATCCAGATGGAGGAAATGGGAGGAATGTTTAAGCTCACTCTGACAGAGATCTGAAGATCCTACAGACTGGTTTACACCAGGCTTCCCGCTCTATTAGGATACAACAGATCCCTCAGGGACTCACTGTCATCTTTTAGTATAGTACAGTTTTTGGGTGACATAATACAGTATATGAGCCTTAAAGTACTTTGTGAATTGATAGTGAAATAATAAAACCACTCCTACTGATGTATTTCTGCCAAATACCTTGAAGGTTTTGAGCCATATTTTCTGTTTTACCTGAGTATAAGCAGATAGCTGTCTTTTTTATCCCTTCTCAGTTGTTTTGTGATGCTGAAAGAGAGCTCACAATTACAATGTACTATTAGTTTTCCTCTTTTAAGTCATAGCACTGGAGATGCTAATCTCAAAAAAAGGATGAATGAATGAATAAGATGTAGTGAAATAGGTTTGGGGAATCCTCATTGCTTCACTGTATTGATATTAATAACCCTGAGCAGTATTTAGTGAGTACAGTATATTATCTCTTGCTCAGCAACTCTATGAGATGCAGTGTCAAAGGCGCTCATGTAACTTTCATTTTACTAGTTTTCAACCTTAGACTTTCCCAAAGTCTGTCATTCCTTATATGAACAAAATACGGTCCATACGACAGACCCTCTGATGAATCCTTCAGAAGGCATTTTCAAAATGTGATCCATAGAAAATCAGTATAAATATTTTTTATTATTATTTTAACAAAATGACACTACAGATTTATAAGCACGTTATTTTGTATTGTTAGCAAATGAACAGTTTTTTTGTTAAATTTGAGATCAGTGCTAATGTAATTCATGATTACCAAAATTACTATGTCAGGAAGTGCATGCAAGTATCTTTAAAGAGCATTAAAGAAATAGTTAGTTAGTTATGCAGTAACCATTACATAATCCCCCATAAACTACTGTTATTTTGATTGTACCGACCTCAGTCAACATGCTTAAAGCTATAATTCATATTTCACTTCCTTTATAAAATATGTTTTTTTTCTGATTAAATGTACAGCTTTTGATTGATTTTTCTAAATGTAGCTGATACGCCCTCTGTATCATTTCTTTTGTATATATTTATTGACGTTCTGGGATGGGACTTTTTTTATAACTATGACAAAGTTTTCTATACTATTTTAAAATTTTTACATGAAATCATTCTAAATGATCTATTTATGCCAGTGGGAATGTTTGTAGTTTGTTGTTAATGTCTGATTTGGATTTAATGTGCGTATTTAAGTGTTCTTACACACACAGATATTGTTTTCCTTTGCTTCTTTACCGTTAGTCGGACATGTTTCCTTTTTGTATCAGATACACATCTGAAGCTCCAATAAATGCCACTTGGGCGCTTGTATTTTATTTGGCTGTATGTGTGTCTTGTGGTTTTCAGCTAGCTGTATCCAAAAGAGTTGTCATGGAAACAGGCTGTGCTCCAATATCCCATCTGTCTGGTGGACAGGAAGTGGGCGGCTAAATACAGAGTGTCTTAAATCAGCAGTGACCTCAAATACCCCCTCAGCCTCAGTTACTCTTTCAAGTTTCTTCATGAAGGGGAAAAAACACTCTTCACCAGGGAGGAGATCGAGTTATTTTATTTTAATATTTAATTATGTTTTATATTTATTTATTTATATAAATATTTTCTTCTTTCATTTATGCTACAATAACATTTTTATATTATTTTTATGTATAGGGTATTTTTTGTAAATGTCCTACATTTTTGAATTCCTGCAGACACACATAAAAAAAAAAAAAAAAAAAAAATATATATATATATATATATATATATATAAAAATAAAAATATTTGTGAATGGGCTTCACCATAACACAAGAGATCTGGTTAGATTTTTACTTAGGAACATTTAGTGTCACAACAATGCGGTGAGCCATCTGCTTCGTGTTTTACACCTCCATCTTTCTTCCACAATTTTCCACAAACCACTTCTGTCCTCACGCAACCTTGTAGTACTGGCTTCACTAACCTCTTCTCGTTGTTTACAGCAGCCATTACTTCTACAGTCTACAGAAAAACACGAACCTTCAGAAATCTTTGCTGATTTAAACATTTCTGTGGAAACGTGATACTACTACTTTTTTTTTTTATCACATCATGTTCTTAGCTTGCCACTAAAACATCTCATAAAGTACTAGATTTGGCTTCAATAACAAATTTAAGAAGGGAAATAGTTTTTTATAGCATTTAAGCTCAAGGATGTTTTGAGCAGACAGAGCTAAATTAAATCAAGAAAGATAGTGTTTTATTCATTTGTTGTAATACTTGATACTTTTTGTGAGACAAACTATAGGCTACTATAACTTTAAGAGAAAAAAAGTACTGACTTTGTTTTCGACCTGTGGGAAGTTTGACACACAATTTTAAGATATAGGTCAGGAGGGGTATTAAATAGCCTGTTCTTCCTGCGTCTGCGCACACACACACAAAATAACCAATTATGTTGTTTGCTAACATTCTTGTTCTAATCCATTCTCATTCAGAGCACTTGTTTGTACTCAAGTTGGTAAAATGCCGGAAAAAGAAAGCCCTGTGGTGAGAATCTGTGAAGAGATTCTTTTTTTTTTTTCATTCCCTCCCTTCCTGTCAGTGGTTACTCTTTACTCAAAACCAGACATTCTACCTCTAAACACCTTGCCTTGAGCTATAATGGCTGAATCTTTTTGTAAAAAGCATATAGGCTCATCCTGGCCCAATCTGCAGCTGTGAGTGTTTAGGCCTGTGAGTCCTCAGCACAGACACACCCATCACTCGCTCTGACGGCTGACTGACAGGGCTAACTTTCATTCCTATTGTAAAGAGACACTGCCATTGTTCATCTTGGCCTATATTCTTCAAACACAGACGTTGGTTATTTATAGGTCACTACTACGGTTAAATGATGTCACGCTCAAAGTCTACCTAGCTGATTTGGTCTCCAGAAGACAGAAGCTATTCAAAGGACTGATTTTTATTTTTCTATCTATCTATCTATCTATCTATCTATCTATCTATCTATCTATCTATCTATCTATCTATCTATCTATCTAT
>JAUCMS010000031.1:11630718-11671948 GCA_032357445.1 Enteromius radiatus | reverse complement strand
CTATCTATCTATCTATCTATCTATCTATCTATCTATCTATCTATCTATCTATCTATCTATCTATCTATCTATCTATTATATGATTTGTGCTTGAGTTTATCTGGGAACTAAAACAAACAAACAAACAATAAATAAATAAAAATATATAGATGGCAATATTTTACATGGCAAATTTTTATCTTTTCTTACATTTCAAATAAAAAAATTCCATTAATTTCAACAACATTCAAAATGTTGCTAATATGAAATGTCATGCAAATCAGCATTAATTAGAATGTTATATTATATGTTATATTTGCTATTTTATATTATATTTGAATAGATAACTTTTTTTAAATTGCTACATTATTACAGTCTTTACTGTATTTCCAATCAAATAAACGCAGCATCAGTGAAACATCTTTCAAAAAACATACAGATTCCACGCTTTTGGACAATAGATTATATATAATAGCACCCAAACTCTGGAACGATCTCCTTAATACTGTTCGGGGGGCAAACACATTCTGTCAGTTTAAATCAAGATTAAAGTCACATCTCTTTAACCTAGCTTACACGTAACACAGTACACATCTATTAATCAAACCCGTTAAAAGATTGTTAGACTGCATTGTTTAGATTAGCCAGAACCGGGAACACTCCCTTAACACACAATGTACGCGTTATACTAAAATACTGTATATGTGCACTTGTTTCTTATGCCCTATGCATATATATATGCTCCCTGTGCTTTGGACTCTCACTAAAGTTGTCTCTTGACTTTGGACGACACAGAAGGCTTTTTGACAATACTCATGTCAATTCAAAGAAAGTGTTTTTTTTATATAATTATTGCATTGTTTTCAAATAACTTGGCATATTATGGTATAAATGTTTGTTTTTTAGGATACTAGTGGCCTCACATCATGTGGCCGGACACTTGGAGCCAGCTTGTTTGCAGTCTGTTTGTGAGATTGACAGAGTAACTCTTTCCCATTTAATTTTCCCTCAAATCTAAAACAACACAAACTGTCACAGTGATGAATCAATGTAGCCAAAATACATTTTTTCCTATAGGTGTCATTCTTTTCCACCTGTTGTTTATGTTTTTTTTGTTTTGGGTTTTTTTCACTGGAGGTGGAGCCTGCTTTGTTTTTTAAACACACATAAATTGGTCTTGACCAAGCTCATTTGAAAACAAACCTGAAAAACTATATCTTTTTTGTGCACATTTGTACCTTTTCATTCCCATTTATATATTTAAACTTTTGTGCATGAAAATACAGATTAAGATCCTGAATCAAACCCTAAAATGGTTAATAATATTAGCTGTGTTTGCTTTGTGAGTTTGAAATCACACATTCTTGAACATGAATATTTCATCACATTTATATTAAAGTATAAAAGAACACCTCTTTTCAATTATCCTCAATAACAGATTGTTTGTGAGGTACGTCTGTGGAGCATCTGTGACAAGTTCAGGCATATCTACATTATTTTTGTAACATGACTCAGACACAGAAATGATTGTTACTATGAATGTGACACTTGGAAATACAGGTTATTTTATTACTTTTTTTTTTTAGATAACTCTGCCCATCTATACTGGTTACATTTGTCTTACATTGCCTTTATATTTCATTTTTAGGACATCATAAAGTGTCAGTTGTATAACTTCTGCGCACGATGACAATGCAGATCTTTATGACTTAGAGCTCACAAAACAAATCATAAACACGTAATGATGCATTTAAGACAATGGTGTTCCTAAACACCTCCATCTACATGAAATCTACTGAGAACACACATAATACCAAAAATGTGGGTTCTGAAGATTAAAATCATTAAAAAACACTTTATTATTATAACTTTATTATAACTCCCATATCTAGCAAGGGAAAATACTGGAAAGTACAGTGACGAACCAGGCATCAGATGATCTGTATAGCTTAGAAAGACTGTGAATGAGACTTAATTTGACCACTAACAGGTTTGTCTGGTTCATCAAGACTCGTGGGATTTAATCACATGCCCCTTGAAAAAATAAATAAATACATAGGCCTAAATAAATAAAATAAAATAAAAAAGTGTTCTGCATTAGACAAGTGGTTTGGGGAAAAAAAAAAAAAAAAATATATATATATATATATATATATATATATATTGTGTATAAATTGTATAATGCGTCTATGTTACGTAAAATAGATTTTATTTTAAAGTATAACCTGTTTTGTCATTGTAACCATCTACAGGTCACGTATAGGTCTCTACACATGGCAGAGCAGATGACTTTGTCAAATGTGCCACTCAGCACCTCACGTACCACAGATCTGTTTTAAAACAGAAATGATGCTCTGTTCCAAACGTTGCCCTTTCACCCAGATACACACCCACTGTAGTGAAGCAAGTGAGGAGTTTCTGTTGATCAGCCTGTTGTTGAGATCTACGTGCATCTGAATTGCCCATAAGTGCTGCCAAAACACACACGCACAACACAAACAGACACTCATGCAGCCAATACGGTTTAATGACAACCGATACATTCTGAGAACCTCAGCTTTTAGGAGAGCAAAAAAGCAAAGTAGTGTATAGAAAGCTACACTACAAGCATTATGCCACGTGCACGGAGCACAAGCACAGTAGTATTTTCAACACCTCTTAAAATAACTGAGCAACACTCTGGACCGAAGCAGTTATGCGAGAACTGGTTTCGGGTGATGGGAGGTTTGGGACGGGGTGGGAAAGGGGTGATGTGAACAGCATAACCTTTCCTCTAGTTTCCTTCCTTTCACTCTCAGTCTGGCCCACTTATATCACAAACATGCCTCCCGCTCCTATCATAACTCCTACACTTCCCACACGCCGCTCGCCATTGGCAGAACACGATCCTAACTAGAGCACAGACCGCCTGAGCTTACGTGATGCACTGCCGCTGAACATGCACACCAACAGACAAACTGACATGCGGCCTTACATCCTAGATGGCCACTTGAGGAGGATTTTTCACCTTTATACACTAGAGAAGCAGCTTTGCGGTATTATTTCAAGTGTTTTAATTCCATTTTGCAGCCATAAAATGTTACAAATTGAATATGAACGTCTGATAGGAGGAAAAAACTGTCAAATGGTCCCCATGAGCCCTATGAGCAGTATTTAAACAGGAAAGTAACAGAATCACATATCAGTGGTGCAAACTGAAAAAGGAGGCAAATCCGAATTCTGCTGTAAAGCAGCTATAGTAAGACAGCTATTAAATTCATATCAATTCAGTGAATCAATTCATTCAATGCATTTGTAGTGATTTGACCAATTTCATTCATTAAAGCAGTTATACCTAACATGAAAGACATGAAGAAACAGTACAAACTGAGAGAGACTAAATCCAGAAGAACTGTGGCAACGTCTCCAAGATGCTTCAAGAGACTGACCTGCAAAGCTACCTGAAATACTATGAGGAAGTGCACCGAGGGCAAAAGCTGCTTTAAACGCAAAATGATGGTCAAACCAAATATTGATTTAATTTAGTATTTAATAGAAGTTCATTAATACAGAAAATCTATTTATGACATTATTTTTGACAGCAAAAAAGTTTCAGCAGTGCCATAAACCTTTACTTTGCAGGGAGGTTTAATGAAGCATCTTGGAGATGTTGTCACAGTTTTTCTGGATTTAGTCTGTCTCAGTTTGTTTCTTCATGTCATTCCAAGCAGGCTGTATGAGATCTCTGACTGTTGTCCTTATACAAATAAAAATCTTACTATATTATTACAATTAATGGTAAAATTAATGTTTGGAAATGAAAACTGATATTTCTTACTGACACACTAGAGCAAAAGATAAAAAGTAACTGACTTAAAACCATTTTTTAGCTGGTGAAAATACTGTTTCAATCATTTTGGCCACCATGTATTTCAGAAATTAAGATTAAATTAACATTTTACTGCTAATAAATAATTTTAATAATAATTTTATACAGTAAAATGAATGTTTTATACTCATATTATAAAGTTAAACATCATACATTTGGTTTCCTACTACCTGTTTAACATATTTTTCCATTTATATCTCCCTGAACATATTTTCCTTTCACAGAACAGCCTCATCTACAGCACTTTTACAGCATCGTCTGTCACCTGCAGGCACCGTGATCAGAAGAACATCCTGACATTTTCCAGGATAACTTTGTTTAACATCGACTCACTTAAATGTCACTGCTTCTGAAGGCAGACGAATGAGTTACTGTCACCCCATCCTCACAGAGAGGGTGTGACTTAAATACTACTAAATTCAGGCAAGATTTTAGACACATTATCATACACAGAGATGGTTATATCCACCTAAAGGCCCTTAACTGGGTTCAAATCAGACCAGAGATTGAGGTAAGATGGATTATATTGTACTAGCACAGCTGGTTGCTCTTTTTTATGTTTAAGTGTCACTGCATGATAACTAAACAAGGGACCTAAAGTGTTGTGATTTGAAAACAGTCTATTACATTGCAAAAGGAAATGTTAATGTTGAAAAATGCTTTAATAATGTTGGGTTGAAATACTTGAAGTTAATGCATTTTAAATATTAACATTTTTTGCAAAAACAAAAATGATATGTATGCATTTCTTGGAACTTCATCATTCGCATTTACTCTTTCACATCTGTGCCCAATAATGTCATAAGAGTAAATTATGCATTTGGAAATTATATAGCAAGTTGTTCAAAAATACAGTACTAGAGATTGTACAAATATTCTCATTAAAAAGCGAAAAGAGAAGGAAACATTTTGTTGTCATATAACAGAAAACTACAAAAAAAACAAAGATGACTCTCTGCATGTATGTGTCAAAAGTAAATGAATTAGAAATAGCACATAGTTTGCCTTTTGGAGTAAACATAAAAACACATTAGTTTGAAATTAAACTACAGTGATTTATATATATATATATATACACAAGTTCATATAGTGTGCAATAACGATGCGAGAAAAGTATGTAAATTCTCCTTCCTTGATGGTTAAATCACCAATTTACTTATCTTCATTTGTTATGGATCCATAAGCATTAATCAACTCAATAAACTATTAAATTAATGTCATTAATAGTTGTAAGCAAAGCGTGTTATTTTTTCGCTTCTGCATGTTTAAGATGAGCAGACACACAAACATGTTTCACTACTACTACAAGGCTCCTAAAGGCTGCGACCTTTCGCCCAGATCCGGACTCTTAGTTCAGCGAGTTTACAGTGACACTGCTGACTCCCTCCCACACGCCCACCGGAGCCACGCACCCCCGCTCCGCCAATCGCGCGCCTATCACGCACTGATCACGCGTCGGCCTTCACACCATTGGTCAAGGTCTCACACACATTTGTTTTTCATTGGTGGCGTGTTGCCACCCGCCAGACTGTTGTGAATTTTGTTTTCTTTTTTTCTGGGGCTTGTTTTACTCAGCTGCTGGTAAAGGCAAACTGAATTCCGGTGCGAGTCGCGTCACTGAACGGGCGGAGCAGCTCCGTGTCTTTGTTCTGCTCTACTTTTCATTTAGTTATTTTTCATACGTTTTGAGCTGATGTCAACACCTCAGTTTTCTAACATGGAGGAATTATGTGAGGTAAGACCGGAATATTTAATAAGACATATTATTATATATTTATATCTTATGATTTACTGACACTGGTGGGTTATTGCTGATAGTGTTTTAACTGCTAACAGAACTGACGAACGCATGACGTCAACTCTAACTTAATGTTACGTTGTAACTATTTATCTCAGCGTGACGAATTGTTACGAAGTATCTAAAAATTGTGAAGTTCTGAAAACATGCATCTATCACCACCTACGTCTTGAGTTGACTTGCCCTGTGATAATAAACAAGGCTCTTTTGTAGTATACAAACATTCAGTGTCTGTGGGCACCGTTATTCCTGCTAGCCTCATTTAACCCTCAGTTAGTCGTCTACAAGAAAGTAAACATTGTTTAACATTTTAATTGTTTTGTCTTTATATTTTATGCGTATACTTGTCTGTGTAAATATACCTTTTGCGTTATTACGCCTCCTTTGTCGTTAATTTACGTTCACATCAGAATTCTCGTGTAATATTAATTAAATATTTGGTATTCAGTGCTGTCCGAACCTTACTGATCTGGGATTCTTATTTAAAATTATTAAAAAAGCAGCCTATGGTTGCCACTGAATATCCCACCTGTATTGCATAAAGAATTAAGGCTGACCAAAATGCTCATTATTTATGCAGACTTTACTGAAGTCAATCAAGTGGACGGCACCTTGTTAACCCTGCTGTAAAAAATAACACATGGATGCTAATGGTGTTATTTCTCTTAAGAGCAGTGGATGGGAGGGGCTTGGCGGCAGTCAAAGTTTTCTGGCCTCAGGCTGTTCCCGTGTCTGTCAGGGGGTTTCAAATTTTGCTCACAGCCGTTTCACATGGGCAGCTTGTGAGCACGTCATTGTTTTGGCTTTATTTGGCAGTGGGAGGTGACTTCAGTCTAGTGATAGAGGGTCCCTCCAGACGGGGTGTGTTAAAAAGGGCTCCTCTGTTAAACTGTCATACTGCTTCTGGATCCATGAATAGATAAAGACAGAGAAAGACTCATTCAGTTCCTCTCAGCAGCTGAGCTGTATGTGTCAAAACAACCAGAGGGCTTACTTTCGCCTGTAACACATTACGTTACATAAGTTTTGTTGTTTTCTTGTGGTTCTTCTCAGGGAGCCCGGATGGAGGTCTGTGAGGCTTTTCTGGAAGGGAAAAAGCACAGTGAGCATTCTCCGTGCAGTGTTCTGGAATACAATGATCTTGAGGCTGCTGAAGCTCTGGTCTATATGAGCTTCTGGAGTCAGATGTCTCCAAAACCCAATGCCTTCAAACCTCGCCCTCTCACGCCAGCGTCAGACTCCTGCGATTCTCTCCTGCACCCCGAACCGCCAGAGACCCCAAAGGACTTTGTCTCGCTTTCTTCTCTGGTAAGTCTTCTTTGGTTAGAATTATCTGCTAGAAGGTAAAATATGTACACTTCAAGCTCTGTTTAATTTGTCAACATTCACTCTGGGGAACCTCACGGGCCTCTGGCGCCACATGGTGTAGCACAAAGCTCTTATCAGGACCTGATTTGTTTGCTGAAAACTTTGGGAGGGTTTTATGACAACCTAGACAGGTGGCAGTCTTGAGATAAGCTACATCTGCAGCTGAACTTCAGCACAGGCTCCTTGACTGTGATTACACAAATCACCTTGGCCATAATGATGCTGAGAGATGAACAGATCTATAAAAATAATTCCACAATTGACTTTTATGGATTAAAATGTCTGATGATTGTGATGGATAGCCGATATTTCTATAATTAATCAAATTAAACAATAAATTAAAGAAAAAATACTAAAACCAAATTAATATGAATTTGACATTACAACATTATAATGTACAGTATTGAAAATATATATTAATTCTAAATATAAACAGAAAATTAGTATGCACAATTAAATATTTAAATATCTAAAGTAATATTAGATTGCACATTTTAGAATGTTTATAAGTTTGATTTTTTTTTTAATATCGGCCATTTATTGGTTATAAAGATAAAAAATCAGCTATATATCTAAATACAGCTATATACTATTATTGGCCTTTTTATTGGTGCATCCCTAAAATCAAAATTACATTTAACAGTAGTATTAAATTATTAGTGCTTTTGAAGATTAACTTTATGTGAGTGTTACATATAATAACAGCTAAATATTTATTTTAATTTATTTAATTTAATTGCATGCACAATTACATAAAATTAAAAGCATGCACAACTGCATAAAGTAAAATACAATATTGGGTAATATACGTCTAATATTGATATCGATAAACTAA
The DNA here is from genome assembly GCA_032357445.1 of Enteromius radiatus. Lineage (NCBI taxonomy): Eukaryota > Metazoa > Chordata > Actinopteri > Cypriniformes > Cyprinidae > Enteromius > Enteromius radiatus. The sequence continues at coordinate 11,664,100 of JAUCMS010000031.1, read as the reverse complement.
AAAAACTCTAATATTGGCAGTTAATGATATAGTACCAATATGTTGTGCACCAATTAACTCAGATTGTCTTCTCTCCTTGCAGTGCATGACCCCACCACACAGCCCAAGCTTTACCGACACCTCCAGCACCACATCAGTGCCAGCTCCCCCCTCCCCTCTGGCCCGGCCCTGTCCGAGCCTCCTCAGTCTGAGATCTGCATGCCCTACCATGGCCTCCATCACACAGATGCCCTCTTCTGGACACCAAACAGAAAAGACTACACCCCCACCTTGCAGAGCAATGGCAACCAGCGTAATACGCCACACAGCCGACAGCTCTTTATATCAGAACATTCCACAAGCTGTCCACCCACAAAAGACTGAGAAAGCTCCTTCATCCCACCAACCCGAAACCCCTCCAGGAGGCACATGCCAAAACAGCATCAGACTGCCTGATAAGCCCTCCATTACGCCATCTTCACCGTCGCCGCCCCCAAACTCCAGTCCGCCAATCATATGCCAAATGTTCCCAATGGCCCAACCTGGAGTCATCTCAGCCACGTTTATTCAGAAGCCCAGCCCTGGGGTGAAGTCTATCTTACCACAACCGCTCCTCATGGGCTCGCCAGTGCCTCAGGGGACAGTGATGTTCGTAATGCCCCAGTCACCAGTGTCTTCGGCTCCACAGTGCCAACAGACTGTTATGACCCTAGGCAACACCAAGCTCCTGCCTCTGGCTCCCGCACCTGTTTACGTGCCTTCAGGACAGAGCAGCGCCACACAGGTCGACTTCTCCCGCAGGCGCAACTACGTCTGCAATTTCCCAGGCTGTCGGAAGACCTATTTCAAAAGTTCTCACCTAAAGGCGCATCTCAGAACCCACACAGGTAATTAATGTTTAGCGCATATTTAATGTAATGTTCTAATGTCTAAGTTAAGTAGGTCATCTAACAAGTCTTCTGTCTTCCAGGAGAGAAACCTTTTAGTTGCAACTGGGAGGGATGCGATAAGAAATTTGCGCGATCTGACGAGCTCTCCCGGCATCGACGAACACACACGGGTGAGAAGAAGTTTGTCTGTCCAGTGTGTGACCGGCGGTTTATGCGCAGTGATCACCTTACCAAGCATGCACGGAGACACATGACCACCAAGAAGATCCCATCTTGGCAAACAGAGGTGCGGAACCTCAACAAGATCACCGCAGCCAAGGCCTTGCCTGCTGGCACAGCACTTCCGGTCAGCATGTTGCTGCCAGCCTCGATCTAACCTGAACTCTGGACTCTCACTGATGTTATGCAGGGACTCACTTTATGAGGGCAAGGCTGCTGATTCTCTAATGGGCAAAACGTGATTATGCACTGGACTCCTGTCTTCTTTACTGCACATATTTGGCACTCTGCAATGGAACATTTTGTTTACTATTGTGTAAAAGATTAATGCACTCTTTTGCCAAAGTCTTTGTACTATGTTCGTCTTAAAATTTCTTCCTTTTTCTTTTTTTTGTTTTTGTATACATTTATATGTACATGTCTAGTGGAAATGTATGCTAAACTACACAAAATTAGAAAAAGGAAAATGTGTAAAAATGTATATGTGGATAATTATCTACACTGTGATTATCATATAATACTTTTATTTAATACCCTTTTTTATTAAACTCTGACAATTAAATGCGTTTTTGTCATTTTCTTAAGCCCTAAAGAGCTTAAATCTGGCAATCGAAAATTCAAGAACTCCTCTGTGCTTTTGGGATGGTGTGTTCTGGCTGTAGTTCAGTTCTGCTTCTCGCTGTTCGGTAACTGAACTTCCACTCTCACATTGCTGACACACCCATGATGCATCCACTTCCTGCCAGATTCGTGAGGTCTGTACTAGAACTTCTGTCTCATGCATCACTGCTAATTCATATCTCAGCAGCAAGTTGATGCAAGTAATTTTGTTCACTGTCAGCATCATTTAGGTCAGTACAAATGTGGAAAATCAATTTAAAGAAAATTAACAAAACAATATGCCAGACAGATACTAAGACATTTCATTTAAAGTTACATGTTCTTATTATTTATTCCTTCTCTCATAAGATATAAATATGTGCATTATAATATTTGTAAGTCACATAACGTTATATTATATCAATTATAAGGCCCTGAATCCCTGAACTCGATTTATTTGCCAAACACTGTAGGCCTATTAGTTTTGGAAAGGACATTGTGAAATTTGTGCTTACCACAGGCAGGAAATAAGTCGTGTGCTTTCCAGTACTAATAATGTTCCCTCAGAGATTAAGACCGGAAATGTATAATTATTGCTCAGACCACCGTCACGTTTTTTAATGGAAATTATGCACTGGCTCATTCGACTACTGCGTTTAAACAAGGACCAATCAGAATACAAGACAAACTGTGGATGTGGGAGGCGCGACCAACCAGCTATCAGAACCGCGCCCCGCCTCCTGCCTTACTGACCGACTTTCTCCAACCACAAGCCTTCAAATCAACTGTTCAATAATGCAGCAAAAGCGACACCGTGTGGTTAATACCTTTTGTGTTTTTCTTTATCTCGAATGCATATAAAGGCAATATACGTATATAAACAATATAATATTTATTAAATAAAATAATAAAAATAAAATAAACGCGTCATAAATTCCTATTGAATTTAAATGAAAGGCCATATTTGCCTTTTGTCCTGTTGGACAATTTTTATTAGGCTACTCCATGCAAGAATAACATCAAATATTTTTAAATCTACTCATGACGTTTTTCGTCTCCATCCTATTGGATTGTCAAGAAGAAAATATGATATAAACAGCTTTCGGTATTGACATTTTTAAATTTAGTAATTCAATTTCGGAGCCATTTTTATGTTGTTTTTGCTACTTTTACACCCGCTTTCAGAGGCTTAACCCTAGACTTAAGACTAGATGTAAATTTGCTTGCAAAACTTGCAAAAAACTTAAAACATGCCTTTGGTTTGTCTTAAGATGCACACCAGTAATGTTTTTTTCTAAGGCATGTTTATAAAAATTAATTGATAAAAATTTACTTTTTTCATAAGGTTTATCTAAAATAAACCAAATTATTTTATTGAAAGCAACACCACTCCAGATTTTCCAAACAGTAGGCTATCTGCGTGTTTTTCATTGTGTGCCTTAAAAGAAATTGTATTCAGCAGTTTGGAGACTATTCAATCTGGTGAACATACATCAGGGTAGTTTAGGGCAGTTAGGGGGCCTCTGCGGAGCCACTAAAACTGCCGATGTGCATTCCTGTCTTAGACGGGTGGAGGACTTTGGAAATGTGCTCAGGAAATGGAACTAAATTATCCACTCCATATGTTTTTCTCTCAGGCAAGCTGCTTTAAAGAATATTGTTCCTTAAAAAATGTCAGAAGCAATATATTTTTATTCCTTTTTTTTTTTTAAACAAAGAATTAGGCTTCTATAGCAGCCTTCCTGATAGCATGGACAGCTAAATGAAATCACTTTATCACTGTATATACGTCTTAAAATCAAACAGTTATTGCCAAAATATCAGTGGTTAAAAAAAAAAAAAAATCATGCTAATACTTTTTGGTGATTTATCAATAATCCTTCTCATACATATGTTCTCTTTTTCTTTGTTGTCTCAGAAGATCACTGTGGTTGTGAACCAAACTCCCTCTCGATTGTGTTCATGAGGTCCTCTTCTGAAGCATCATACAAAGGCAAGGCCACAGATGAACCACTACCTAGTCTAAATAACAAAAAGAGGATTTTTATGGTTAATAAAGGGACTTTACTATTCATTAGATATCTAAACTTCAATATAAAACATACAAGTAAAATACATTAATTGTGCTTTTTCATTTTCAATAGAAGTCATCAAATGCTACAATGTGTGTGTAAAATATACTTCACAGTAAACCTACATTAGTTTACACAAACTAACAATAATATACTTCCAATGCTAAAAATACCTCTAATGCGTTTCTTAATCTTAATGTTATAATTCCAAAATGTACTAATGCATTATTAATATCACAAGTTATGTCTGTTAATATTATTTAATAGAGCTAACATAAACAGTGAGGGTTTTTTTAGTGCTGTCAAACGATTAATCGCATCCAAAATAATGGTTTTCGTTTGCTTAATATGTGTGTGTGTGTGTGTGTGTGTGTTTATTTTGAATACAAACACAGGCCTTTATATACTTATATGTTGTTAATATATTAAATATATTTATACATAATATAAAATATGAGAATATAAATATATAAATGTGCATGTAAATATTTTGTAAATATATAATGTGTTTATGTGTATGTATTTATATATATACACATAATAAATATACACAGTGCATATACATATATTATGTAAACAAAAACTTTTATTTTGGATGTGATTAATCTTGATGAATCATTTGAAAGCACTGGTTTTTATTAACAAACGTTAACAAATATGCATTATACATTAACTGACATTATCTAATGGGACCTTAATAATATTTATTTTTTATTTTACTTGTGTCTAAAAATGAAAAGATAGGATTTCACAGTTTTCATTTTCATCTAAAATGATAACATATCCATTATTGACATCAAATTATAAAATGTATTGTACAATGTAATGCATACATATTTTGCATTCTTTTAAATGAATATTACAGACCAGTATACTCTCCACCAAGCATGGCACTGGACACATGTAAACTTCTTTCAGTGGAAATGATGTGTGTCACTAAGTTCAGATCAATAATTGATGGAAAACACTTACGAAGCTGTTGCTGTGTTCTTTATGTTGGCACAGTTCAGCAGGTCCTGAGGCCCGACCTGTTCACAAAGCCAGGAAACAGATAGGTATTCCTTACTTAATGGCTTTAATAGTTTCTATTAATAATTTATCATTGATTCTGGTTGCCACTGACCGAATGGAAAAAAGAAAAAACAATAGCATTTTAATGTGAAAACTTGAAAAATGAACAGCAGTCCTACCTTCCCATTACTGGAAGTTGGTGTGTTAATTTCATTTTTGTCACGTGTGCTGCCACTGTAAACGTCTCTGCCTTTGGCGTAGTAAAGTCCCAAAGACCTCGATCCAAACAGAAGTCCTGTTCAGTGATATATCAGCTGTGTCACAGTCAGCCAGGATTCTGTCCACTTCTTCGGCGAGATCGACGGCTGAAAACTCAGAGTCCTGCCCCTCACTGTTACAGTCTGCCTGGGCTCTCCTTCTGTTTGACACACGCAGATCTGAAGCTTTGGTCTTTGAGGGACCAAACAAATGACTTTCATCCCGTTGAACGCCGCTGCTGGAGACGGTTTCCTCTGCCACTGACACAGGTGCGACCTTTTTCATTCTGCTTTTTGATATGCCCATCTTTCAGATCAAACATTTCCACGCCACCTCTGTGAAGTATGCCCATTTCTACATCCCTAGAAAATAGACATTTTAGAACAAAATAAGACGCACAATCATCTAACATCCGTAATGTCCTTTCTTTATTGTTAGAGTCGCATTTGTTGCAAACAGCGACGCAACGTAAAACTACACGAATCATAATTAGCGAAAAGTACGCTACGCGTCTGTCAGAGTTGTGGATGACGTCGGTATTCAAATGACCAACCAAAATCTTTGTTTACAGCTCTGCCATCTGTCATAATAATGAGTGAACTGGATATGTAGTTATAACAGCTGCGTGACGATACTGCTGTTTCTCACAACACACTAAAACATAAAAAAAAATCCATTAACAGTGATATAAGTGGCTTTTATTGAATCAAACGTAAATCTATACAATGCATACATTTTCAACATCATCATACATTTTTTTTAACATCACCAAAGGAGGCGTCTAAATAAAAACAAATAAAAAACATTTTCGCTCATGTTTTAAAATGACACCCTTGATTTACGTCTTCAATCTACAATGTGATGTGAAACATCATCAGAATCTAAAGTTGCAGTGATATTTGGCAAGTGTACACTATGTAACAACACATAATAGATGAATATATAATGATGAATTAAGTTCTAGATAATTTCAGAACATTTTTGGACTTACAAAAAAAAACTTAGCAAGAAAAAACTACCACTTCAAAAAAAAAAAAAAACAACAACATTTCATGTAAACTATCATGAGATTAATAATAATAATGATAAAAAATTATATTAGCTGAACACATACCCTGCAAATAAATACAAATAATAATAATAATAATAATAATAAAAACACTATTCAATAGAAAGCACAATCTATGTAAAAAGGGAATTAAAGCCCAATGATACTATGATGCACATGGCTAAATTACATTCTATTTTTATATATAATTTAAAATGCTAACTAGTAGCTACAGTTTCAAATCACATTTTAGACACCATAAAGTCAATGATACTTTATTCATTAACTACTGCACAGCAGTAGGTTATTTAACTATTAACTCAGCAGTTCTTTTAGTTAAACTGTACAAACTGCGATTACTGAGAAGCTCTGTCCCGGGCACTGTGAGAAAGAGGGCAAACAAAATGTTTATCCCCCTGCCCTTTGAATTTAAGCAACTTTTAAGCAAATTTAAGCATCTTTTCTTTTCATCATTATTGATTAATCAGTCAAACTAATTTGGATTCCTCATCATGCCTCAGAAATCCCTTGGTTACTGTGTAACAGACCAGCAGTGTAAGTTTCCTGGTTGTTGTCATGGTAATAGGGTGGCGAGGGATTCTGTTTCCTCGGTCATTGTATGGTACAGCGCTCATGGCTCTGCTCTTCACTGGCGGAGCTGCTGGGGGTCTGGGCTTTTCTTTTGCCTTTAGATGGGGCGGCTGAACCATGATCGATAATGTGCTGCAGTAGGTCTTTACTCTCGCTAGGTGGCAGGTTGTAGAAGAAGTACTGCGGTGCCATCTGAATGAACCTGTCACAGGCAAACAGCAAAACTGATTACAAAGCATGGAAGTACAAATTGTTTAAATGGTTGAAATGAAATGCCTTGGGCAGTTAAAGCTTTATTTCTTTTTTTAAATGAAACAAAATAATTTATTTAAGTATAAAAGACTGCAAGCTAAATTATTGTTAAGACATTATTCATGACTGATCATGTACAATTAAAATAGATAAAAAATATAAAAAATTGTATAAATGTAGAAACAAATAATTAATATTTTATATAAAACAAAGTATAATAACAAATAGATTTCTACTTTATTTTAAATTAGTTTTTACTGATTATGTTAAGACATTTATGTTTTTAAAAATACTTTCATATGGTAATAAATGGGTATCTGAATCTGTTCAGTCAGTATGGAGCCTTGAGAATTATTAAAGCGGATTGAACAGAGAATAATGCAGTCACTTTCTGAAACAAATACAGCTGGAGATGTTTTCATTTTGAGTGTTAATTCTGTGGTTTAGTTTTCTATACAAAGCAGATGATGCAGTACATACTCATGTGCTGAGATCTGAGAGACAGTTCTGATACAGTTGTTCTCTGACAGCGTGTGCTCATGGTACAGAACCCATTCTGGCAGGTTCTTCTTGTGCATCTCGGTTCCGTAGCCAGACAGGGGATGGATCTGAGCCACATGTTTATGGGTCAGCATGAAGTAATTCCCTGACCCATCAATGTCCCTCGCCACCTGGAAAACCCCAAAGAGATTAAACAAAGGAAAATGCATTAGAACAGCACACAGGCAGGGTTTCAGACACACTAAATTTAAAAACCACTGTGCCGTTTACTAATCTGCCTTCATTACAGACGTTACTGCGCCAATGCAATAATTTGAAAGAGAATTAGTGCACCCATTTCCACTTTTGTGCATTAACACAGTGCACTTTGGAAAGAATTTAATCCTCTTTCTAGTTCAGTTTTAGAGAGAAACATTAGGGAGCTGCCTAATACAAAGCACAACTAGACTATATTACAGTTTTTAAGAGTGTTCTACTTTGTATATAATATATCCATACCTGCATGAAGAAGCCAGCTAGTAAGGCACGTTTGATGTTCAAGCTGTTGCTTTTAGAGCCAAAGGCAGGTAAAGACACTGGCAGCTCTAGCCGTTTCAGGATTTCTGTTAGTTCAGAGCGTATCGCATCCGCTGTCTGAAGAGCAGACAGACTGAGGAAATGGTCTTCACACCATCGTTCCACATCAGAGTCTAAAAATACACGTGAATGCAAATTAAACACTTTATATATTATAATCGATAGATTTTGTTAGTCAGCTACTGTCTTGTTTAATTCAGAATAATGGCTTTTAATGGATATGCATGTGGATTATAGACTTAGGTGGCTTCAGTTAATTGCTTTAATGCACAAAAATCACTCACATGGCCCTTCCTTAGCATATTTGTAAGCATTAAAGATGTTAATAAGGGTGAAGTGGTCCCCATCTGTATGCTGGAACCTCTGATGACACAGTAGGGCCTTCTGTCTCAGTTCCACTGGGGGTGTAAGGAAACTGCTCGGAGCTAAATAAAAAAAAGAGAAAAAGCTTTATAATAAATAATAAATGTATTTGTAAATATATGTTTAATACCGATAATAACTTGGTGTTTTATTTTAGATTTAATATTTAAATTGAAGGTACAGCAACTGTGAGTTGACATGAGTTCCACATATAACTGAATGGAGCACAGGCATAATGGAAACGCAGACACATGGTGGTACAGCTGTTGAGTGGATTGTACTGAGACAGGATTACCTGTTAACATTGCAGCAATGGTCAGCACTTCGCTCACACAGTCAAATTCGCAAGACGCAAGCAAAGTCTTAGCCATCTGTGGCTCCAGAGGAAACTCTGACATGATAATTCCAATCTCGGACAGATTTCCGTCATCATCCAAAGCAGCAAGATAGTCAAGTTCCTCTAAAGCTTGCATCAGGCCTTCTGGATCTATCATAAAAGTGAAAAAATATATATTTAATATGTTTTAAAATGTGAATAATATTTTTCCAAGTTTGCTAATAATCAATTCTAGAAAAAAATACAATTTAATATAATAATAATATTAAAATAATAAGTATTTTTCTGTCTTCTATCTATCTGTCTATGTTTGGCTAATAAAAAAATGACCCTGTTTTGCTATTAAAATGAATGTCAACTGCTTTGACAATTAACTGTAAGAAAATAATTTTGAGTTGAAATACAGAAATTGAAATAAAAATAAACAGAAATATAAAAACGTATAAACTTTTTTTTAATAAAACCTGAAAATACAAAAACAAATGTTTATTTAAAATCTTGATAAATACTATAAAATTATATAAATAATACTAAAACTGACTTAAATTAAAGAAGTTAATCAACATCATTAAAGGTATGTGATTTAAAAAGTAGCAGTCTGGTTCATTTCAATAAAATAAGAACAAAACATTCATATGAGTGATTAAAGCTATAGGTGACTGTAAAAACACTAACTAGTATTATTGGAAGTCAACAGAGTATCTGTGAACTGTAATGCATTTTATTCTATAGAAATGGCTGTTGGTCTGACAGTGCAGACAATAAACCGACAACTAATCTGCAGCATAACAAGATCGCCTCACATATTTGCATGAAATAAACAAGTTCATCTAGTTCATCCAACCATGTTGTTTTCAGAGAAATACTGTTGTCGTAGCTCCACTAATGATGCTGCTCATCTGACTGGTGCGTGTTATGGAAGCAGGTTATCTTTGGAACAATGAACCCAGTCAGAGTGCTGTCGGCTCAGCTAACACACGGCTCACCACCTCTTAATACCAGCAGTGAGCAGGACAGGCCCATCTGCACCCTTACTGTGAGCCAAGAGAACCTGGCTGATCCCAGCTTTGCTTGGCTATTGTAAACAGCGGATAGTGAACAACTTGTTTGTGTTTAAACAAACTGCTCAGATTTGTGTGTGAGACTCTATGAATAATTTAATCTCCAATATGTGAAAGAATAAACAGTGTAGCTACATAGATTATACAATATTTTATGGTGCAAAAAGATCACCTAAATATACATTAAAGATGGATTTCAAGCCATATCTAGAGAATTAGTTTAAATGAACCCTTTTGATTTGGAAGTAAGCACATAGCAACTGTATATGTGCCTTCATATAGTGCTGTATTTTAAGAGACATGATTGAAATTTAGAGAGATTTGATAAAAATCAATTCTAAAATAGAATTGTATCTCACCTGGTCTGTCAATAAAGTCGCAGTGACTCAGGCCAGCAATTTCCATGCGCTTCAAGAAGAGCACAGTGGAAGTGATGTCAGACTCAAGAATATGAGGAACACTCTCAACAGGAAGTGATGTGTCCTCTTGATACAAACAGAAACACTTGCCTGCAGAAATAAAACATTTTAGGCATGTTCAGATTCAGTGCAAGCCAACAATTTTAAGAAACTTTTATATTTGTTTATGTTCACCCAGACCAAACATTGGTCAAACATTAAGTAAAATTAATAATATTGTGAAATAATATTACAATTTAAAAGACTGGTTTTCTATATTAATATATTATAGAATGTGATTTATTCCTTTAATACAAAAAAATTCAGCATAATTTCTCTATTCTTCTGTGTCATGTGATCCTTCATAAATCATTAAGAAACATTTCTAATTATTATTAATGTTGAAAACATAAAAAAAAAAACCTTTTATTCAAAAGAACAGAATATTATGTATATATTTAATATTATGAATGTCTTTGTTGTCACCTTAGATAATGTGTCTTTGTTGAATAAAGTATTAATTTCGTTCAAGAAAAAGGATTAACCCAAACCTTTAAATGTTAATGTGTGTAGAATTTTCCAAAAAACAAAGTGCTCACCTGTTGGGCCTGCAAGTTGTTTGCGGCTCTCAGCTTGGCTCTTGCTGATTTGTCGAATAACAATGGAATTGGCTCTGATTCTAGGATTATACACCTGTCACAATAAAACATCAATGTTTCATGTCCACCAATCAAAATGTATACATTATATAACAAAGAGTTCACAATGAGGACTAGTATCTGTAAAGCTCAAAATAAAAACAAAATCACTACATACATATCTTTTTTGCACTCCAGCATCAATCACAAAGCGAATGCTGTGAACAGCCCAGAACAAATCTTCACTGGGGCTGCAGGTGAGGAAGACTCTCCTACTCTTGCTCTCTTCAGAGAGCACTGAAGGACTGTCTCCTTGCTCAGGGCACAGAGACACAGGCACCAGCTCGCCATGAGACAGCGCAAGATTGGCACCCTCTCTCCGCAAAATGGCATGGGCACATTCAATCTCCTTGAAAAAAAGAAGAAAGAGAACTTTCTATTACCGTGGAAATTGTGTTCTGTGCAAGATTCCCTGAAGGAAAGCAGGTTGGCATTTATGTGACATGAAACTAAGGATCTGCCCATTGCCTGGGCTCACAAAACATTTTAGATAAGACATGAAAAAAAAATATATATATAATTACATAATTTATAGATTTAAATGCAATCAAGTATCTATTTAATACATTATATATATATATATATATATATATATGTGTGTTTACCCACATAAACCACAGGAAATTATAATAAAATTGGGTCAAAACAGCCTGGTGACAAACTTTTTTCAAAATATCTTCCTTTGTGTTTGGCAGAAATTCATACAGAATTGGAACTACTCAAGAGTGAGTAAATGATGACAGAATTTTACATTTTGGGTGAACTATTCCTTTAATGTTTAAATGTCTCTTACTTGCTCAGTTGCCAGAAATGTCACAATGTCTCCATGCTTTTGATTCTGATGTATCTCCAGAGCCAGTCTAAGAGCAGAGCAGAGGTAATCCTTCACACCTCCTCTCCCGCTACCGTACACCACCTCACAGGGCTGCAGCCCATCCAGCCGGATCTGAGGAACGCTTCCATAGTGACGTAGCAGTTTCTCAGCAGAGTGAGGGGCGGTGAGGATGACCAGCCTGAGCTCTGGCCGTGTGATGAGCACGTCTTTGAGCAGCCCGAGGAGCAGGTCTGTACTGACGGTGCGTTCCTGGGCCTGATCAATGACCACCACGCCACACTGCTCCAAGAGGGGGTCCGACATCATATCCCGAAGCAGCACGTCATCTGTGCAGTATCTGCAAAGCAACAGATGTTACTGCAGGTCTGCATCAATTTAACACAAACAAAAATAGTGTGCTGAGCGGAGACAAGCACACATGACTGGATGATAATTTACTCTGGGAATTGTCAGTGTTTTCCTTAAGGTCAGTGTTTTCATTAAGTCAGACCCTCTCAGCTGTTCTAATCACTGTTCTGGCTCTTTTGTTCGCCAGACTGACTTATGGCTGCTCTGAAAGCTCTGATGAAGCATATGGGCAGTACGGAAACACGGCAGCTGCCTTGGAGACCCCCAGACTGAGCCCCCTCAGCCTTTTGTTAGCTTTTATATTGTTTAGATGGACAGGCGCCCCTGAAAAGAAGATGCACGTGTGGTGGTAATGAAGGGGGGAGGTGCAGATTGCAGAAATTCATGGAAAAAAAAGTCTGAAAATGACCAAATAATACTGTGCTATTTTTACATGCCTAGGGGTCATATACACACCTCAGTACAGTGTCGGGGGAGCAGCAGGTCTGAAGTGGGATGCTGTATCCAACCTCATTGCCGATGTTGACGTCCATCTCATCGGCCACACGGAGGGCCAGATCCACCGTGCTCTGCTGATGAATCTGAGTGCACACTACCATACCGTTCTGATACTGCGCAGACAGGCAAAACTCTGCACACCACTGAGGGATCTAAAGAAAGATTAACATAGAAAACCACATGCTGAAATACCCAGAAATAAGATAGCTGTGCTACTTTTAGTGATAAACTAACTCACTTATAGGTTATATAGGTTGCATCTGTGATGTACTGTGAGATCTGAGATTAAGAATAAAAGATTCAATAAATTCACTCTAAAAGTAACTAAAGTTCAGTTCAAAATCCAGCCCTAATCCACCCTGAACATGGAATGAGGTTTAAAATACCAAATAAAACATTAATACAGCCTACTTATTCAAACGGCTATAAAATAAATATCCTAGTTTTATAATAAACACACTATGCTATAACATATAAACTCACCTGAGTGCTTTGTCCTGTTTTAGCGGTGCCAGTAACTATCACAATCTGGCTGCTCATCAAACTGTCCATAAACTCGCATTTCACTCCCCACACCGGCAGACCTTTTCTTTCTCTTAATAGTTTGTAATATCTTGAAGAAAAAGGGAGCCCGTCGAACTGATTTAACTCCAGCACATCATCTGTATCAATATCTTGAGTTTCGCTGGTTTCATATAGTTTCTCCACATCTGTTGATAGCTCCATTTCCATCGTTGCCCTAACACGCCTTCTCTCTTCAGTGGCAAAAATAAATCAAACTGAACAAATCGACTAAACCACGCTCTATTAGTTATGTGACATATTTATGGTCTTAAACAGGTTACCTCCTCCAGATGAGTGTTAGGAACCCGCGCTCAGGACATACAGACCCTTTGTGTCATCAGTTGTCCCGCTCAGTGAGTGCACTAATGATGTCCGATTCGTGACGTGAACGAATCGTTTAATTTAATCGGATCTTTTTAATGAACCGAGAACCGGTCGTTCCCAAATCGCACTGAATCGGGTTGCTCTCGAGTCATCAACTGCTACGTTTTGAAGTGTATTAAACTGGTTCAAAAGCTACTTTAAAAACTGAAATATTAACAGCTGAATTTTGATTTTAAGTAATTATTAAAACGTGTAAATGTTTTTATAATGTAAATAGTTTGTTGTAAATTCAAGCATGTTTAGGTTCTATGTTTAATCAACTGAATGATAACTGTACCAAACTGAATGTGGACACATAAAATTACAAAATAAATAAATAAAAAATACAGCCTTACTAATAATTTACGTTAATATTTTCTCAACCAGAGATTTCTTACGTTTTTTTAAAGTTTTTCTAGAGCTTAAAAAACATGTAAACTAATAAAATGTCAGGGCCCTTTTATGATGACTGTTTTTCTGGTTATGCAAGTTCTAAAATATTTTAGAATTTGTGAACAAAACATTTATTTAAAATCCTTTAAAGCATTTAACATGATACCAGGGACCACGTGATGACGTAAAAGAATCAATAAATCATTTTCGATCCGGTTCTTTGAATTATTTGATCGAAAGAACCGATTCGAACATCTAGTCATTAGCGCACTGAATCACCGCTCATAGGCGCAGAGGCAGAGATTTTGAGCGGTCATGTGGTTATTTAATCCCATCACAATACAATAGAGCCCAAGCTGATGAAATTGACTACAGGGTAAAACAAGGATTCATTCTCAATAACCATACATCGCTCTCATGTTAAAACAAGACTAATATGAACACTCGTGTTTTGTGTAACTAAAAGAAAAAAGACTGCGCGCACTGCCGCACCAGTGCTGTCACCATGACAACGTTAATGCTAGCACACTAAGCACAGTCAGATGTGCTCGAGAGAGAGCAGAGAGGCAAACACACAGCAGACTCCTACAAACTAACATCCTGTGTGGGGATTTCTATACAGAGCAATACAAGGACACTGACTGAGACAGCGATGAACCCAGGTAGACATTTGATTTGTGTTAAGGCCTGTTTAATGTTTGCTAGAAAAGTTATTCGGGAAAACTTCATTCAAAACAACACTATTGCAACGTAGTTTTAAGAATGCAGTCTTTAACATGCCTACCGTATGAAGTTGCTTTATCCCGCGCTTATATTTGATTAACGTAATACAGTAAGCAAAAACCTTTTTTTATATTTCGGTCACAATTTAGTTTGAGGACCAATTCTGACTTTACTAAAAACTGCGACTTTTGCCTCAAACTAAATAAACTAATTTGCTGCATATTAATAGTACGGTAGTTGTTAAATTTTGGTATGGGGTAGAATTAAGAGATTAAAAAAATATGATTACGCAGAATAAGATATTAATATGTTCTTTATAAATAGCCTACTAACAAACATGCAATATGCTAGTAATGCTAATATGCAAGTTATATGCTACAAAATTATTAATGTATATTATGTTATGTTTCTAGACCTGTTTAGGAGAAAAGGACAAATACTAATGTTTTCTCCAGCAACAGTGATTAAAAAGTAATGGGTAATCTTTTAATTTAATTACTAACCCAGGAACAATCTTTTGTGGTTTGTTATTCCTCGGGTATTGTTATGTGATATTCATGACCTTTATTAAGATGAAACCATCTTGGCTGCGGTTTACCCATAAGTCACACCTGAATAGCAAGATCATATCATAAGCTGCTGTATCAGATAACTGCATATTAACTATAGATTGGCTTAGGTTTCAACCTCTGTCAAAACACATATAAAAAAAAAAGTAATACAACTGCGTTGGATATTACTGCAAAGCTTAATATATCTAAAAATTCACATTATTTTAACTTCAACAACTTTAATATATGAAATACATTATATTTTACATCTTATATTTTCTCCAGCAAAATATCCAGAAGTTACTCTTGTGACTGGGAAGGTCACTCACCACAGTATCGAGCTGAGCTGGATGAATGAAGAGAATAAACCTCGAAACGGACCTCCTGAATGCTGGACCCGCTTCTCTGTGGAGCAAATGGACCCCAAAACACACACATACAGCACTGTATACATGTCAGTTTTCTCTTTTTGATGGTGATTTTTTTTTTACAACATATTAAAAACCAGCTTTTTAGCAACAAACCATATAATAATATGTTGGTGTTTTATCACAGAGGATACGGCACTCATCATCTTATAGAGGGCTTGGAATCCAGCACCTCCTATAATTTTAGACTGAGGGTCACCAGAGCCTCAGGGGAGTGCAGCCTCAGTCCCGTGGTCTCTGTCTTCACTACGCGTGAGATATTTTGCTGTACCTCCAGCAATGGCTTCTTTGCCATCACTACATTACATTTTAAAATAGAAAATAATTATTTTAAATTGTGATAATATTTTAAAATTGTACAGATTTTGATATATTTTTGATCAAATAAATACAGCCTGTTTAATGTTTTCTAATGTTTTGATGGTTTGTCCACAGGTGAGCCTTTCAGTGGGAAGAACCTCCACCATGCTGTGAACAGGGAGGATGAGGAGGAGCTGATCACAGTTCTGCAGTCAGGGTGGGATCACACACAAACATTGGTATTTTTGGTTTATGCAGACTTGCCATAGGCATAATGTTTTTTATACTGTACAAACTGTATGTGAAACTTTGTGCAGGTTTAGATTTTCATAAAAACACAATTTAGTATGTTTTTTAAGCCGTTTGAATAACGGGACATTGGTTGTGTACTCATAAACCACATTCAAATTGTAATACCTCTGTCATACCCATGTCATTAAACAAATTTGTGTCCCCATAAACCACAAATACCAACACATACACTTCACCAGCACTTCATGCTTGTTCATATGCTATATTAGTATTAACATTGTACTGATTCAAGGAATATTTTACCCGTAAATGAACATTTTGTCATTGTTAATCACCCTCTTGCCATTCATCCTTTCTTCTGTGGAAGAGGGTGATTAATGAGGACAAACTTTTTAATCTTTACGTGAAATATCTCCTTAAATGCCAGTTCACACATTAATCATAGCCCCTCTCATGTAATTCCTCTCCTAGAATGGTCGACGTGGATGTTTATGACAAAATGGGGTTCACCCCTCTCATGGTGGCAGCACAGAAAGGTTTCACCAGGTTAACAAGCTTCCCTTCTTATTCATTTAAACACAAAATTAGTGGACATTAGTAATCATGATTAGCATCTGTTTGTTTTTTAGATTACTGGACATTTTATTGAAGCATGGAGCTGATATTAACAAGAGAGACAGCACTGGAAAAGACTGGTGATTCTCCATTCCATGCAGTTGAATTTTAGAAAAATTAATATCTTCTGATATATATTTTCATCTATGCATGTGTTTTTTTATCAGTCTAATGCAGGCCTGTTTTGCTGGTCACCTGAACACAGTGAATTATCTGCGTAACTGCGGCTCCACATGGCAGTCCCGAGACATGGATGGCTGCACGCCGCTTCACTGGGCTGTGGATGGAGGACACCTGCCTGTCATTACATATATGATCCAGGATGGATGTGAGGTCCGAGGACAAATTTTAAGCCATTTTATGTGTGCAAAAACAACATTAAAAGAATAGTTCACCCCAAAATGACAATTCACGGAGAATTTAAGTTCATTGCATACTGAAATTTTGTTAAATCATGTTTACACACTGCCTGAAACTTTTGTCCGTCATGAAAAAAATTGAATAAGGTTAGATTTTCTCAGTTTTTGCATCCTGCAATTTTGGACTCGGTGTGCAAGGACCTTAACTCACCCACAGGCCATCCAAGGTGAGTGTTTCTTCATCGCATTACAGCACTTGCTCACTAATGGATCTTTTGCATAGAATGGGTGCCATTAGAATAAGAGTCCAAACATATGATAAAAACATCACAATAACCCACAACTAACCCGCAGAACTCCAGTCCATCAATTAACGTCCTGGGAAGCAAAAAGATGCATGTTTGTAGGAAACAAATCTGTCAGTAAGGCTCTTGCTTCTGGCCAAAAGTGCATGATAATTCTTTATCCAGTGAGAAATTCCAACTCTGTTGTCCTTTCATATCAAAACCCACAAACATGTTTGTTTAGAACATTTTTTGCTTGATCTGTGCACATTTCTCTCCTGATTTAGATAAGACCACTTTCTCCCTGGAGAAAACAATGTTATGGATAGAGGACTGATATTTCAGCTGGAAGCATTTGGAAGTTAAAAGTATCTTCATGATGGACTTGTTTATTACAGAGAATTTAAAGCATTTCATTTTTGGGTGAACTATTCCGTATTTCATAGCTGAAGTTACCGAACTTTAGTTTCACTATTTCACAGATTTTTTTTTTAGATATACTGTTTGTGGCCCATTAGTTTGTCAGATGGTGACTTGACCCAGCATTGTCAGTTTAAAGCATGTGTTTTTGTACTCTGACAGGTGGATGTGATGGATAAAGTGTCTCTCTGGACTCCTCTCATGCGTGTGGCAGCCATCAGTGGAAACGCTGCGGTCGCCTCTGTCCTCCTCCAGGCTGGAGCTGATGTAAACGTTCTTGACAAAGCTGGCAAGACACCACTAATGGTATTTATCATCAAAACTGCCACTAAAATTGTCAAGGACAAGATGGATGACATCACTGGGGGTTTTGCTTATAATTTTTCAGGTTGCTGTGCTGAATAACCATGTGGAGCTGGTGAAACTACTGCTTGACAGCGGAGCAGATCACCATATGAAGAACGAGGTAACAGATTATGATCATTATGATATTCAGAATGCATAAATGATTAAACAATACAAGTAGAGCAATAAAACTTTTTGCCACAGGATAACTAATAACATGTCTCATAAAACCATATCTACACCCTAATGTAGTATGGAGCAAGTGCAATGGATATGGCTAAAGCATTTGGGAGACAGGTAATATGACAAACTATACATGAACAAATTAATATTTTGTAGCTTGGAACAAAAAGACAATTTCTGTTTCAGAGCATCATAAACTTGCTGGATAATATAAGCTTGGACGATTCAAATTGACTGACATCAGCGAGACAATTCTATTATGGAGACAAGAAATGATCTTTATCTT
This sequence comes from Enteromius radiatus, assembly GCA_032357445.1. Classification (NCBI taxonomy): domain Eukaryota; kingdom Metazoa; phylum Chordata; class Actinopteri; order Cypriniformes; family Cyprinidae; genus Enteromius; species Enteromius radiatus. Next base: position 11,645,499 of record JAUCMS010000031.1, on the reverse strand, counting down.
AATGTCATATTTAACACATTACAGTAAAGCCTTATTAAAAACAACTTCCTAGTTCCTAGTGTAAAATAAAATGAAATTGAATTCACAATAGCAATATCCTTGTTTATTGTTCTCTTTCAAGTCCTTACATTATCAGTATCCAGTAAAATTTTTTTGAAGGCATTCACATTTCCCTTTTTTATCCCAATTCATAGAAATTAAAATGGACTTTGTTGATATAAAATTGTTACACAATGAATTCAACACCCAGTGCAAAAACTGAGCAATCATCTTTGACCACAGAGTAAAAACAAAAGAAGTGAGCATTTAACACGTCCACATGAGTGCATATAAAAAAGTGAAATGTACATACATTGTTGTGAATAGGTAAACAAGAACATAACATAACACACACAGGCTTGGCTTGAATGAAATACTGTGACAGCTGGGATTGTTATACTCCCAAATCAACAACGCTGGAATATTATGTGGAAAAACCGAAGTGTAATTTCCCCCTCAGGGTGAAGTACCAAGCAGAACAACAATCTCATAAGTTTATGAAAAACAGTGAGCCCAGCTGTGCATAAAGAGAGCTGTGTTATGGGCAAGAAGGAACCACTTGTTGTGTAAAAATGCCATAGTTGTGACGACACACACACACACACACACACCAGCAGTGATATTTACTACATCCTGTGTACTTTACATCATCTTGATGTTGAACACTTTCGTGAGAAGGGACTGAAAAATCACTGTTTGTCTAAAGAGACTATACTTAAATCATTCAAAAGTTTGAGGTCTGTAAGATTTTTTCGGAAAGTCTTTTATAAAGCTGTATTTATTTGATCAAAAATACAGTAAAAAAGTGTAACCTTGGAATATTATTACAATTTAAAATAACAGTCTTCTATTGAAATATTTTTTTAAAGGTAAAGCTGCATTTTCAGCATTATTACTCTAGTATTCAGTGTGTGTGTATAGATAGATAGATAGATTTTTTTGTTGAAGTAAAAGTAAAATACTGTATTTTCGGTTTACAAATCATTACTAATAAGTAATACATATCTTTGCTGTCACTTTTGATCTGTTGAATGCATCCTTGCTGAAAAAAATGATTCATTTCTTTGAAAGAAAATTTTACAGACCTTAACTTTTGTGTATACTTTCAAAAATAATAGCAGAAATACAGTACAGAAAATTCAACATCCATAACCTCAAGTATCGGAAGATATTTCACAGAACGTGTGTATACAGCACAACAAGGCCATAATGACACAGACATGACAGCTGCTGGATGCTGATAGCTCAGTGGGAATGCTGATCTGCTATTCCGCAGTATTTTAAGGTCTGTGGTGTCACTACATATTTTGTGTTTGCACTGGTATTTCTCTAGTCTAAATGTTTCAAAACATGTTGAAAAAAGGAACATCATGACCTTTCAAGTGTCATACTGACTAACATACTGTTTTTTATATTTTTTTTCACTTTCTGTAGATAAAGATGACACACCATTGCTATGCATATGCTCTCTAGATGACTCGGTCCTATTGATGTAACTCAGTTTTGGCTGTTTAATTTTCAAGCACATCTCTCTTCAAGAAGTCACATGGTTTGAGGTATCATTACAAACAAAGCTGAATGCTTAGGGCTAAAGTTGTAGCAATAGTAGTAGCAATTCTTGCTTTGGCGGATACTGTAGCACTGCATTTGCTCAAGCGCATGCTATTTCAAGGTACTGTAGCTCACGAAATGTTGGGTTTGTCAATTCTCAAACAATAATGACTTGCATTACTTCCTCCTTTATAACATCGTTCGTCATCATGCCTCATTCAAGTAATTGTTAAGGTTTTTTTGCACATTTTAAAAACAGGTCTTTTTGAACTTCACAACACTACTGTAAGTCTTGCCATAAGATAAATGTAAAAAAAATTAAAAAAGGAAAATATGATTGGAGCGGCTTATGTTCAATCAGCATTGTTTTCAACATGTAAAAACAAACATAAAATTGTCATACAGTAAAAAAAAGTGTCAAGCACAGCACATAGTTTCCTCCTCACAATAAATATACATCTTAAATAGTTCTGCAGTACCTGAGCGAGGACAAACTAACACCTTTTCTGAGGAGGCGCAGCACCAAGGTGTCCGGTCAGCCCTCTTCTCTGTGAGACCCTCTTCTCTTGTTTCTGCAGGGCTGGTCACTTGGTCCAACAGAGTTTTTATAGTGCAAACAAGTGTGTTCAGATGCTGGTGAAATTCATCCAGTGCTGTGGTGTCCATATGTCAGTGATCATAAAAGGGCTGTGGTAATCTGGGAAGAGGTCTACAATAAATCCCCCCCCAAAAAAGCAGTTAGTTTTCATCCATATATATGTGATTTTGTCAGGAGTATCACAGTGGGACTGACCTGTTTGGCAGTGGTATGGCAGGGGGCGGCCGTGGTACTGTTGGAATCGGGATAGCTAGAGGTCCAGGTATCCTAACTCCCACCGTGGATGTGCTTCGACCCGCCCCAAGGCCTCTGATTAAGGGGTCTGCGGGAAGTGGTTTCTGTGGGGGACTGGGCTTGTCGTGGTCCTTTAGATAGCAAGACATAAGATTTCCTGGTTTATCACACATAATGAAACTATTATACCAAACGTCCAAGGGGGCCACATTAACTTCTAGCTCAATAGAAGTTATTGCTAATATTTAGTAAAAAGAGTAAATATTTAAATTATGAATTATATATTAAAGCAATTAAACTGTAATTTAACCTCATACTATCTATTTAAAATAAACAAACATAAAAAATGTGATGCATACTTGTCAATCATAGTAATTTAAAGTATTTGGAAGCACAACATGAATCTTGGTCAATTAATTTAATATATCCAGTGATATCTTCGACAACAGTTTGAGTAAAAATAAAATTTTTTTTTTTAAAGTGTGTAAATAGTGATAGCGTCCTAGTTCCACTAGATGGAGCTCTGCTTACACTTCTCCTGGTAAACCCTGTTCGTAACGATGCAGAATAACAAAACAAAATGTGCAGCACTCCCATCCCCATCACCCAATACACTCCATGTTAAGTCAAGAGGTCATCGTGTGTTACCAATTTACTCAGAGGATGAGGTCATGGCATACAGCTGTTACCTTTTCACAGCTGTTCAGCCTTGTTTTGTGGAAAACAGTGGAGAAACTGACTAATCCAAAGTGCTAAGACAACAAAATCATCCATTTCTGTCTTTCCGAAACAACATTTTTTCTCCTTTCTGTTTCTAAGCATTACACCCCCTAGTAATTTGTTCCTGCAAAACCCTCATCCTAGAGAAAGTAATGCCATTACGACAATACAAGACCTTTTAATCATGAACGCACGGCGGTGTGTCGAGCCATGAGGCCAATTTGTGAGAACACCGTAAGAGGTGAAAGTGTTTCATGGCTCCCCGAGTAAATGTGAACTCAGTCAAGTAGAAAAGGGCACTCAGAGAGCACTAAACAAACCGCGGTGATTTCATATGTAAAAAGGTTTTAATGTGAATGCTTTCAATGAGGTCATTACATAAACCAAGCATGCTTCGGTGTATCAATCATATGTATTGTGTGGCACAGCTACAGTATGTGAGCTCTGAAAGGCTTTTTAATGATGGAGAGCAAAAAACTTGTTAATGTTTATGTATTATATATGCATAAGGTTTATTCGTATTCCATTCACTATAAGGTAAGATCTATAGAATCTGGTAGCAAAATGCATAGGTGCATTGTTAAATGCTATGTATTTGATGTTATTCCTGTGTGTGGAGCTCCATCTTAACAATATTTTACAAATTATGTCACAAGTGCAAAAAATGTTCACTTTCACAATCTAGAAGGAAATTATTTTCAACAGCATGTCACAGATGCTTGTATATTTGAGATATATATATATATTTTTCCCTGGAGTACCAAGCCAAACAGCCTCCTACCTCAAAATTTCAACCTTAATACTATTATTCTACCTTTTAAAAGAGAATCTAGTAAACCTCATCTCATGGATTAACCTTTGTGTTTGTTATTTTAGAATACGTGTTATTGTATATGTTATAACCAAAATACCCATTTTTCACTTCCATAGCTAGATAAATGTCTTGTTGAGGCGATCCTTTCATACTGTGCTGGATGTAACCACAGTTAGTTTGCTGCACTGCCGTGAAGTCGAGCTGAGATTCAAAGCAACAGATGTTCTTCTTCATGCTGTCTGATAGCGTATCCTGCCAACGTCCCCGAGCAGCACTTATCGTCTAAACCACATACCTTCACACACGGACGTCTCTCATCCCATCTCACAGGAAAGCTCTCATGCACCCGTCCAATCTCATTCTCTCCGTATCACTTTCACTCCTCCGCCCGCCCTGTCTACCCCACTCTAATATTTTTTGTCTTCTTTTATCTTCAACTGGAAACTTCATATAAGAAATTGATGTGCTGTGTGCAGCGATGGAAAGTGTAACGTCCTTGCTAATGTCTCCTTATCTCCCTTCACTTGGTTTCTGCATCTGTCAGTCGCTTTCAACCACTGAAGTTGTATCAGCTGCAGTCTTAGGGGTCATTTACACAGCATGCGTTTTAGCATTCTAAAACTTAGAATGAGAAAAAAAGGTCTCAAGACGGGTCTTAACTTATTTTAACTTTGAGTGCCATATTTTTGGAATGCAGAGACACACACGAGCCTCTGGAAAAGACGTATGATGAGCGAGACATCAGTCTAGCAGGTTTACACAGAATGTGTTTTAGCATTCCACTGTGCTACTTTTCTGTTGATTTTCTGAGTAAGCGGGCCCTTATGGTAAAACCTCCTGACCCACAAGCATTTTTGCAATAATTTTTGTGATAACAGGCTAACAATGCTTATACCAAATCATAATAAAGGAATATGTCATTCAGATTTTGTACATGATGTTTGTACACACATCATATACTAATCAGGAGCTATATGATAAAGCACTGACTACACATTCTACTTGTTTTCAAGATGATCCGATAATATTCAGTATTTATTATTGTCAATATATTGACAATGGATATTTCATTGTGCATTCTTCTTATTAAATATAATCCTTAGCTAAATCTCTAAAGCTAAAAATGGATATCTATTGTTACTATTACACACACACGCACATACCTATATTAAGATGTAAAATTATATATATATATATATATATAATTACTATTGTTAAATGATTAATCGCAATTAATCACATCCAAAATAAGTTTTTGTTTACATAATGTGTAGTGTATATTTATAAAGACATATGTTACATTTATATATTAACTATATTTATATGAATGTAAAAATATACATGTAAATATTTGAAAAATATATTTGTGTTCCTTTATATATACATACATTAATACGATTAATCGTTTGACAGCACTAAAATAAATAAATATTTATACACACACACACATATATGTAACATTTAAAATTCTATAGCATTATATTGTCATTTTTACACCACTAAATTTATTTATTTTTTTATTAATTTTATTTTACATTTATTTATTAAAAAAACACACTCGTGTTGCATCTACATGAGACACTGCAGCTCTTCCAGAAGTTCCAGGAGTCAGCAGTCACGCAAGTTACATATAATATCCCAGAAATAAAGCAAGAGAGAGAAGCCCTATTTCCAGGGTATTAAAGTACATTTTTGGCGTGACATGTAACTGTGTACATGGCTTACAAGGGAGTGGGAAATAAAGAAAAATGTGAGAAGAGCTGTGATTTTTGGTGCCAATGTTATTTACATTCAGGAGTTCCTAAATGATGTACTACTACATGTTAAGGCCAAACTCAATACGAGTAGTAACGCTACCTCCCCTCCACTGTCTCGTACATTCTGTACAGTCTGAGGCTGCCAGCACTTACCTGGATGTTAGTGTAGGGCAGCTGGCGTGGGAGTGTGTGGAAGCCTGCCGCTCTGCCTGGCGAGTGTGTGTGTGACACCAGGGTTCTGTGAGGCTGCAGACCTGTGATGGGCATGGGGTGGCTGATGTGGACGGGCTGGCAGCGCGTGGGACATTCAGGCAGCCGACGCAAACTGTGGAAGTTACGTGGAGGAAGGAGAGGCTCCGAACTAGGATGAGACATCTGTGGAAAACGGGCAGCATTTCAAAAATAAAGACAAGAATTCTATACTACTGCTTGCTACTGCTAACCTTTAAGACCTTTCGAGGAATCATTCTAAACCTGCATACGTTGCTTCACAATTCAATACTGTTCCAGGTCCTCTTTGATAAAGGTATTCATACATGCTGTTGTGGCATGGCACACAGACTAAAAATACCCAGATGAAGCAATCAATCAGCGCTTTACTTTTTTGGCCACTTTCCAATCACTTTGAGGCCTGAAGCGTTTGTTTCCAACAAACAATTTCTCTCGTTATATTGTTATGCTACCCAAGTACATTAGACTGAATTAAACCAGAAATCCTTCAAAATTAATCTTTGAGATTTTAGCTGGAGATCTGGACTTCATTAATATTCTTTGAGGGTCGATACTGGAGACCAAATCAATTATGCGCCTAAGTCTCATGCCGTGTACACGGAAAGCAAGGGATGGATTGACTTGGACAGGCATAGTAATTCTGCAAGAGAGCTGACCTCATCTTCTTCTCACTGGGCAGGACAGACACCGAGGTAATGAATTATGGAATTTGAGGTTTAATAAAAGATCTTGTTGGTGCTTGTTAATAAGGGTGTAAATGTTCATTTAGATTACCATTCTTCATATAATAAAATCTGGTAAAATTGGTCTGCTTTGATTCAATTTAGTATGATTATTTAAAAAAATATGTATTTTCAAAAATGCAATTGTAAGGAAATTGTAATGAGGAAAAAAGGCAAATCATTTTGGATAAAAAAAATAGAAAATATTTAATATAATATTTAATTATTAAAAATATTATTACATATTTTGGATGTTATAATCATGTTGATGAGTAGAGTCTAGAGTTGAGACTTACCTTGTCACAGCGGGAATGTAAAGGTAAAGAGGCAGGCTTGTGCTGAGGAGAGACCCTGAACACTGACTGTGTCTGTGGGGGGCTGGGAGCTTGCTTTCGCCCTACTGATCTGTAAAATGAAGAAAGAGTTTACAAAAAGTTTCAGGTTTTAGGTATGGTGAATATAATTACTACAGTAGGGATGTCCACTTTTTATTAAGCTCTATTGCAGCATCTGTCATGATTAACACAAATTTTTACTTGTTTATTATTTTTAAAGAGCAAAAATCATGTTAATGTAAGTAAACATAGTCCAGGCAGTAAATACTAAAATACTCGCTGTTATAAAATGTTTGATGGTCTGACAGAATGTCTGGGGTCAGTATGTTAAACAAAACACTTTTATTCAGCAACAATGCAATAAATTGATCAAAAGTGGGAGCAAAGACCTTTATGTTACAACTTTTTTAAAATTTCAACAAACAATTCTGAGATTTTGAGCTGTTTTTAATAAATAAGGTTTCTTCAGCATAAATCAGCATACCAGAATGATTTCTGAAGGATTGTGTAAAGGTCTGAAAACTCAGCTTTGCCTATAAATTACATTTTAAAAAATATTTACAAAGACAACTTTTATTGTAAATTGTAATAATATTTTTTACCTTTTTACTGTATTAAATAAATGTGTATAAATAAATAAGTCTATAAGAGACTTTCACTAAAAAAATCTCCTTGACCCCAAACTGTACAGTAGTATATATCTATTAATTGCTGACCTTTCCCTACCTGTTTAATCATCAGTGTCACGTAGAGCCACTAACCCCCACAGCTTTCCCACAAAACACTCAATAATACCAGAAAAGGACTTCATCCACAAATAAAACTATTCCCACCTCAAAAGGGTGATTTAGACACTTTTAGACTTTTATACCCTCTGGAATTCTGGACCAGTTTACTTCTATTGTACAGTAAGTGTGTTACTCTGACCATGAATTTGATTTTTCTTTTAATAAGGAACAAAATCAATCATTATGCCCAGAATTCTTGTTGATATGAACTTCAACTGAACTTGTAACTTAATTCCCTTAAGCTTCAATAAAACTCTAGGGACTCTTGGTGTCCCTGGATGGAAACCAGCAGGAATCCAGGATCAAACACATTTTGGAAACTGCACTATTGATGGTACCTGAGCTTTTGGATGGCGCTCTTCTTATTGATGCAGAGCATCTGAACCAGCGCTTTCCTCTTCAGACACACAATCAGTCCCGCCGACAGCAAGCAAAGAAGGGTGACCAGCGCGCCCACGGCCACAGCGCTGCTGTCAGCTGTTGTCACATAGGACAGCACGCACATTAATACACACACTCGCACATCTGTTGTACAGCACGGCAGAGAATGGCACAGAGAGGGAAAACACAAGAAGCCAAAGTCAGGTTAGAAAGAAAAAGGATCGATCAACATCCCTCTGTGTCTCCACCTGCATTGCTTTTACAAGCTGTCTTGAATGTCTGCTGAGTGACATCTAAACACAGTGCTTCAGGTTTCCACCAGTAAATCAATGACGTGTCCTGTCAATGCTGTTATGCTTTTCCACTGGAAAATCGTTTAATGGCTTTTGTAAGTACATTGTACTTTCGGGCTGCACTGTTCTACCTGCGGTGCGGCTGTCACAGAGGGGATGAAAGCGGTTAGAGCTAGTGCACTTCCTCAAGCGGTACAGTCCGGAAAAATGAATGCATGAGGCCAAAAAGGTTGAAACACACTCCATGCACGTTGGCAAACAGAAACACTCCTAAGTAGGCAAAATGTAATGTATGAATCTTTGCATTCTGAAATATGCTGACAAGCAATTAGTAATGCAATGCATGTGTTAACTCTCAAGATATTATAGAAGCCATTTGTGCACACTTCTTCAATAGTCAGTTTTCTTTTTTCTTCGTTTTGCTTAATTTCTTTGTGTACAGTTCTTTCTGAAATACATGTATTTTTTAAATAGAAAAAGTTGTTGCTTTATGCCTCTTTTGTAATATATTTCAGATAGTGTCTGCTAAATGCATAAATGTATATACAGTACCTTTGTAAATTTGTAACCTTATTGTGACAAATCTTTTAATCATTTTGCAGTATTTAGTTGAAATAAAGTTGAAATAAAGTTCAGACATAGAATTCTGAAATAAAAAGGGTTAAGAAAACTGCTGTTTCGTTTTATTTTGTTAGAAATTTCTTAAAATGATACACACTAATAGAACTATAGACAAAGATAGACGACAGATTTGTAAATAAGGATGATCATTTTTGTCATTTTGTTTCATTTCAAGTTAAAAGCTCTTTCTGTAATAAATTATTAAAATGAAAAAATTTGCATACTTGTGAAGAAATGTATGATTCTAACCTAAGTCTGGAAAGGAGCACATAAGCACTGCAGCAAGTCATGCTATGTTAGTGTAATGCACACTGCTAGTGCAGGTAAGTCAAAAGTGCAGTTGTCCATCACTGTACCGGCTTGTCTCATTGGTCCGCTGTCGACGCTACCGCCAAATCCCGCCCTATCACAGAAAGGAGGTGCCCAGTGAGCTTCACAGTGGCAGTTCTTCTTGTTGTTGCATTCCTGTAAACATAAAGCCACTGCCATCAATGCCACATGCAGCTCTAACCTCCTGATCAAATTTCCTGCTGGACATTATCAACAATATCCTGCTGTTCAATGTATAAGGAATTCTGGGGGATAATGGTATGAAATCTCCTCATGAGCATTCAGTTCATGGCTGCTCTGTTCAATGTTGCATTCAAGGGCAACATTTTTCCATTTGCACAAAAATGCATCACATTTTTCCATCAGGTATGTGTCAGGGGTCGCTGCATAAGTTGATTGATTTCACTTGATGTCTGAATATTAGATGTCTGCTTTCTGAAAGGAAACATGCAGCTATGTCTTTCCTGCCATAAAAACGTGAAGAAACTTCTCTCAAACTCTTAACGCTCTCATCCAGCTTTCTTGGATGCTCCCAGCAGACAGACTTTCAAGGATTTCAAGTATTAATGAGATTGTTTGAGTCTTGATTTTGTGGAGTTGATCTTAAGACCTCTCAAGACTAGAAACCAATAGCCTTAGTGGTTTAGAATTAATCAAGATCTTGCGGGTTTTGGTGTGGGGCTTAAGGGGTCTAGTATTGGTTTCGTTTTTTTCTATTATTCTAGGCCTGGGTCTTTAAGGGGTCGATCTAGCTTAAAAAATCAACTAGCATTCGGAGCATCCAGGTTCCCAGAATGCTAACAGAGCTACCGACATCTTTATTAACCGTGATCAATTCGTCTTGCAGCACAGATCCAGTAAGGAAATAGACCTTGGATGCAACTGCACAGCCTACAGACAAAAATAAGAATTCCAATTTAGGAAGCACATAACAAGAGAAAATAAATAAAACATTACACGCTGGAACACGTGCCCTCCAGAGCCGACAGTGGGTGCAAATGCAAAAGACAACGTGGGGTGTTCTTGGCCACAACGTTTAGCGATTACATTTTAGCAGTCCTCTGGCAAAACAGCGCATGTGCATGATGAATGGCACTTTAAATGGTACACAAATGAATTAAATATGACTCTTATAACCTTATTGGAGTGTCAGAGATTGATTGTGAAGTACTTCAACAGCTCAAGCCTCAAGTCACCCAGCACGCTGGGAAAACAATAGTGTGAAGTGAACCAGGGTGCGATTGAGTAAAAAAATAGTTTACACAAAATCTGAATGTTGTTTCAGAGATTGGGAGATATAAGCGGTTCCCTATATTCCTTCTTTTGTTTTTCCTGGATAAAGAAAGGCATACTAGAAAAAAAACATGATTAGATTTTCATTTTGGGTGAACTATCACTTTAAATGTATCAAGCTTCCATGAAAGACCACGACTGACACAAGGTTATGCTGTAATCTAATTTAGAACGGTATCAATGTCTTATCTGAGCTTTTAACCGCTATTTCATTCATAGCGGTAATCTAGTTCAAGTGAAGTAATAGTATGTGCACCTAGTTAGCTAAGTGCTGTCCCCTTGGCAGACAGCTATAATGCAATGAAATGGGACATTTCTGTAAAAGGTGAGACTTTCAGTAGAAGGCAATAATTTGTGCTGACTTACTATCAGCATTTCAAAATCTAAGCTGAATGCCTGTTAATTAATGTCAGAAATGACAGAGATTACAAAAAACCTTTTCCAGCAGATTTGAGGAAATTTCAACTGACAGTAGAAGCAACCTTACCCCTCTTCCATTACACTTCCCAGAGCACTTGTGCACGCCAAAGACACTGACATTCTGACACTGCCTGTTCAAACAGATCTGTTATGATGAGAAAGAGAAAGAGATAACTGCAGGTTAAGAAAAAATCATAAATGTTATTGGCCTTAACTGGTAGAATGAAATGTTTTATACATGTATATAATATATAGCTACATTATACTACCATTACATCTTTAGGTAAGTACAGTACATGTAAATAGACATGCTGTAAAATAAAAATGAAAATGATTTATTTGCTTAAAACTAAACAAACAATTCTAATTAATTAACTAAAAGGCAACAATACATTTCTTTACAACAAAAAAATTATACAATACAATAATTTAGTGTTTGTTTAAATTAGTAATAATTTAAATTAGTAATTTTAAATGATCTTTTTCCTCAAAATATAAAGTGCTACATTGTTTAATATAATATACTGTAATTATACAAACAAATAGCATAATATAAAACAAATACATTGACGAGGTTAATCAGCAAAACAAACACCAATAGTCAAAAACCACTTGCATAATTTTATAATGACACAAATAATCTCTACTAGGTTATTTATTCTCGTACCATTCCCTCGGCACACTTAGTGCCTGCCAAAACCAGTCCTGGATCAGGCATATCATCACCCAGGTAAACATGTGTCCCACGGCACAGAATACGCCCACCCTCCTGCAGAGGTATGTTTGTCTCTATGGAAACGGCATTGGTTCCGATCACTGGCCTGTTGGCACCTCCTTGGCACTGAATTTTCCCACACCTAGCATCACTGTTTAAATCACATAGACAAAATACATCAAGTGAGCATGCAACAACAGTGTTAAATGTTCTTACACTGAATAAATGGGATAAGGTGATAAAACGCCTGAAAAACAGAGAGGATATTGTGTTGTTTTCAAGTAACCCTGCCTTTCACACCCTCTCACTCATCTGGGAGAAGCAAAGAGTGTAATTAATAGTGACAAGAGATTACATGCAAAACCACGGGGCTGCCACTGTCTCTGAATAATAATGTCACAGCTACAAAGAAATTCATAAAATTACACTCATTACAACATGTTTGATGGGCCATCCCATAATAATTAGACAAGAAGTGATTTGAATGAATCAGGACAATATTAAGCGATACTATTCTTTCATTTAGCAATTTTTATTTTAATATTCTTTTGTTTTGAGAATGAAAATTCCTATTTCCTTGTCAGTCACTGGTTCTACATTTTAATCATGTATGCTGTATTGGCACTAAAAAAGCTAAGCATTTGTATCGCCAAAAGTACTACAAAATTAAGTAGAAAAAAGTTACAAAGCAGTAAAGAAATAGTTTAACAAACAGAACAATACTGTATCAAACAAGGAGAACAAAAACAAATGAAAACAAAGGATCAAAGCTAAATAAAATAAAGAAAGAGGCGTTTTGCAAATCTTTTTTTGCATAAAAGCAAAACCAAAAGCAAAGCATCAGAAAATTAACTGAAACAAAAAAGATAAAAAGTAATAATATAATAAAATGTAATGTAAATATATATATATATATATATATATATATATTTAATTGTATTGTAAGTAAAAGGTTAAAGTGCAAAGTGCTGTAGTATTATGACCCAACTGTACCTTGCTTGACATTTAGCAAAGGAACCTTTGGAGTCTTTTCCACAATTTCCATAGGGATCACCTGCAGAGTTTACTCTTTCAAAACAGATTCCTGGGGCAGGTTTTGCTCCTGGAAAACAAGAAAGAATGAAAATAAAGCAGCATATGCCCACTGTCAGAGATGGAAATGTGACACTGTACGATCCTTCCATCTTGTTTCAGCTTGTATACAAACCAAAAACAAATGAAAGAATAACATATGCCAGACTGTGTCCTGAATCCTTTTGGAAGGGAGTATGAACAGACATATGGAATAAATAACAGCAATCAGTCAGTTTTCATATTGCTTGAGCCGTACGAATGAATGCTGGACTGGATGGGAAGTTCTGGTTTGACAATGGTTACATATAGAATTACAGCGTCAAAAATATATTATTAATGAAACGTATATATCTGTGAAACACAATCAATTTTTGGTCAACCAAATAAGCCTAGGAACCCTGCAGCTATCCGCATATTGAATCTACACAGCTACCAACCTGGTCCCCACAGAGTGATGCATTGCTGCTCATGAGTCTGACAGATGCCGTTGTAGCAGTAACCATCCATATTGTGGCACGCGTGTCCGTCGTGCAGGTACACATTGGCAGGGCAGTGGGGGTTTGTTCCGGTGCAGAACTCAGGTAAGTCACAGGAGTTACTAGACTCTCTACAAGGAGTCCCAGCTGGTTTTAACTGCACAGACACACAGGAACAAAAGGCTTCAGACAATAACAGAGAGCAAACTTAAAGTGCACAGTGTCACCTAAAGGAGATTTCTTTCAAAATAAAGTGAAATATATAGTCAACTTCAATGCAGGCACTATGGGATAAACTCAAAGTCATGCAGAGACATGCTTTGCTTTGCATGGGTACAATAGTAAGTAGTTTGTGAAAAAGTTCAAAAACTCTTCCCTTAACTTGCACTAAGAAATGAAATGGAGTCCAAGAAAGTGGCAAGATTAAATACTTTTAGTTGCTATTTTCATTTAATGAATCAGTATGTCGAAAGCTTGTTGTACAGTAGTTTGTTGTAAAGTCTGTGTGAACATGTATCCCTGTTCTGGGGTCTGCTCCGGAGGGCCCTGCTCTGGCTTTTTTCCCCAGTAAGTAAATGAGCTGAGCGCTCTGATTTATGTGTCTGGAGGCCTGAGAGGAAACTGAGTGTCTATGTTTGGAGTGCAAATGTTGGTTCATGTTGCACTTATTAATAGGGCAAGGAGAATGCGATTTCCACGCCTTTATATTACACACAGAGAAAGAATGAATGAAGAGGAAAGAGGGACAGTAGAGATTTACAAAAGTACCTGGCAGTCTTCACAGCACTGTCCATGGGCACACACCGCATCTCCCTTGAGAGTGCAGGTTGTAGCGTTACAGCAGGGATTCAGACACTCCTGAAGAAAACACAGGGATGGCAAAAGAAGGCACTTGTGTCACTGTATCACATGGGAAAAGTTAAGTTAATCATAGCGCTTTTTATTTAACTACGGTCCTGAAGTTAAAGTATCATATAAGAGTCAGAAAGAAGGTGATATGTGTCATTCAAAGGCCTGACAGAACAAAAAGTTAACCAAAATGAGTAAAGTAAAAAAAAAAAAAAACTAAGAACAAAATCAAGCAAAGAAAATGAAAGACAAAACAAAGAAATCACAAAACTAGGCAAGTAAAGAAAGAACAAAAACAAAGAATGCAAAAGCAAACAAAAACCAAGACAAAAAGCAAAACAAGGCAAGTAAACAAAGAGCAAACTATGAAAAATAAAAACAAATCACAAAACAGGGGATGTAAATACAACGCAAAAAAAGCAGAATAAACGGTAACACTTTATAATAACTACACACTATGAACCATTAGTTAAGCATTAGTAAATAGTCAGTTCATCCTTTATAAAGCATTGTTCCAACATTAATAGTCATTAATAAGCA